>CM052193.1:9787714-9851659 GCA_028455805.1 Lasioglossum figueresi | reverse complement strand
GTCTCGCAGAGTTTGCTTATCCCAATCGTGTGGAGATTATGAGAGCGTTACAGTTGATATCGACGAGGTAATTTTTCTTGGAACTTAGTTAGCATTCTATCGGGAGCTTTCATCGGGCCGCCATCGAGGAAGACGAAACTCGTGACAGGGAGTTTCGCGAGCTCCGTTCTTCGTTGTCTCGCAAGTTTCGATGAAACTTCCACATCACGCCGAAGCGTCGAACTTGTCGCCGTGTAGGCAGCTGCAAAAACCTTCGAGATATTGAACGATGGAACGGGGGATCGTAACGTAGTGCGCTGCCAATCAGGATTAGCGAAAGGTACCGAGTATTTCATCGGTCGTTTCTTAACCGCGTCGCATAATTTCGTTCGAAGTTCTCTCGTGGTTCATTCCCCCGTGAAATTCCGTGAAATTGTCAAACGATTGATTTATTGGAAAGCGATAACTTTCGGAGGAACAAAGAGACTAAAACTGTTAATCTTCGATCAAATTTTCTAAATGTGCCATAGAAAATCTACGAGACAATGGCTTACTCAATAATGATGAAAATGCTGTTATTAAAGTAATAATTCATGTCATTTCTCATTCCGAGTCTCTTATTATATATCTTCGAAATCATTTTCCAATTATGCTGCCTAATACATACCGTTATTACAATAGCAACTGATATCATTTCTATTAAAATGATATTACAGGTCTGTTAATAAATAGAAAAATGTTAAAATCAATTTAGTTCGAATTGTTATGCTTCTGATGTTTTTGAACTTAATTCTTCATTTAATTTTTTAATAACGTTTACTTCTAACGATGAACTAAAATCGAACTGTATTATATTCTTCTTCGTTATTCATGACCAGTAAAAATGCATGATTAAAAATAAAGCTGTCTTTAGTCGAGACACCCTGTATATTTTTACATTGTTTTAACTCCTTCACTGTCTTTGGTTTCACCAGCTAATCTTTGTCATAAATGCATAGAATTCGCGGTCTGACTGCAACAAAAGCTTTAAAACCATTTTCTCAATTACACCGTAACACCATAACATTTCTCTATGGGCAGTTCCAAAAAGCTGCGCACAAATATCTCAAAAATACGTAATAAAATTCGCCCTGATGCTTCCACACGCGGGCGCAAGTTATTTCAAAGGCGTGAGCACGGAAATAATTTTTCAGCAAGAATTCTCGTGGTATTTAAACGCGACACGAATTATGTTCTGAAAGAGTGACGGAAAGAAGAATAAAAAGAAGAAATAGAAATATAGATAAATATACGCATAGTCGAAGCAGAGAGAAGCAATCCCGAAGTACAGCGAAAAAATATCTTTCAGCGGAATATACCGTTCGCGGCCGGAAATAAGCGCAACGAGCGCCCTTTTCCTGACGTGCGTGAGGAAACACGTTATAGACGCACGCCGCGCGCCGGGATCGGGATGAAAAGCACGGAAAGCTCTCATTTACGAGTTCCCGGGGCTCATGATCGTATAATCACGAAGTGGAAAAGCTTGGCCGACCGTTGAGCGCGCAGAAACCGAGCGACAAAACGATTTCCTCTCACTGGCCAACACCGACGCCGACGCTAACTTTCGGATTTTGTGGCCCGCACAAATTTCCGGAAGCCGCGAGATCGTCTCTCCATCACCCGACAACCGATGCCCAAACTCCGCGACACATTTCGTCCGAATGTGTGTCCTGCAATCTGGTTTGCGGCTCGGCGATCCGCTTCGTAAATCACTCGGAATTGTAGAATAGCGCGTCAAATCGCACACCCTCTGTCTTTCGAGTGATTTTTCTCCGGAATATGCTCTCTGCGCAATTATCAGCGCTCCTTGGTACATTTTTTAATTGTCTGTGGACTTGTGCATCTTCCGCAACAACTGGTAGACTAAATACGAAGCAGTACCGTACAGAGACTGTCATTTGTTGAGCACAAACAAAATAGCTCAGAAGCAAGGGAACTAGACTGTCAGCTTTAATTAATACCCCTTCGAGACCCTCGTCTATTAGATTGTTTATAATAATACAGTTTTGCAGCATTATCTAGTAGACTTTTTATAATAATATGAAAATATAGTACAAAAATTGTTAGGAAAATAAATGTAATTTTTATTCAAGCTTGTTTTCGTGTAATCGATGCAAAACAAATTTTATTTTGCATAATGATCTATAGTACGTTTATTAGCAATAACCACACTACGGATTTTATGCATTCGCCGCGAAAATTAGTAGATGAAATTCAAATCAGTACGAACATCGGAAGGACGAAGGAATACTTTTAACCTTATTAAAACTGTTAGGAAAGAAAAACGAAAATTTTTGTCCAAAAATTTATTTTGCAATTATTACACTGCGGATTTTATGCATTCACCGTGAAAATTAGTAAATAAAATACAAAACAATACAAACATCAGAAGGATTAAGGATTTTAAACTTATAATAATTGTCAGGGTTTATATAATAATTGATGCAGGCAATTTTGATTTTGCAAAAAAATCCGCACTCTTGATATATTTCTGTAAAAATGAAGTAATATTTCAATACATCAAAATATATTGGTTGTATCACAAATAACAATACCACTTTCTGAGAAAATATTAGATTACCTCACTTTAAACTTCTGTGTACTATTTTTTAGAAAATGGGACTTGAGGTGGGCTAACGGGCCCGATTCTTTTTCCAGCGAACCCAATTACACCGAGACTCATAACACACTGGTTAGAGGAAAGCGGTAGAGAGCCATTATGATTATCGGCGTATCCCGGTTCCCTTCTTTCGAAAGATCGACCATTCCGGGTAAGAATTCGCGTTCCGTGCTTCGAATCGCACGGCCCGCAACCCGCGAACAATCACTTCCGGTTAGGCTCCTCCCTCAGCCCCAATTACTTCCCTCCCCGAATCGTTTTAGGACGCCGCCGGGAATTACGTAGTGGATTTCGGTGTCGCTTGTCTAACTACCATCTTTATCGAGAAGATCCGCGCGCTGATGGCAACCGAGATTCCCCGGGTTCCGTGGAAGTAACTTCCTTTTCAATTTTCAGCCGTTTCGAAAGACTGGACCGGATCTCCCACGAGAATCCCAACAATCCCCCGCTACGACAACCATAAATCGCCGAAACCGGGCCGAGATCTCGGTACGTATCTTAATTTAGACAAAAATCGGCGTTTCAGCTGTTTCGAGTTCACTTATCAGTGAACTTTGGATTTTTATAAATAGCGGAAACATTTGAAAAATACTAAAATATTCAGCTAGATAGAATTTAATACGATTTTGATCTATTTTGGACCTAGGAAGGATGTTACCGTTTAAAATAAGATTTTGTTCGATTCCATTAGATTAGAATTTGTTTAAGAGAATTGAAAATTCCATGAATATCCACAGTCTACTACGATTCAAAACTTTATATTTTTAATCAAATAGCGAATCCAATATGACGGATATATGCAACGATAACTCAGATTATAATGGTTATGCGTTGTCAGTATATATTGAATGAGTTAAACCAGGAAACAATATTGTTATTATTTGTTATTATACATTGTATACGTATAACCCCATAATTAATGTTATTACTGCATATTATTATACATTTACATACCCTCGTAATGAATGCTATTATATAAATTAGTTATTTCACTGTAGTTTCCGACCTTCTGAAATATCTCAAATGTATTTTGAAATGCCCAACATTGAGGGTTGTCGACACCCCTTCAAAAATGAAGGATGGCCGATACAGGATATATATTTTTATACGAACTATCCATCTCTCGTAAGTTTCGCCAAAATCATTAACATTAGGTTTACCGGTTAGTAAATCTGACTATAAAAATATTAATTACATGTTCCTTCGCAATATCAATCTCTACCCCTACTACAGCTTGAAAAATCGTTAAAATCTTAGAAACCAAAACCATAATTTGTAAATGATACATCTGCTGTGTAAAAAATAGAATAAAATCAGTACTACACAAATTGGTAGGACAAAATCACCATTCAAAAAAATAATAGAGCAAAGTCAGTATTCCAAAAAAATCAATAGAATAAAATCTTTCTTCTAGAAATCGCCAAGCACCGTAATACAAAGGTATAAAAGTAGAAGAACCGAGTTTTTTGTCGAAAAAAAGTTGCTTTTCAGGCATGTGTGCGCGCCAGCAGCGTTTCCGGATAGCTCTCCATTGCGTCGAGTTCGATTACCGAGGTCGTAAGCGAGGAGAACGACCGTGAGTCAAGAATAAAGAGGCGTGCCTCGCTGGATCTTCTTCGGGGTTCGTGCAACTCGCCCTCTCGTCTTCCTTTTCGTTCCCTCAAACCCCGAAGCTCGTCCGCAACTATCGCTTTAAATCTTCGCGCGCGAGCCACCGCTTCCATTGCTTCCGGTAACTACGAACAGTTTCGTTAGAAAAGCTCGCCTGCTGGCAGCTATCAGGAGAAATTATTTACGGCTCGTCGATTCGGGTCTACTCGAATCCCTTCCTGTCGCGTTCGGGGGTTTCCTACTAAGAATGATGACCGGGGATCTTTACGCGGAATCTCTGTTTTAGACGATGCTAAACGAAAATGAACAATACAATTTTTATATCGGGGCTTCAAAGAGATACATATTTTTCCATACATAAAATTATGCTTCTCTAAAAAACTGATATTTACATCTCATTACGCGATGTTCAAGTAGCATTTGCTGAAAAATTCAGTTAATATTTTGAAGTTGAAGAACGTGGAAGCCATTTTCCCCCAACCATTTCTGAAAAACTCTGTTTATGGTAATAGATATCTCCATGGAGTTTTATCTAGTATGCTTTTTTTCAATTTAATTGTCATAAACAGTTTTAGGTATACTTGTTTGTAATCACTGATTTTGATGCAGCTTTGTAGCAACCTTTCTATTAACATATTGATTATATCATTTTTGTGGCAGCTGATACTTACGACTAGACTGCAGATTAATGAATTACATAATAACTACATATACAAAATCATTACTAAACGAAATAAATGTTTATGTGGCTCCTGTATCTTGCAATATAATACGGATAATTTTTATTTTGCATAAAAATCGGCAGTCTGCTTATGACAAAAGAGTAAAAATAGTCTTCAAAGTCGAGAATGAGATACACATTTTTACGAATGTCTCGAAACTAGATAAGAGAATCGGACATTAACGACTTTTATATTATTAAATGATGAATTTAATTGTATAAACATATTTATGAATCCTATTATTTAAATAATATTTCGGATAATTCTTACCATGAAAATTGTTCAGCATGGCAAATGGCTTGATATGATGTCCAATTTTTTATAAATGCAATATTAGAAGAACTTTCAAGATTAGTTTAATTTTTTTTAATGGATTGTGTAAAACAAACTATCACGTGTTCATGATAGAGATATTTGTATGCAATATTTAAACTGTTCTTAAATTTTGTTCACGTCGAAAGCTACAATGAAATTCTCATTAGTCCGTATTATAGTAGCATTCAGAATATACACTGTAAATTATTTACTACCGGATTGAATATTTAGAGAGCATTAATTCATCATTCTGGGTCAACGTTCTCTGCGACGATCATACGAGAACTAGAACAGATTTACGCATCAAGTAAATTAATTTCAATATTTCAACGCAATTGAACAGTAATAAAATTGTTACGCATTAACTTCTCGTCTAATTCGTGCGCAATTATCGGTCACTTCGTTGCGAAGCAATTACGTGGCCACTCGCTTGACAATTATTTTTATGGCACGGAACAGTCATGAAAACGATTAAACGATTGCGCGTTGAATTAAACAGCAATGGATCCGAGAGTGCCTTTTAATAAAATTAATTGTTCCCGTTACTTTCCATCGAATCGGAAAAAATGGGGAAAACAATCGTGAAAATATCGATTCTTGAATTTGAGCGGAATCAAGGAGCGGAGTGGAAATAATTCCGCAGCCATTGCATAATATTCTAACGACCCGTAGTCCCCTCGGATAAGTGCTACCGTTTTTATCAAATTGCTTCGAAAAAACAATGATTTCCTATGAACAAACTTTACCTTTACGTTTTCAATTTATATCTTTTTTCCATGCAATTCCTTCTCTGGTTTGCCTTAAAAATATAAAATTGTTTTGATGAGAAATTTTAAAGGAACTTCTTTATCTATGAGTATACTGTAACAAAAATTCTTTATTTAATTGTTTAATAGAAATCAATAATACGAATTCAGTCGCTGTATGGATGGCTGCTTGTAGCGTTAACTCGTTGAGTGCCAAATCTAAACTCCAAAAATTCTCACAAAATCAAACTAATTTGAAAGTGATAAAATTCAGTTGATTTAAATATATCATATAAAAATTAATTTCTAGACTCAACGAGTACGTTAACTTGCTAATCTTTTGTGTCTTTATGTTAACACATGTGCTATATTTTATAATATTATTTTTTTTACTTCGATAAGTAATACACAACTTCTAAAAAAGAATTGTTTAAAATTCTTACCAATCAAGAAACTGTCTTCTAAAGTATATTAGTATATCTATATAAATAAAAATGTAAATGTTCGTTTGTTCAAAATCTGAAATCTCAGAAATTCTTCACAGAATGGTTTTGAAATTTTAACACAACGTTGCATTCGAATACGCGCGTGTTTTTATATACTTAATCTATATACTCACAATCTATATAAATAAAAATGTAAATGCTCGTTTGTTCAAAATTTTAAATCTGCGAAAGTTCTTCACCGATTGCTTTGAAATTTTGACACAACGTTGCATTAGAATACGCGCGTGTTTTTATATACCTAATCTATATAATCTATATAAATGAAAATGTAAATGTTAGTTTGTTCAAAATTTTAAATCGCCGAAAGTTCTTCACCGATTACTTTGAAATTTTGACACAACGTTGCATTCGAATACGCGCGTGTTTTTATATACCTAATCTATATAATCTATATAAATAAAAATGTAAATGTTGGTTTGTTCAAAATCTGAAATCTCCGAAATTCTTCACCGATTGGTTTGAAATTTTAACACAACGTTGCATTCGAATACGCGCGTGGTTTTATATACGTAATCTATATAATCTATATAAATGAAAATGTAAATGCTCGTTTGTTCAAAATTTTAAATCTCCGAAAGTTCTTTACCGATTGGTTTGAAATTTTAACACAACGTTGCATTCGAATACGCGCGTGTTTTTATATACCTAATCTATATAAACTATATAAATAAAAATGTAAATGCTCGTTTGTTCAAAATTTTAAATCTGCGAAAGTTCTTCACCGATTGCTTTGAAATTTTGACACAACGTTGCATTCGAATACGCACGTGTTTTTACAAAAAAATATTGTACACCCACTAGTGTTGTGAAATTAAATATATTAGAAACGTGCGGTTTCTCTTTTCTTCCTTCTCCATTTAACGAGATCGAGCCACAGCAACGCGTGGCCGGGTACAGCTAGTTTTAAATAAAATGATGATTAGCGGAGAAAATAATTGAAAAAGTTGAGAGTGCATAAGGTTGAAGAAGCATGCTTCGAAGAAGTAATGTAATTTTATTGGGAACTGTAGCGGCAGAAATAACCGGGTCAATGGATTGGTGGGAAGGTATCGTTTCTGTTTCCAAAATCCGGCCCCGAATTCAGCATTCGTCGAGAATGCTGCGCGCAGCTCTGGATCCCAGCCTGGTTCCCCGATGCTATCGTGTCCTGGAACATAAACGCGACTGCACCGAGACCAGAATGCAGAAGATCTGTTTACGTAGGGAGGTACCCGTCTCGTTCGTCCGATCCTCAGGATCCTGCGCTTTTTCCCTTGCTGCTATCTACAGACTGCGCGACACACAGACCGGTGAGCGTATTCGATGAATCGCGTGCGAGAGGATCGATGTTCTGGCTTGAATTCACTTGAAATATTCGGCTGGTCCAGATCGAAGCTCCGCGAGCAGAGATACGCTCGACAGGGCTCGATTGAAACGAAGAAAACGACTCGCGAGCCTGAAGGAAACTGGGTCTCCGTCGTAGAAACTGGGAACTCGAACGGAATGTCTACCGTCGCGCTGGAACGTCCGGAGAATTACACCGCAGATCAAAAGTTCCCGATCTACTGCTGATTTACCAGGAAAATCGTACACCCTGGAGAAACTTCGTTCCATCTTGGTGGAAATGAAAAATTTTCCGAAATAATTACCGACCGCAACTTTCAAGTTTCGTCGATCGATAAAATCGTCCAGAATTAAAGTTTCAAATGTGGAGCAGGAGCTCTGAAGGGCCGTCCCTTTGGGAACACCGTAAACGTTTGACCCCTCGTCGCGTCCCACGGTGGCCCGAATCGATAAATTATTTCGAGACACTTTTCGGTGCTACTTTTACAATACGTGGACAGTGAGGGCACACTGGGGGCGACACAACCGACGGCAGAGCGATGATTACGCTCGCCTGAATTATGGCTGATCGGCCACTGTGCGTCAAAAGTGTGTATTTTTTAATGAGTTTGTTTCGAACATTTTCTTTGATGTTTTTTATAACCAGAAACTTGTAGTATAAATCCCTATACAGACTGACAGATAATTGTCCGCAGACTGTCTCCATGCTGTACGCGTTGTCTATGTAACGATATTATGTGCAGTTTGCGGGTTGTCCGCGGACAGTCTGCGGACACTTATCCGTCAGTCTGGACAGGGCTTAAGTCTATTACCACAGTTCACAATTTAATACAATAGCGACAATCGATTTATTATAATAATAATACAAGACGATGTATTCAGATAATGGGGAATCCTGTTTGGGCTCATTTCGATTAGAAAACTGTCACGAAAATGCTGCTATGAAATAATGAAAACCAAAAACGTTTCACCGCCGGTTTTATCCCTCTTCATCTGCCATCCTATTCAACGTTGTGCCGCTAGCAGCAAGAGACGAAGAAACATTGTCTGCGCACAATACAAACGACATCTCGGTGTCCCGAAGTGTTCACACGTATCAAGACATTACTGTATTTCCATAATTTCATCGAGCCCCGACGTACGAACTGCGAGAATCGCTCAGCTCTCCACCCACCGCATCAGTCGTTATCTTTGTTAGCAACGATGAACACAGCAGGGGTGTAAGCATGCGTGAGGTCCCACTCCTGGACATCTTCTATAGCATAAAGTGATGGAGAGGGGAAGAGAGAGAGAGAGAGATAGAGAGAGGGAGACAAAGGTAGTACGGGGAGTATGTCAACGCAATTGCGAGGTCGACAAAGCGCTATTGTAGTAGGGGAATACTGTTCATCGCTTGAACGTGTCCATTGCTTGATCGGCCGTGTGACCACGGCCTAACTATCTTACGGGCACCAGCCTGAGACCGCAACAACTCGGCGACAGAGATAGAGATGAACGGAGCAAGAGAGGAAGAGAGAGAGAGAGAAAGGATAGAGAAACGGATAGAGATAAATAGATAAAGAGAGGTGATCGAAAAGGGGAGACGGTCGTTCCAGCCGAAGGAAGATTCATTGTCCAGGATCGATCGATCGCGAGCGAGCGATGCGTTGACTCGGGAAAGAGACAAGAATGCGGTACAATGCGCGGGGACCGGTTTCCACGAGCGTAATGGAATCAAAGGATAACGAGGCCCGGTCAGACGACCGAGCTGATAAGGCGAACGACGCAGCCTGTGGGGACCGGAATCGCATCAATGAATTTTATAACGAGCCGAGCATCGCCACAAGGGCGCGACACCGTTCGCCCTCTACCTCGTCCGACGTATCGATACGTCGCCCCGTTGAACGAACCTTTTGTCGGCCGGCTCGCCATAACCACGGAATTATGCGTCGCGAACCTCGCCCAGCACTCGATGATATCACGCGACGAAACTCGGACCGATCTACTTTACGCCCTCGTTCCAGGTTTACAGATATTGTTCGGCTGACCGGTTGAGGGACGCCAGTCCTGGCCACGGAAACACAGCCGTCACTTTTACGGAGTATATTTTACCCCCTGACATAAAATTAAGAACGACTTGCGTGGCCATGTTCAACAGGTCGGCCGAGGGAATTTGGTACTATGCGTGCATTCTTCGTGTATTCGCGTGGTAGAAAGGTATTCTGGTTTCTGTTGCAGAAACAAAGGAACAGCTTGTACAAGCAGATCAATTTTATTGCGTGGACACGTAATGTCGTGGGCTTTGAGGCAGAGAAGCTTGGGGTGGCCTGCAGGCTGCCCCATTTATTTTTACCCAGTCGAATATCTTCGATTGATCGAATCTATATTAAAAAACAAAGTTGTTCTTCGAAATTACATCTACGCGTCCACCTACGGAGATATTCGATTGTTGCGCCGAGAAAATGTTTTCTGCATGGAATTCAAAATTGAATTTCGTTTGATGTGTTGTCACGTTGCATCATATTTTTTAGAGTTTATGGTCTATGACTGAAAGAACTCTTTCATAGATCCTTCTACGATAAATATATATTAGGATGGTAACTAAATTCGCGACCTTTTGTTTCGTAATTCTTTTATTGTGTCGTTATAACCTCGTTCGGTCATCATTCCTTTTGAACTGTATATCATTGGAAGGATCTAGGACGAAACACTTCTTATAGAAAACAATTCTATAGCAAACGTGGTCTTATGACGTAACAGATTCAAATCCGAATCGAAAACGTTTGAGTGTTACAAAATAGCTATACAGGGTGTATCCGTTAAGTTATGTCACCATTTTTTAGGCATTTCCAGTAGTGCAATTAAAAAATGTTTTAGACAAAAGTTTCTCAGTACTTGACGAAAAAAAATGTTTTTTACGTAAAAAAGTAAAGGTCACCTTGACTTTTTTAAATGGCACTATATGTTTTGGACATCATAGGATTGTTTCTGACGTCGAGACGAATTTAACAGTGTACTATATTATGACCTTAAAATGACCTCAAACTTGAAAATTTTGTGCAAACGTAATTTTAATGAAGAATTATTTCTTACAATATAAATCAAGTTACATTAGATGTTCGAACTGCGATCCACCTTCTATGATACAGAACTCCGCTCTTTGTATTAGATTTTTCGTTGTTGCCATAATTAGGGCGTCTTAGTTTATTCAGTTTATTCAAACATTTTTACGATCGATATGAAGAGCTCATATATCATTGGAAAGCTCTGAATTTTGCGATTAATTTGTTATAAAATACTTGGTTGCGAACCTAATATAATTCTTTATAACTTCATGTGGAATTATTATGTAAAAGAAGATTTCCAAGCTTTCTTTTGGCACAGCACAATTATTGAATGCAGTATGCACCGATAGACTTCCGATAGATGAAGAAATTCACTTCCAGCCACAGAGTGTGCAGTTTTATTGTGTTGGTTTGGCAAGGTACTCTGATTTAGAGACACTTGCAACGATCAATATTGCAGCTCGAAATTAAAATTATTTTCTGTACGGATGGAAGTTGCATTTCGGTTTTGGTATTGTGATTTTGCATTGATCGGGTAGAAGAGATTTACTTTCAGATAAAAAGTCAAAGGTAACATTTTTATTTGACGAAATATAAAACTGTGCTTTGTAAATGGAGTTAAGAGGTTGACAGATCGGCTTCCGTTATCATTTATACCGTGGTTTCAGAGAGTTAATGCTACCACTTAGGCTGTCAGGAACAGATTACCAGAGGAATTTTATTCTTTTGGATTGGAGCTCTGTTATTAACGTTCCAGTTACTTGACGCGGTCTTTCTTAAACACTTAATTACTCGTTTTCATAGTATTTGTAAGATAAAATGGGGAAGAGGAAGGAAAATGTCTTGTTCGGACGGACTCGGCGAAGACGCTTTATCAACGCTCAAAAAGGATAAATTTTCTTAATTATTTAGCGAGCAATCTTCAAGCTAGACGCTTCGAGTAAAATAAACCAAGCTTCTCCGAATTTTGTCTTTTTACAATAACCCTGTAATATGTTGAACAACGGTACTCGGATAATTTTACGACCAAGCAAACGATCCTTGACGGTCCAGCTCCTTTAACAATAGATTGACCGACCATTCTCTGTACCACTTTTATTAAGTTCGCTCCGCTGTACCATTGGTATTCCGCCGCATAAAAGAACGAAGTCGAAACAAGCGTCGCGATAAAAGCGTTTCGGAGAAAGTTGCTCGTCGAGTCAATTCCCGTTCCGGCCTGGGAATTGCTTCGGCGGGAAAATGCACTGCGTCGCCGAGTATACTTCCGGGAAATATTCAACGACGCCAGACGAGACAGAGGATAAAGGATCCCACAGGCCAAGGCGAAAATTTTCCAACGGCTCTGACTGACAATGATATTTTCTGTTTCTCAATCCCCGTAGGCTGTTCACATAAAAGTTCACCCTTTTCGTACATTAGATACTCCAAAACTTATTGTTTTAGTTTAATGCGTTTGTTAAATCCTCCGGTTAAAACAAGGGAGAATCAACATAGGTGCTCAAATAAAAATTTGTATCGTCTATACGAATGTTATTTATTTCATTCGAATGAATATAAAATTCTATTCTACATCTGTTCATTCAGCCATGCAATATATACATTAACGACGATTTTATGCATGTTCGACTTCTTGAAAAAAATGTCTTAATGTCATTTATTCTCACTTATACCTCCACGAGTGTTACCGAATCACGTATTTTCGATTTACGAATATATCAGTAAAAATACAATGAAAATATAATGTGCTTCGAAACGTTCGAATATCTTGAAAAATGTGAACGATATGTTGAAATGTTTTTAAATACAGAAGTTGTACTATATTACGGGGAAACACCTTGAATATCAGCTATTTGACCTTGGAACGACCTTGGAATGCCCTAGAAACGTATATATACGCTACTGTGCAAAAGAAAAAAGCACCCGGACATATTTAATAGAAAAGCGTAAAAAATCAAATAAGAACACGGTAAGCTTTGAAAAAGGATTCCGCTGTTTAATTAATTAGTTCTGAAAATATATGTGTTACCAGCTGCACCCGGCCGCGCGTTGCTGTGGCTCAGTCTGGTTAAATGGAAAAGAAAGAAAAGAGGAAGCGCGCACGTTTCTGATATGTTTAATTTCACAATCCTTGTGGGGTATACAATATTTTTTGTTGTTCCATTGTCCGTGCAGATATAGTGATTGTCTGGTTCGCCGACTCTAGAACACGCAACATATAATTGTCCATTGGAGAGCCAATCCGTGTCTAGATCTAAACCACACAATTCTAAAGATTGGCCCTGAGCTTTTTGGGTATATAAAAACACGCGCGTATTCGAATGCAACGTTGTGTCAAAATTTCAAAGCAATCGACGAAGAAATTTCGGAGATTTAAGATTTTGAATAAACGAACATTTACATTTTTGTTTGTATAATTTTCAATTTTATAAATTTTATGTAGATATACTTCAGAGGACAGTTTCTCGATTGGTACGAATGTTGAACAATTCTTTTTAAAAGTTGTGTATTACTTATCGAAGTAAAAAAAATAATATTATAAAATATAGTGGATGTGTTAACATAAGGACACAAAAGATTAGCAAGTTAACGTACTCATTGAGTCTAGTTGTTAATTTTTATGTGATATATTTAAATCAACTGAATTTTATCACTTTCAAATTAGTTTGATTTTGTGAGAATTTTTGGAGTTTAGATTTGGCATTCAACGTGTTAACGCTACAACCAGCCAGCCATACAGCGACTGAATTCGTATTATTGATTTCTATTAAACAATTAAATAGAGAATTTTTGTTACTTATTTTTGTTCTTTCAAATTTCTCATCAGAACAATTTTATATTTTTAAGGCAAACCACAGAAAGAAATGCATGGAAAAAAGATATAAATTGAAAACGTAAAGGTAAAGTTTGTACATACGAAATAATTGTTTTTTCGAAGCAATTTGATAAAAACGCTAGCACTTATCCGAGGGGACTACGGGTCGTTAGAATAATATGCAATGGCTGCGGAATTATGTCCACTCCACTCGAACGCAACGTTGTGCTAAAATTTCAAAGCAATCTATGAAGAAATTTTGGAAAATTAAGATATTGAACAAACGAACATTTACATTTTTATTTATATAGATAGATTGCGGATTATCTAATATTTTAAATGCAATAAATCAGTCATTGTACAATACAATTTCTACATAAAAATATTGTTTGTCATAATATCTTATTATTATACTGGGTGTTTCTTTCTTTTGCACAGCAGTGTATATACGTACATATGTACTCTATCTGTATTTTCAACGGTATCTTTGTTAAGGACTGCATCTCCTAGACAGACGACACTCGCGCGTGACTGCACACAATCACCAAAGTACACTCGCGCACCGCTAGACCACCTACACGTACGCGAGGATTGCAAGGGTCTGGAATTCCACTCCTGATTTCGTAATAATGCAAAAACGCGGTTTCTTAGTAGCCTAATTCGCTAGATGAAAGATCAATCTAGGGTGCTATTTGCCTCAAACCCCCTACTTTTTCGTTTACGACGGATAATTCTCATTATTCGGCAGCATATTGACAGCCACGATAGGCGGCAGCACCGTCGCCTGTCCATTGCTTCTCGCAGCTCCTCGACACGCTGCCGAATAATGAGAATTACGCGTCGTAAACGTAAAGGTAGGACTTTTGAGGCAAATAGCCCCCTAGATTGATCTTTCATCTAGCGATTTTGACTACTAAAAAACCCCGTATTTGCATTATTAACAAATCAGGAGTGGAATCCCGGACTCTATCCCGTTCGTATACGTGGTCTAGCGGTGTGTAAATGTACCGTGTCGTCTGTGTAGGAGACGCAGTCCTTAAATAAAAATCGATACTTCCGTAGTAATCTGGAAAACATAAACGGCGTTAAATAATTTTATAATAAATTTATAATATTTTTTTACACGGGAGAAGCCAATGTCTTTTCGACATTTTGTATCTGACGAGTTCGAGGAGTTTCTCCCTTGATCGTCCGAGGGTTAACAACGGAAAGATAAAAGCGGCTGAAGAGAGGAGTCTCAGTCCGGCGTCGTTTTACGCGAACACTTGCTTGCATCGACACGCACGGAACAATGGCCGTCGTTCGAAGGGGAGCACGAAGCCGATGCTGGTCGCCAGTCGCCGAAATCGTTCGGCCATTTTGCGCCAGGAGATTCCCGGTTTTTAAGGGCGAGTCCGCCAGTTTGACGCACGCGATGCACTTTTTCCCCGGACGCGGCGTGGCGGTCGAATGAAAAATCTGGCCGACGTTTCTACGATTTAACGTCCCGCGTAAAAACGCCCATCGCTCCCGCGGCGACAGCAGATTTTTATGAAGCCGTGTGTACAGCGTTTCCTGCTCGCCATATTTCCCGGCCATTGTAACAACCAGTCGATACGCCCGTTTGCTGCAACCTGTGCACGCGCATCGTTGCAAATTTCATCTGCTGTTCGGACGTTAGTAAACACAGCCACCCGGAAATGCGGACGCGCATTGCTACGGACACGGTGTCAACAACTGCAGTTGAAGTGTTTTTCGGGCTCATCAAATTTTGGTAGCTCAAGGGACACTCGTCGTTCGGGATACCGGTTAAAGTGAGTTTCGGAAATATTTCTCCCCCCGAACACTGCTACACTTTATTTTAAAAAAGCTTTTGTATTTAGAATGGTTTACCGTGGAGAGGATTTCCGGAATTTTTTTGTTTAAAAGTGTCTGTCCGATGCGAAGGTAGAGCTGGCCATCCGGAGGTCCTGTCAAAAAAGGCAGTAACCATGGGTACTGGTTTATCTGAAATGAAACATTTCTGGAGGAGAGATAGCTTTCCTTTTGCATAGTTTCTTTTTGTACTGATTAAAAACGTGCGACTTTGTTGTTAAGAATTTATAAGATTACCTTGAAATGTCCGTCATTTCGTTTGAAATCAATATTTCTAAAGTCTATGAATCTTATCGAATTTTTCACACGAACCAGTACCGTTCCTGACAGGTCTTTCGGGACGTCAACCACAACCATGTAATTGATAAATATTTTTCAATTATGTTATCATATTTAGAATAAATAATAAATATTTCGGTATTTAATATTTAGTATTTCGATATTCGATAAATATTTATTTAAACAATAAAATATTTCAATGAAAACTTACGAGGTAGTCTACGAAACAAGCTATTTCAAGTACAAAAGCATTAATTAAATGAAGTCCCACAAATTTCGCGAAAAAAAATTCTCAAAGAACCCTTTTCTCAGGATGTTCAATTACTAAAATGACCTAACAAGGCAAACAGACGTCGCTTGGATTCCATTTCGGGTAAATCAGTTCACAGAAATGTATATTCGCTAAACATTAGCAGTTTAGTAAACTTAGTTTCTATAACGATCTCAATTCTTGAATGATGATAATCCTACTGTTCTAAATCGTACAATACAAATTGTAATGTATGTACTCGATGTCATTCCAATCAGAAAAACGTCACATATTATATGTTGCTACGTTTACTTTAATAATTAATTATTAATTACGAAAGAATGAGCCTGGGTATCCACGCATTCAATATTACATGCATTAAGATCCAGATACGTTTATTGCACGTAAAATAGGGACCTCTAATGCACACTTCGTCTCATCACAAAATGAACCACCTTAATTTATAATTTGTAAAATTCGTCCACTCGGTACGTCGCAAGAAGGAGCGCGATCAAAGTGACAGATGTGATCGAAGCAATTCCTGGACGAAAATCCTCATTGCCAATGATCGGTTTCGCACGCCGCAGAATCGGGGTTGATGTTCCCATTATCGCGAAACGGACGCAGGCTGAGAGAGATGTTAATCCAGTCAAAGAGCTAGGAAATGCAGACACCCCTAACGATAAATTGTCGCTGAACGCGGATTCAATCTTCCCCGGTCTGTCTTTTCTTACGGTATAGTATAACGGAGCTTTCCGGTACGGATTAGGGAAAGAGAAGCGAGCTCGAGCAACGTGGGACCAAAAAAAGGTGTTTTTAATGAGTCGGGGAGAAGATAAATGCTGACTGACAGGGAAATCGGCGGTTCCCTGGTTCCGCTAATCGCTGGTCGATTGCTTCTGTCCATATCCAATTCGATCCTCTGTGGACTCAACATTTTCGTTGCGCGAGATAGACTGCAGATCTTAATGCATTTATGGCATCTGAAAATTTTCTATAAAATCCGATATAAAAAGGCTACTCCCACTGAATATAAGATTTTATTTTATTCCACTTTCTTAAAATTTGCCTACAAAAATTAAATACAAAACTTGAAAGTTGCATAAACATCCATAGTCTAGTGATAACTAGACTGCAGATCTTAATGTATTTATGGCACCTGAAAATTTTCTAAAAATTCTGAAATATAAAATCCGATATAGAAAGGCTACTCCCACTGAATATAAGATTTTATTTTATTCCACTTTCTTAAAATTTGCCTACAAAAATTGAATACAAAATTTCAAAGTTGCATAAACATCCACAGTCTTGTTATAACTAGACTGCAGATCTTTATGCATTTATGGCATCTGAAAATTTTCTAAAAATTCTGGAATATAAAATCCGATCTACAAAGGCTACTCCCACTGAAAATAAGATATTATTTTATTCCACTTTCTTAAAATTTGCTTACAATAATTGAATACAAAACTTGAATACAAAAATTAAATACAAAACTTGAATACAATACTTGAATACAAAACTTGAATGTTGCATAAACATCCACAGTCTAGTTATAACTAGTCTGCAGATTTTTATGCAAAATAAAAAATTTTGTTAATCTCTTGTACCATAACACCGAGTCAGACTCTTGATGAAGATTTCGTAAAGGATATATTAAATATGTACGGAATTAATTTCCTTTAAATTGGAAATTCTATATTTTCTATATGACAACACAGGTACATAATAAGTATAAATATTTCACTTTTTCTAAGAAATTATGAACAGCAAAGAAGTCCTAATCACCGCAACCATAAAATAAATCGTAATGCAAGGGGTAACTGCAAGACACAGAAGACACATAGAAATTTCAATTCTTCTTCAACAATTTTAAGAAATTTGGAAATCATAAATTGTTATTCTTAAATTCTTTTAATGCTGTCACACTGTTATAAAATCCTCCTACTCATTATTGCTGTAACCTGATAAAAGTCTAGTTATAATGAAACTTACTAATAATTATCTTAATCAATTGCAAGACACAGGAGCCATGTAGGAATTTCTTTCGTTCTACGTTCGATATCAGCGATAAGAAATCAAACGTGTTTGTACACGATATAAGTGACGATTCGGTCGCAAATTATTCTCATACATCGAAGCACTACCGTACTTTGAATGGCTGTTCGGAAGTAAGGCAACTTCCAGAAGATTACTACGTCGCCTCTGATCGTAACCCCCGAATCGTGAAAGAGATTTCTCGTCGTGTGGGGGATGTGACCCTACTCTGTCTCTCTCTTCCCCATCCCCCGGGAATCTGTTTCTTTCCCCTTGCTCGTGAATTTTTTCTCGTTCCCGCGTCGACGATGGAAGCGTCTTTCGCGCAGGAAGGAAAGTCCCCTAGTTACGCGAGAATACTCCCGGGACTTTAATGAATTCCGATGGGAGGAATAAAGGGGAGGGTAAGAGGAAGGATAAAAATGGTAATTACGATATAAAAGAGCCACCCGGATAAGAATACCGCCGTAAGAACGGCGTAAAAAGCGAGTCTGCGCCGGGGAAAAAAGGAAAGGGAAGACGACGACGACTCGAGAACCACCGAGTTATGAACCATCCGCGGAAAGAAGAAGGAAGAAGACTTCGGTAGAAGGGCCGTAGGGAGAACTGAAAAAGGGGCAAGCGAATCTCGAGTTCCAAACAGTCTCGCTGGCGGACGATAGCCCCCGTCGGTTTATTAAAGATTGCCCATTATTTCGACCGTTTTGCGTCTTCAACGACGACTCAACACTGTCTCCGACCGGCTCGGCTGTTTGGATCTTTCAGACGTTTCCGTCGGACGACAAATTTTTCAATGTTTTTAAGATTTAAACGCAGACGACGACGGGCTATTGTCTTCGGTTTTGTGTTAAGCGCAAGGCTTCTTTGCAGCTGAGAAGAAGAAACGAGTTTTATCTAAAGCGTCGCGCTTGGAAATTAAGGCGTCTGGATTCAAGGAGCTTTTCAAAGGGTAAAATGGTTTCGTTGAGTATTAAGGGTACGAAATTTAATTCTCTCATTGTAGGACCGCGGTTCTTTATGCATTCATAGCGTATACAAATCGTTGGGAATGTACAGAACGCAACGTTAATTGAAATTTTGTATGGCTGTGCCAATCTTGCGGCCTGTGATATGCATAGCAAAATTACATGAAGGATGGCAATAGCGTTATTGTGACACAATTGTTTCGATCCATTCGTTGGAACAATTAAAAATGATAAGAATTTATCAAAAAGCACGCTGATTTTACGGAAATGCCGGGCTGTGTATATCGATATACGTAATAATGGTTATTGCCGATATGTATCTGTGAATCAAATCAACGACGCGAACAAATGCGTGGAAAACAAAATTCGCGAGGCAGTTATTGCTTTTATTAAATTGGATTTTGTAAACACAAAATGTAGCATCTCGATAAAATGAGATCGAAAAGCTATTAGCACTCCGTTCGATAGAATTTTATTTTTATTGCATACGGATTGTACGATAGGCTGTGGTTGAAACTGATTAGACGAAATTAAAATCAGTAAAAGGATTGACAGAATTTCATCTTGTCGAAATTATTGAAGAAAGATTACAATATTATTTGGCTTCGGTTTCTTAGGTTAGGTTTATGCAAAATAAAAATTGTCTGCGTCAGTTACAAGATACTAATAATTCTGGTAAGCTGAAAATAATAAAATATGGTTCTGTATTTGCTCTACTCGTTTCTGTCACAGAGTCCACTAATAACGAGTTGCTAATGTCTACCGAATCTGTATCACAGTTGAACGTTCCGAATATGAAATAAAAACAATGTTGCGCAGAAAAAGATGCGTGCGAAAACGTGGAGAAACTTAGCCAGGGAATTGTCAGGGTGAAATACAAAACCCGTGTAAAATCCGCAGCTGTTTTCAGAGGTAAAATATTATATATTGCGCGTTTCAAGCCACAAAGAGGAGGAAGTTTACAACAGGACAGTCTATTAGATCATCGAATTTTCTTCGGCAACGAAGCTCCAAGGCGCATCCTCCTCGTTGCGTGATTCGTTCGCACATCGCAGGCAATTACCCGGAATCATTTCTCGTTACACGAAAGTACGCACGACATAGCAAACCGTGAGCCAGAATAAATACCTCGGAGCGAACGCTCAAAGGCGAACCTAATCTTCGCGGCGTGAGCCGACGGAGTGATGGAGATAGCGGAAATTATTTACGGTAATCGCGTCGGAGGCAAGAAACCATCGACGAAGATAAACCATAACCGTGAACCTCGCTCCACTGAAACCGAAAAGCTGCTTCGCCGCGCAGCGACTGCTACTTCGTAACCATGTAACGAATTTGTTATTTTCACACCTAAGGTGCAGCCTGCTGAAATTGATTTTCTGTTGCAAGGCAAGTAAAGGGAAACACGACGAGCTATAAGATGTTCTTAGGGGATCCGAGATTTCTTGGACAAATCTTTTGCTATTTCTAGAGGTAACTGGGATAATTTTTTCAGTGATCAAGAATATTCTCCGACTCTAATTTTATACATTATTTTATATGGTTGTTATCGATAAATCTATCTTAATTATAATGTATCACTTAAAAAGAAGCTTGTGTTGTTAAATGTTAGGATCAGGTATCGCATTAACGCATTACCGACCGGTAATTATTGCATAATTTTGAAAAATCTATGGTACATGCCTAAACACTTCTTAATGGAACCTTCAATGGCAACAGCAATTTTCATTGTGAACTAACGAGTCACCCACAATAACGCCATCTAATAGTTTCATTCAAGATTGCAATGTAAAATAAAATTTCTATGCTTTCTTTTAATACAGCACAATTATCGAAATAGGTACAGTGTTAATATTGAAAATTTCTTTACTTTCATACATCAAAACAAAAATATAAAAACTAAAAGAAAAACTAAAGACAAGAAAATTATGATAAAAGTTAGCCCTATCGCATAATGTGGGACACCCTGTATACAATTCTTCGAGTTCTCAGCTCGCATAAACAATAAATTGACTGGTATGTTACATAAAAATAGTTATCAGCTCTTGTAGTATCTCTTCATCGAGTTATTCGCTTGCATAAATAAGAAATGCACTTGGATTTTATACGAACATTGTTATTAGCACTTCTAGTATCTGTTCTTCAAGTTCTTCGCTTAAATAACTATAAATTCAGTTCCATTTACATGAAAATTATTAATAGCAGTTCTCATATCCGTTTCAACCCCATAAAACGGCACAATCTCGGACGGTCTGCGTGTTCTTCGGGTTCTCGACGACCCCGTGGATCTTCTTCTTCCTCCGCAGATTTGCCCGCGGGGCACTTTGGGCGGGCTCGATCCGATAAGGATTTCATTCCGCGCTTGGGTTTCATTAAACGGTAATTAAGCTCCGCGGTCTGAAAACTGCCACGAAGAGGCTGCTGTATCGTTATAAACCGATGCATCTTAATCGTCCTCCGACCCCTTCCCCCAGCGTTTCGAGTCCACTTGGCCGAGTCTCGTTGCCGCTTCGTTTGCCGCCTTATTACACGGGATTAGATTAACTTTCGAGCTCGGCCTTGTTTATCCCCCGGCCTCTTAGGGGATAAGAACCCGAAAGGGATGATCTCTGTTAATTGCCTTAAAGGGTGCACGCGTGCATCCTCTCCCTGTTCTGACTTGACGGCGACGTCGCGTCGCGCAGTCCGATTCGATTCCGCTCTGTTCACCCTTTGAAGTCGGAATCTTCTGGGATTTTTGACGAACCTTTTAACCCCTCCGAAGGACCCCCAGCGAATTAGGGATTCTCGCTGGAAGAGATACGCTGGATTTCTTGGGGATCGTACGAGTGGTTTGGTGAACGACGGTATTTGGTAAGTTGAAACAAGTCGGCTAACAGCGAGTACAGAGGAGCTGTGATTTATATAGACATTTTGTAATTTGAATAATTTACAAGGACGTGTCACAGTGGCGGGATCGTCGATTTTAATGAAACTTTTTCTGGCGAATCTGGAGCAAAAATTAGCAGACCCATGTTCGAGCGTTTTTGACAATAATTGTTTATTATAATATAATATACTTTATTTCTTAATCATATCGCGACAGTTAAGGTAGCGAGAGTGGTGGAGGTTATTAATATTTTTTATTTTTATGGGATTTTTTACCTTTCTACTTTAAGTTTTAAGTCTGTTTTTCTTTGTTTTCTTTTCCCTATCTTTCTAGTCTTGCTATTTAGTGCAACCAGTTATATGTATATTTTGTGCAGAATATGGACAATCCGTAGGGTGGTGGAGGTTATTAATATTTTTTATTTTTATGGGATTTTTTACCTTTCTACTTTAAGTTTTCAGTCTATTTTTCTTTGTTTTCTTTTCCCTATCTTTCTAGTCTTGCTATTTAGTGCAACCAGTTATATGTATATTTTGTGAAGAATATGGATAATCCGTAGGGTGGTGGAGGTAATTAATATTTTTTATTTTTATGGTATTTTTTTCCTTTCTACTTTAAGTTTCTAGTCTATTTTTCTTTGTTTTCTTTTCCCTATCTTTCTAGTCTTGCTATATAGTGCAACCAGTTATATGTATATTTTGTGCAGAATATGGACAATCCGTAGGGTGGTGGAGGTAATTAATATTTTTTATTTTTATGGGATTTTTTACCTTTCTACTTTAAGTTTTAAGTCTATTTTTCTTTGTTTTCTTTTCCCTATCTTTCTAGTCTTGCTATTTAGTGCAATCAGTTATATGTATATTTTGTGTAGAATATGGGCAATCCGTAGGGTGGTATGCTTCGTAAAAACATTTGAATTTCATAGAACTAATGAATTACATAGGCACGTTGGAATAAATTACGTTCACGTTGGAAAAAATAGATCTGTCAGATATCAATATTGTTGCGTACCAAAAATACTGAAATCAGATAAAGCCCGGAGAAATTAAGTATATCAAGATATTTTATACATTTTATCTTTATATATGTTATGTTTTGTCTTTATTAGTAACGACTATTGTCAAAAACCTTTGGACATGGGTCTGCTTATTTTTGCTCTAGGTTCACCAGAAAAAGTTTAATTTAAATCGATGATATCGATGTGGATACACGACGTCTGACAAAAATGTATATAAAGCGAACACTGTACTTCACAATGGAAATGTTATTTCTGAGAGTGGTTTGACAATATATGGCTGCCTATTAGCGAACAAGAGAAAGTAGTCTAATTTGGATCTGAATCTGTGTTGCGAGCTACCATGTATTTTGAGAACAAAAAATACTTGCAATATCATTAACAGCATTAAATATGACCACGAAGAATTAACTTTGCGTTTAATTTAAGAGTTATATTTACTAGCGGTAGCGATTGACTAAGAATTGTAAATTAAGTTTAATCCCTGACTATACTGCCCTAATAATTTTGAGAATTCTACTTCTTCGATTGAAGTCACATTTCACCATACTCCCATAACATTTTTGTAGGGAAACGGTGTTCCCATGAATTCCCGAAGGATTCCTCACGCAATTCTCGCAAATCGAGTACAAATTCCACGGGATACCATATATCGAGAAAAATAATACGATCGATTTATCAACCGGAGTACACAGGAAGAGTCTGAATGGGAAATGGGGCTGCATAAAAAGCAGCCGGGAAACGTAGGCTTAGCATCCAATGTGTTTATCGTGGGATTAGTAATTTTATTGCGGCCACTTTACTGCGTACGGCATGGCATTCAGCGTGTGCGTGTTCCTATTTCGATTCACTCTCGAGGATCGAAAGTAGATCCTCTCCCCTGAAGAGAGGCCCATTCCACTCATATCAGACGCTTATTTCCTCCCTCGATTTTCGAGATGCGAACTCGAATTGAGACGTACTACATACACATACATTAACGTTTCCAATTCATTACTCATTTATCAATTTACTGCAAGATACATAAAAGTGTTACCTGAATTTATAATAATATAAAATATCCGCGTGAAAAAGAAATTGGATTTTCATTGTTCAAATACTTTTCTGGATCTACTGTATGCGTTTTATACATTCTAGGATATTATACAGGGTGAGGAATAATTCGCAATACAGGTAAACCTCCGTGTTCTCTCTAATAGAACGTTTTACGACGTGTACAGTGACCTACGACTCTGGTTATTCACGGTCGTTGACCTTTGAACCTTGAAATTAAAAGGTTAAATTATACGGGGTATTCTACATGAAGAAATAAGTCGGCAAAATCGAATGAATTTTCTTCATTTGACGTCTTGTGTTCGAGAAAACCGAATTTGCAAATTCAACGAACACGTTATGTCTGAGCATGACCTACTGATTCTACTGCTTACTCGGCACGAAAACTTGACGGTTCTTCGAAGTCGATTTTCTCGAAAGCAAGTCCTCAAACTAACAAAGTTTATTCTGTATTTTCGACTTATCTTAGGAGGTACAATCACCCCCTCCATCAATACCGAGACACCCTTATTTCCATAAGTAGCAGTACTAGCCTATCAAGAACAATTGAAAAATACTACAATTGTTCTTACGTACCATGAAATTGTAACATTATTAATGGATACAGGGTGATACAATCGGGTAGGGGACGATACAACATGTAAAAATAAGTCGCCAAAACGCATAACAGTTTTTCGTGCTACGCACGTTGACAATGGACAAAATTAAACTTTCATGATGGTATTTGAAACCTTGATAGGAGTGCGCTCCCAGATATCTATTACAAAGTAAAGTAATGACTGCGGATCTGTATGTAAAATAAACATTGTTTCTGCCAATTGCAATTCACAAGAACCAACCAGGAATTTATGATTAGACTGCGGATTATTATGCATTCATGAAGAAATTAGTTGGGCGAATTTTGTGAATTTCTATTTAAATCCAGCTGCCCAGAATCGTCGCAAAATATTTTTATTTTGCATAAAGATTCGCAGGCTATTTATTATATATAATGCTTCGATATTCTCAAACGTTTTTCATCTTTATATTGTTCGACGTTACACCCACACATTTTTCTCATAAATAGACAGCAGATTCGATGCATTTATGAGAAAAATTAGTAGGTATAATTTGAAACAGTAAAAACGTTAGAAGAGTTTAAAAATATAGTTATATTATTTTCAATCTATTAAAATTATTAAGAAAGACAACGAATTTCTATTCCACTCCAGTTTGTTGCAATTCGAGTAGAAAATTGTTATTTTGCATAAAGATCCGCTGTCTAAAATTTAACCCTAATATTAAATTTTAAATCAATTTTAATTAAAACTATTTAATATAAATAAAATTTGTATAGGCAAAAACTTGATTCTTTATTATTTAATATGTTTGGTATACAAAAATTATTTTTGAAAATAATTTATTGACGAGTGATGAAACGAGTGAGTAGGAGAAATAGTTGCAGTATTGTCGATCCAGGAGAAAAAAGACGATTTCACGAACTTTTTGAGGAAGGAGTATTTCGTATTTTCATTTTCGTGGAAGGAATTCTGCTGTGTCTCGATTTCCATTCCCGAATCCGAAATACAGTCGCGATGACGTATCGGAAAAACGTTTGATTACTTGTGGGATGGAGGGGAGGGGGGGCCTACTTCTCCATGTCCCGCGGTTTGGTATATTAAGCTATTTAGAGGAGAGGAAGTATGGAGAGGCTGTCAATCGGGCTGAAAGCACGAGACATAATTTCGGATTCCCGACTGGATTGGCCTGGATTCCCGTTTCTGGTGGCACGCGATAGCTGGTGCTCGATCTTCGAAGAAGCTGAGTCCGATCCACGGTAAATTGTTAAACGGGGACAGCGAGCTCCGGCTTGCGAATTTTTCGGTGACTTATGAAGACGGTTTTATGGAGACCTTTCGATCTATGTTTTCTACGTTGCTTGCTTTGGATAGGCTGTCAATGTTCCTCTTTCTTTATTGCCAACATACCGAGAGAATTTCGAGGCAAGAGTCGCTCTGCCGGTTTATAATTTATTTGGTGTACAAATAAGTTCGGTGGCTTTGCATACAGTGGCGCGCAATATTCGGCCGCTCTAAAAAAGGCGATAACTTTTTTAATATTGTACTATACGATTCGAATTTTGTTGGAAAGTTAGAGCAATCAGTTTACTACAGGATGTGAAAAGAAATTTTTTCAAAAATTTCAATTGATCGGAATTGTAGAAAAAATACTGAAAGTTGCATTTTCAACTTTTTTATGTGGGCCTATATCGAAAATTTAAAAAATACGTTTTGTAGATCCGTGTCAATTAGACATATTGTGAAAATGTCGTCGAAATCGTCCGACGTTGCAATGAGCTACAAACGTTTAAAGATGGTAAAAATCGCAGATTTTCACGATTTTCGGCCTCTCACTGCAATAAATCTAAAAGGATCTTACATGTTTCAATGCCTGTCATTTAAAACGAATTTTTTTAAATTTTCAATATAGGGCCATATTAAAAAGTTGAAAATACAACTGTTAGTATTTTTTTTACAATTCCAATCAATTGCAATTTCTGAAAAAATTTCTTTTCAAAACAGTTCAAATCGCGTGGTATGTATATTCAATTGTGATTGGATTTCATTTTAAAATTTGCTCCCGCTGCTTTGGTGTTTTAAAGCATCAACTTGACTCTACTAAACGCACTACATAAATTTACGTTGATTGGTATATAACCTCGAAAAACCTTAGCCTTCAAGAAACAGCACATTCGACACTGTATTCTTTTCTCATTTAAGTCAAAGAAAAGCGCTGCTGAGGCTACGAAAATGATTTGTTCCGCGTTAGGTGAAAATGCTGTAACCTATGAAACATGCAAAAAGTGGTTCCAATGGTTTCGTAATGGAAATTTTGATCTCAGTGACGGAGAACGCAGTGGAATTCCGAAAAAAGTGCAGGGCGTGGAATTAGAGCAATTAATGAATGAAAATCCTTGTCAAACGCAACAGAAACTTGCTGGGGAACTTGGTGTAACTCAACAAGCAATTTCCGTTCGTGTATTCCTTCTTTTTTTATAAATAAAGATCAAAAGCATGCTCAAGAGGTACCGAACTTATTTGTACACCAAATGATTGCCAAAAATTTATATTAAAAATGCAGAACACGTATTGCGAACTTCATGATTTTTGACGTTGCTTTAAATAATTCAGATTCGGTTCATTTCATTGCGCCGTGATTGAGTTTCAATGTTTTCGATTTAATTTAGATTTATATTATTTTTATTACTTTGCTGTTTCAATTTACTCTGTTCTGTTCCGTATTGTTTTAATTTATTGTACGCCGTGTCTCGTAACGATTTGTTATTGAAACAGTTCGGTATTATACGGCGAAATGTTTCCATTTTATTTTTCTCTCTGTTTAAATGATTTGTCCTTTTTAATTGAATTATACCTTTGCTTCTGCGTATTTCCATTTCATGCATGTACGATACATAGAAATAATAAATATACAGTTAATGTTAACAAAACTTATTTGTTAAAGAGATCTTTAATTCTTTTACTATCGAAGACTGCCTTTTCGAGATCTCTCGTTCACTGGTTCGGATAATTGACGCTCTAATGTATTATGTGAGTTAGTTAGCGGATGCTCTCAAGGGTTATTTTTCGTCGAAACGCTGAGAAAACTTTGAGAAACGCAGGAAGTTTTCGAGAGTCAGAGATAAAATCAATGGAAGGAATTTTTGGCGTTAACAAGACGACAATGCGTACTCGTGTTCAAACAGACGCAAACTATTGTTGGCGTTATTTGATCGTAAAAGTGAAAGGGGCACAGGGGTTGGAACGGTGTACGAGAAAGTGGAGGAGCCAGCCGAGCGAGAAGATCTGGAAACTCTGGACCACTTCAGGGAGTCCCTTACTATACTAATTGCGTAACAACGTGAAGCGTGCTTGTCGAGTTCATCTGTTCGCAAGATGACAAAGATTTTTGCTGAAGTTAATTAACTACTTACAGAAAATTCATGAGACCGCGAATAGCCTGGTGTATTCCTGCCGGACAGCGAATTCAATTCTACCTAAGATGGAAGTTAACGTAAATCCTGCGCCGCGCGGAAGCGCTTTTAGCATTGTTAATCTCAGAACTCTTCGATCAAGCGGGATAAACATTAAAATAGTCGGAGTGCCTTTAATCGTGTCACGTTAAATTTGTTATTTCGCGCATTTCCTTTACGAACGCTCAATACAATTATCAATAAACTGCTGGTCTCTATAGAAAATAAAAATTATCTGTCTCAATTGCAAAATAGCGATGTCTTTCTTCTTTTAATAATTTTAATAGTCTGAAGATGTTTTTAATATTCTCGTTATCGACGATCTGGGATTTTTGCTAACTTTATAACTATGTTATATTGAACTTATTCACTTGGATTTGATGCATTTAGAACAAAAATTAATACGCGTAATTTAACACTAAACCTACCGCAACGGGTCGAATGACCAATTTTTGATTTTCGATTTGACAATTATTGAAATGGTAAAGGTGTTTTCATGGGAATTTATTGAATATATTTTTTGACTCCAGTATATATATTATTATAGTAAAGATCGCACAAAATTTAGATAAATTTAATCTTGTTATTTTAATAAAACTATACACATCAGTCATTTTTTTTATCGTTAGGTTTAGCGTTAAAACGGTAATAACAGTAATAACATTAGAAAAATTTGAGCATATCGTTATATTATTTTTAATCTTTTAATCATGTTAAGAAAGAAAATAATTTTCTACCTCACTCCGGTGTGTTGCAATTGAGCTGGACAATTTTTATTTTGTATAGATATCTGCTGTTAAGTCGTATGTAATGCACGACATTCGCAAACTAATTATCAGCTAACTAAGAAAGTTTGCACTGCTTCTGGCTATGATCATTATTAATCGATACGCGCATATACTATTAATCAACAGGAAGCGTATGTGTGCTTAAACAGAAGCTTAGTCAACTATTGTCTCATGTAATTAGATAACAACCTGCGAAATCGGTGAAATCGAACCGTTTTAGAGATGAAACGCTGTGTAAATGCCAGTTAATTAATTCACAAAATATGAATGTTGTCACATCGTTGGAAATCATTTGGTGAATTATTATTTGAGCCTCCTCGTATATTTATTTCTATCGATTAGAAAGACAAGAACTTTCTTAGCTGTCTAATACTGTATACAATAATGACCAAGCATTTTTACTTAATATTCTTTCCAAGTAAATTAATTATGCATAAATGGGGCACTGTAATTGGTGATCAGACGTTCCACGTCGTCAAAATAAACTCGCCAAGCAAGTGTGACGTAAATATGAAACAATGGCGAAACTTGGGAATGATGAACATATTTCCTCGTTAGCGAAGAAATACGTTGCGCGGAGATGCAAAATCGCGGATAGTAAAAAGGAAAAGCATGTAATTAAAAATTACTCGTATCACTCTGCTTTACTAAATATTTCGACCGATCGGATAGTTTTTAATTTCTAAAAAGTTTGTGTTTGTTTCTAAAAAGAAATTTTAGAGTTCGCGTTTCTTCTGGTTTGAATAGAAATTTAAAACTTGAGTCAAGTAAAGGCTGATCAGTGAAATTTAAATTACATCTGGTGCACAGGAATTAAATACTCGCGGAGAAATATTTTCTTCGAGCAGAAGCACCGTGCAAAGCTGCTAATGGGAGTTTTAATCAATTTATAATTGAAAAGGATTCTAACATATCCGACCTTTTTTCAAGTGTGTAATATTTTTAATAGATTTGTATCCGTTTTGCTGATATTTATTTAGATACCTATTTCGATTCATTGGTAATCGAAAATTATCTAAGTTACTGATGTTGAATAGAGTTTTAATAGTTTCTACTTTTTTAACTAATATTATTCAACCCTTGGCATACGAGTGAAATGATATTCAATGTGATCGAAGGTACTAATTATTTTTTAACTTATTATTTGGGTGAGCTGAACAATGTCTTTTCCTGTAAACTCAAGCCAAATATGTTCCTGGGATGACAATAGAGATGTCGCTGATGATGATTGTTATCAATGTTAAACAATATTTTAATTCGATGTGATGAAAGGTACTATTTATTGTTTAACTTATTATTTGGGTGAGCTGAACAATGTCTTTTCCTGTAAACTCAAACCAAATATGTTTCTGGGATGACAATAGATACGTCGCTGGTGACGATTGTTATTAATGTTAAGCAATATTTTACTTCGATGTGATCAAGGTACTATTTATTTTTTAACTTATTATTTGGATGAGCTTAACAATGAATTTTCCTGTAAACTCAAAACAAGTCTGCTTCTGGGATAACAATGAACATGTCGCTGGTAATGATTGTTGTTAATGTTAAGCAATATTTTACTTCGACGTATACAATATCATAAGGAACATGTGACGTGTCTGAGAAGTCTGTGTACCTAAAAAAGGTTAATAGATTTGTATCCCTTTTCTCAACATTTTTACTTGCAAACTCGTTCAATCTTTCAGTAATCGAAAATTATCTGAATGACTAATGTTGAATCTAGAAACGTGCGGTTTAGCGTGCAGCTAAATCACGAATTGTTTTCGTAGGAGAACGTATTTGTAGATTGAACGCGTTGACTGAAACAATTAGTTCCCCCGTGTAGCGATTTGGTTTAAGCTTTCGTGTGTCGTTTATCAGATCGATTCGATCGATCAGGTGAAATTAACTCGAAAGCCGTTGACAGCGCTGTCCGTAATACATCTCCATTCATTAAGTAGATACTTGTTGATTGGCTCGCTGCGAAATCGGGTTCGCAGATGCGCAGATTAATTTCCTTCTGTTTTCCGATTATTATACAAAAGCGGTATTGAAAATACACGAAAGTTTTATTCACTACCAAACACTTCGAAACAAGATAAATTAAAGATTGCAATTTGTAACATGCAGATTTTGTTAAATATGTGTTTGTTGAATGTCCTATTGTTGAATAGAAATCTGTCAATCGAAAGTTGTTCCATTTTAAAAATTATATACAGGTCACACTTGTGAAAATGTGTAAATGCCTGTTTTCTAAGTTGTCAATTAAATATTGTTAGCCAGTGCATCAATCATCATTTTAAAGAGAGAATTTAATCAATCAAAATATTGCAATTTTGTTTGAACCATATAGGCCGAGTATAAAAGTAAGAAATATGTATTGTAACATTTATTTTATATTAATTGCTGTTTTCAAGGTTTAGGAAAATAGATCAGCACACGTTAAGGGGTGTTTCAGAATTAAAAATCTACGGTGATTATAAAAGAAAGAGAAATGTTTAGGATTTTAAAATTTTTGACGACAAATTGAATAATATTAATTTCTGTTTTCAAGGTATAAGAAAATAGATCAGCACACGTGAAGGGGTGTTTCACAACGAAAAATCTACAGTGATTATAGAAGAAACAGAAAGGTTTAGGAATCTAAAATTTGTGATAACAAATTCAATAAAATTATATTCAAACTTTTAAAAATAAAATTTAATTTAAACTTCAATTTTTTTATATTTACAAATTACATTGTTTTGAACAACAAAAAATGTACGAACAGCCTACGATGTTAGCGATTAATATTTCTGTATCAATCGGGACAATTAATTTCTAATTAATCCGAGTTTCTAGAAATTGGACAGCAAAAGTGACTAATTGTTTACAGTCTACGGCTCGGTATTAGAATGCTCGGCGAAATCACGAGAATGATTGATCGAGAAACGAAAACGCTGCAGCAGCTAGAGCGGTTCAAGGATTGCGGGCCAAGGAAGATCGGTAAATGCGATCGATCAGGGACTCGAGAATACCACGCAGCAAAAGGTAGTAAAGCCCCTTCCGTGAACGATAGATGAATAACGCCACCGATGGCTCTACTTGTGGAACTTTAGGCATTCCAATCGGGAAATTCCCGATGCACTTTGGCAGTGCACGAGAGGAATGCACGGATATATCGATCGCGACCGATCCCCCTTCTGCAACCAATATGCGTTAATATACGCGTGATTCTTGTGCCGATGTAAACAAGCGCCATTGAGTTGCCTCGAACTATGATCCAATAAAGCACAAAAGATTTTTTCTTCCGTGGAACATCATTTTCATACAATGGATTTTAACGAAAGATTTTTCTATGGTCTCTCGTCAAACTCATTTTGAACGTTTTCTGAATTTAAACAAGAAATTTCATGTTGTCTATTCATTTAGTTGGATTAAAATATACAAAAATAATGAGTGTATTTGCTGTTGCTCCTATTTTTAGAAGCTTTTAGTTAGTTTGGTGAGGTAATTCGAGTTGAGAGGATTAAAAGTGAATTAAAAGTTAAAAATCTCGTTGTTTTAAAGTACAATAGAATTCATCTGTTCAAGGACGATTTCTTTTTAGGGACAACCATAAACGAGTTTGATTTTTGATCATTGATACATTTAATAGTTTAGAGTAGTGGGGAATGGTAAGGTGAAAAATGTTTCAGATATATATGAATAAATTGTTCGTATTGCTGAATCTATTACACGTTTGTTAACAATCAAATAGAAAAAGGATACTACATGTTTTTACCTAGTTTAAGTGTATCTTCATCTAGTTTATCTTTAATGCTCATTTGGTTTTGTAAATCTCTTATTAGCATTCTAACATTTGCAATCTGTCTAAACTAAAAAGTAGACATATCTACGATTTCAATAATTAATATCCGATGAAAATGTTTATGTATATAAAAATCTAGATCGTATTAGTATACTATATTTGTAATTACAAAAAATCGAGGTAAACCCAACAACTCCAGCCATATGGGTAGCTTCATCCGAAATACGACGAAAGCCGGTCCTTAGTATCTTTAAATGACTCCAGGATAATCGAACTTGAATTTCAACCCAAAAGTGGTACAACGTTTACTCGGATTACGAAATATCGTGCTAGGACTTTTCTAAAATTCTGTATAAATTTCCTGAGATATCTCTAAGCGTATAATTTAAGAGTAAATCGTCCAAACGTTCTAAAGAAGTTCAAGAAACTTGATATTTACAATTAGCATACGAACTAATAGCGAAAGTTAGTGTTCAGAAATTTAGTCAGGGTCATCGATTTCAATATAGAATAGGACCTCGATTAACCGGCTTTAATCGGGAGACAAACAGCCCGAATAAATTAATGCCCGATGGATAATAATCGAGACCCGAGGAGATAATTAAAATCTACATTATATTCAAAAATAAATTTGTTACTTTTGAAAATTTATTTCCCTTCGTAATATAATTATATTTAAACGCATATTTGTTTACAATCGAGGTTCTACTGCAGTAGTTAAGGGTTCAAACCGGTAACCGCTTGTGTTTTACATTCAAATCGGACAGGAACTTTCGCAATCGTCTAACAAGACGCGACGTGCGGTCTTGAGAGACAAACTCCTCAGAGACAACGTTGTTTCAGGTTCCGGGAAAGATTGCTCGGATCGTGCAGAACTCGGTCATGCAAAGCACTGCGTCGGCCAATGGAATTTATCGGCATCCATTACGGAGAACGCGGCGCGTGGCCCGTGCCGCGGATGTCGCCGAATATTAATTAGCACGATTAACAGGCGCATTAAATGGCGCGGCGTAATCGCGCGCGTACGCCGAGATATTTTAAAGTGGCGATTTATCGCGCGGATTTATCATTAGGCGGCCGCGAACGCCGCGAACGCCGTGGATTCCGAGCGGCGCAGCGCGCCGGACACGAAAATCGCGCGCTCGCGAAAAATAAAAGAGAAAAACCGCCGGAAATCGCGGTTACAAATGGCCCGGTCCCGCCAAGTAAGCCACGGAGATATTTTTTCGCGAGTATACTGAATTTTTAATGTCCTCCACTTCGCCTTCCACTGTTCCGCTTTCTCTTGTTCGCTCGGAACCAAGGGAGAACGCTTTACACCGCGGCTTCGGAACTTTTTTATCTTTATATTTTTCGCGATACGATATTCCGCAAAGAAAATTCAATTCCGACGGTTTAATCAAGAGTTTTTAGTGGCCGCGATAATGCGCCGGCGTTTTATGCGCGCGAATGTAAGACGCGTTAGCTCCACTGCGTGAACTTTGTATCACTCGAGGTGCGTGTCGGGAATTTTTATACTTCAAACTTCCAGACTTCTTTGTAGTCGGTGCTGGTTTATTCGTTTGAATAGTCTTTTGAGATTTAGCTTTTTAATACCGGACATAAGCTATATAAACTCCCGCTCAAAGGTATGTGGACACTTTGTTGCAAGTATAATTTATTCTAATAGTACCAAGTTGTACAATTTAATCGATGATCCATTAGCGTGGTCTTCTCGAGACAATAATTATTATTATTGGTGAGATATCTAATGAGTTATTATCAACTGCGTGTTAACTAGACCGCATAAAATTGAATAAAACTGATCAAAGATTCATATAAAAATTAAACGTGTTATCCGCATACTCTTGAGCGGAAGTGTATATATCATAGACATAAAAATAATTTTTTTATTATTCGACGAAAGTGTTAACCCCTTGCCGCACGATTTATTTTACAGTTTTAGTGTTTAGAACTTTTTATTGTACATCGTAATTTCTTAAAAAAGGAGAATATTGATATAAATTGTATGTCTATATCAATTGCCGTATATTAACAATCCAAAATAAAATTTTATTTCGATTTAAAGGGAATTATTAACATACATTTTTATCAGAATTTGTTCAGAATCTTCGTCGCGAGTCAGACATGATATTGTGAGGCAAGGGGTTAATGAAGTTTTAAAAAAATATTTAAAGTGGGTACCTGATTATCGACATAAGGGTTGAAAAAAATATCGAAATACGAAACTCGCATAATTATTATTAAAATATATTCTCTAGTACCGTGTAAACTGGAACGCATAAAATTGAACGAAACTCATCAAAGATTCGTATAAAAATTAAACGTGTTGTCCACATAATTTTTGAGCGGAGGTGTATGTGATAATTCAAATGCTAGCGAGACGTTGCTGCATAAATGATTGAGGGAATAGAAAAAAACGATTAGTTTTTACACACTCCAGTCGCGTGTGCACAGCTAAGGAGATTCTTTCATTGTTGCGTTTCACGGGATTGCGGTGCATCGTATAAATTATTAAGGATTATAATTATCAATTTTCTTGGCCAAAAGACCCGTGAATCGTGTTATTATATCTTGTTGCAAGTACTTATTAAATTACCTTTGTGTTTTGTGTAAACTGTGCACCGATTTTCACAACACAAATTGTTGTTCAATGCGTTCACTGTCCCCCGGTTCCTTTATTGTCGGACAGTACAAATCTCTATGTGGTTTCCTATTTGTATTACTGTAAAAGATACATCTACACAACATGAATAATAACTTAGGAAATAAGTTTACACAAATGGATTACATCTCGTCAAAGATATCAACCGTGATCTAACTCGCCCATAAAACATGTTAATTGCATTATATATCAGTCGAAGACATTAACATTTCTTTCAATACCGTTGAAACCGAGTAAAATCGAAACGCGAAGGAAAATATCGAATTTCTTGGAACGAACGAAACGCAGACCGAGATTATAAAATCCTCTGTAAAACTAAAGCGTAATTTTCGGTTGACGTATTGGGCGAAGCTCTGGTCGAATTACCAATAACAATCTGCAACGTGTTTTAATAAAACACCGTAAAATTCGTCTGTTTGGGGATTGAGTGGGAATGCGATACGTTCAAATTGCAGCTGGAACGAGAATGTTTTTCAAGCGGACAGCGAGATGAGTATAACGTTCCGTAATTAACGCTCGGTCCTGGCACACCTTTTCGCTCTGTAATACAGTCGAATCGATTCGGTTTTTCCCGGCGATCGGATGTTGCGGAGTATAATTAAATTCCGGACGAGCGAGCGTATGTTTGAGCTCGAGGAGAATAAATTGAAACCTTGAGGCCGGAAACTATCAATGTCGCTTTCCAGGGTGGAACAGACGGGGATGAGCGAAACGTTATTGCTGACCGACTCGGTAGAGAGAAACACGCCGCCTGCCGAATTAATATAAACAATACGTTAAGCGAAACAGGCTGGTCTCGATGGGGACATTTTCGTTGCTGCTAAATAAATACCGATAATTACAAAAACCTGTGTCCAACGTTTGTTTACATTCAGTTGTGAGCTGACACATTCGTGAATGTACGGGATGTATGATTTTTAATTCACATCTGGTGCACTGTGCAGGCAATTAAATTAATTTAATTAAATAGAGCTCTTGATATTCACGAGACGAACGAACGTTCACTTGATTAGCCTCGGCTGAAAATATGTATATAAGTTTATATCGAAGAAACGAATTGTGGGCAAAATTCATTATTATTAGTTGAATTCGTTTATAATATGAACTTGTAAACGATATGTGCTTACATCGATATGTACGCTTGCAAGAAACTTTGTGTTAGTAAATTAAGATGCTTCTACATGAATAGCCTCGCATTGTTTAGTCACGGTTAGTTGTCGCTTTGCGATAGAATCTTTCACAAGTAGTACTCGAAATCTTGAAAATCAGAACTGCATAGTAGGTATTCATAAAAGTTTCGAATCTGATCGACCAAGATTCGAATATACTTGCAAGTATTATTTCCGTTTACGAAAGTACTTGTAAAAGGTTCGAAACTGTCTGGCATAGTTCCGAGTATACATAGGAGTACTATTTCTGTTTGTCGAAGTACTTATAGAGAATAAACTTAGAATAATTCTATCGGCGCCACGGTTCGATCAAATTCTACACAATATAACTATTTTGTGACACTCGCTAGTTACTGAACTGTCACCAATTAGTATATTAATAACGTTCCTCAAAAAGTCTTCCGACACTTGTGTCTAAGGCAGGGCCCGTTAGATAGCCTTACCGATGAGTCCTCTAGCGGGTCTAGGACGAAACACCACCTTTCTTTTCCTCAAATAGAAAAACAATTTTATAGCAAACGTGGTCTTATGACGTAACAGATTCAAATCCGAATCGAAAACGTTTGAGTGTTACAAAATAGCTATATTGTGTAGAATTTGATCGAACCGTGGCGCCGATAAAATTATTCTACGTTTATTCAAACATTTTACGATCGATAAGAAGAGATCATTTACTTATAGAGAGTTCGAATTCAATCAATCAAAGTTCGAACCTGTTTGCGAGGTACTTGATCCCATCCCTACTAAAGACCCACGAAAGGCGATGTGCAAATAAGAGTCGCGGTTCTGCATAATAGAAATTGTGGAAAACAAATATGTATGTACCAGGGGGGCACGAATAAAGGGTACCGTTTGCGAAACGAAAAAGAGGGTGCCGTGAAAAGGGACGAGGGATGTGAAGATCAGGTCGAAGGTGGCCTCCTTCGTAGACATGTCCGGAAATGCCTCAGGGAGCGTGTTTCCTGGTCCTATCGGTCGCTCGGGAGCGGTTCCGAGCCCGTCATTTCCGGTGGGTAAACTAGGATAACGATGTGTAATCACGGCTGTCGAGCGGGCACGCTCGATTATAAACCGGCCCGATGCTCGTGGGACGTATAAATAACGCAAATAACACCCCACGACACGCCCCCGCAGCCCTTCCTGCACCGGTACCCCTTGGCCACCATAATCCCCACCTATCACACCATGCTGTTCCGCCGTGGCGAAGATACCTTGCGCGATAACGCGAACGCTCGGTGCCCTGTACTTCGCAGAGGAATAAGCGAAAGCGAGGGAAATCCCACAACCACGACGGTCCACCGCACACGCTCTGCTAAACGAAATTTTTCGATCCGGAAGACTCGAAATATTTTTTAAATTTATATCAATATCAAAATTTACACAATTATTTGTATTATTAGTGGATCGATCGAAGTTTCGGTTCGGCGTCTTTCCTTTTAAGTTCTCAAGGTCACCTTCAATTTTTTATACGTTGGTATAGTTATCATGTTTTTGCGCATTGGTTAGTAGACGTCGAGACGAATTCAACGAAGTCAATAACAAAGCGTCTTTTTCGAAGCGATAACTTCTTTTCGGCAGTGAAATGAGTCTCATCCGTCACGCTCAGAGGTGAAACGCTATTTGGGTATTTATGCAGTACGTATTACAAAAATACGAAAGGTAGGAAAATCAATTTTAATTATTTATTTACTTATGTCGTTAAGAAAAAATATATAACAATAGTTTTAAGGGGCCCCTTGAAGATCAATAATATTGTCAATGTAGGTTCACAATAATATTGAAGCTAACAATATGACGATGCATTGAATCCCTGCTAAACGGTCAATGTGCCCTTTCGATGGACCTCGTCAATATTATTGATAGGCGTATTGACAATACTATTGATCGTCTAGGGGCTTCTTTACATACTTTAATTTATATTATCACAATTTATATTAATTTTATTTACATTCTCTCGTATTTCTTTTAAACTCAAATGCTCCTATGATAAAGTGCGATCCTCCACCTTTAATTCGAGCCCTCAAACGTTCGAAAATTCCAGTAAGAAAGTATACTATAATTGGCTTGAAAAAATTCCCTTAGAAACGTGCATATTTTTGAAAAACTGTTGATTGATAGGTATTGGTACGTTAATGGGACAGTTCTCGGAACGTGACGTCTCGAAGGGAATTTTTCGTGCAAGGTATGAACCCGCGTTCTCAATCGTGCGTAAAGTCCTCGCCATATTTCTGTGGTTGTCAAAAAGAACGCCGCACGTCACATATTTTCACTTTCGAGATATTGCCGTTTAAAGTTTTGATCACTGATGCTTGCCATAGGACATCGGTTAAATTGCATTATTTTGTTTAAAGTTAGATAAAAGCGTATATTTCTTTTTTAATCATCTTGAAACTCCGAAAGTAATATTTGTGGTTGTCAGGAAGAACGCCGCACGCACGTCACTAATGCTTTGCCATAGGACATCGGTTAAATTACATTTATCTTTTGAGCCTTTTGAATTTGTTTTCATTAAACTTTTTCTGGTAAATACGTAAATCCTGTAGCGTAAAGCTCAATTAATGCATGAACTGAAATTTTTTGAAATTGTGACACGCAGCGTTTTTCTTTGCAGCCGCAGATTTAATTGACGGGGCGATGTGAATCAAGTACCGATTCTCCGCACCGTTCCGGTCCCAATTCGTGGGCAATCGTCGGGGATTCTGTTCGAGTTTCTCGCTCCTCTCCACCAATGAAAAATTCGCGAGCATAGCCACCCCACCCCACCACCCCGCTGTGCCCGCGATCCTCACGGACCCAAGGTTTCGGCCGCGGCATCATTAGTATAATGAAAGTGAAAATGAACACAAGTGAGTTCCCGCGAGTGACCGTGACAACCGCATCATTTGTTATTGAGACACAAAAAGTGTACAACTGTACAAGAGTGTACGACAGAATACGGTGACCGTTACGTGGTGAGTACCGTTTTCTTAAATAGTAGAAATCAAAATTATTTATTTGGATTTGCATTATTTTTAAAATTAATTCTGTGTTTAAGTGAATTCTGTATTTAAGTGAATTCTGTATTTAAGTTTATTCTGTATTTAGGTTTATTCTGTATTTATGTGAATTCTGTATTTAAGTGAATTCTGTATTTTTCAATGATTTAAATTTTTTCACGAATCGTATCGTTGCCTCTCGCGATAAATTCGTCGGTAAATGTTGACCAAACGAGACCCAGCTCCATGGACCTTAATCTTGACATATGTGATCACGGTTAACATTTTGAACAACTTTTCCTTATACAATATGTATCCGTTGCTCGGACTTAGTTTCCGAGATATATTCGTAAAATACTTGAATCTTGAATCGATTGTGTCTAATTATCTTATTACGATTACTGTAATAAGATATTCATTTCCGCACCAGTTTATCATTTCCGTGATAGTTTCTAAAAATAGACTTTTTACTTATTAATTATTTATTTAAACGTGAAGCCTAATATTGTTCAATTCAGACTTAATTTGAGTAAATCGATTTTTTAAAGAAAATGCGTAGAGATAGGTATATAAGAAACGCTTGTAAACCTAGCGTTAAGGAAGCCCGTACGTTCGTATACGAGCAAAATCCCCTTGAAGTAATATTGCGGAGGCGTGAGCATCGTAACAACCGAACCATCGAATTTCGTTTAGAGTTAACGCGCCGCCATGGGCTTACTCGATACGAGTGGACACGTGTTCGGACATTAAGCGCGCCGCTCCGCAGCGTTCCCGAGGAAAATTAATCGGCGATGGTCGTTAGTTAAGTTCATTGCACGGGCAAGTGTTGCGCTAAATTCGTTACCGCCCCAGTTTTTGAATGGCAATGATTAGTCTTATCATTATTCACATGCGAATGTTTAGCAAATCGGAATTTGATCCGTTAATGGATCGAGCTGAAAACGCACAGCCTGGAATAATTATTTCCATGTCATCGCGCGGAACCGTACACTTTTACACATAATGTAACGCCGCTGTTCATTTGCAAATGAAAACGCGAGGGCTCTCAACACAATTGAAACGAATGCGTTTCGAGGAGGCGAAATTTGTTAAATATCGCGCGATGTAAAGTAATCGTGCATTAGGCTGAAAAGGGAGCAACGATATTCAAAACCCATTTATCGAGGCTCCCAAACACATTTGAATATTTATTGTGAAGTATTATAGCTGTTTGGTGTCGATGATAGCTGTATTTTGAATACATTTTCAAAGAATGTAAATAATTAATCTTAAAGGCAAGAAGGAATGAGCGAAATATTGCTGTCTTTAATACTATTTCGACGACTTCCAAGTAAAACAAAACTGTATTACGTTAAATTAATTATATTTATTGTAATTATTTAATTTTTTTAATTAACGAAGTTTCTATATATCTTCATGCGCTGTAAATCTTTGAATACGCGGAACCTAGTGAAACATATTCACAAACATTAAAGCTCGCACAGTTCTCTGAAGAATTCGACTGAAGAATTTTTCAATTTGCAGAACTCATTGAATTTAACTGACTTATCCATTGTACCATTAACTCGAAAAGACAGTAGTCCGTTTCGTTCAACACGGGGAGCAGTTATTTTTCCAGGAGAAAAAAAGCACACCGGCTGTACACTCATGAAGGAACTTCAAAGGAAAACAGAGATACTGATTTAACGCAAACACAGTCGTTTGTGCCGCGATTCGGTGAACACGGAATTCGTTGGAATTAAATTTAAACCGGTAGCGAAGGGCTTTCGAAATTTCGTCCGCAGGACCGCATTACCGGGGCCTCTTAATTGAGAATACGCGTCTGTCAGTTGCGAACACGAGTTTATGTTTGTTTCGAGTAACGCGCGTGTACATCGCGCGTGGCCGAGGTCTACTTAATTTTAGGCGAATTATGCCAGCAGATAACATCACGCAATTCATCATTTCCAATTTAAATGAAGCTTCTTATTGAAATTATGTAACAAAATCAGGCGGACAACACTCTTTTTATCCGCTGATATTTCACGGGGTGAAAACATTGAAACGTCATCAAGTATTCTGAAAATTTATCATTCACTACATTTTACATTAATCTTTGCAGGAAAAAATAATATCCTTACTGGATAATTTCGTCTATAAATCTCTCATTAAATTCTTTTTTATCATCACACAAATGCATCTTCAATTATATTAGAAACAACTCGTATGGTAAATGAAATTTTGACCTAGTCACAGATGGTTTTCAGCTAATTATTTTATACACTTTTTGTAATTCTTTGAAATACTTTGTTATTTTACGACTAAATTTTGACTGTATGCACGTAAATGATTATTGCAAGAGGTATTATGCACGTAGTATAGGACTATGGTTATATTCCTCTAGTAACGCATATATAATATTGTTTATTACTGAATGATACTATTTTTCAATCTATATATCGACGACTTGTAAACATACCATCTTGATATAACTGATAAAAATAAAAATAACAGTATCAACCAACTTTGTAAAAATAAAGAAATCTAGTTAAATATTATATAAAATAAAAGGGTACATCACTAAATCGTTATTACTAAATTTCACATAGGTTTACACTAAGAATAGCACTTTTAGTTTCATCCTATTTGCAGTAAGCGCTGTAACAATCGATATATTCTTTAGAGGTAAAGCCAGTGTCCAGTTATTTATACGCAAGAGAAGGTACGCAGTGTATGTCGTAATGTTTGCGATTCATTGCATCGTAAAAATTCAATGTAAAGAATTTAAACAACGCTTTAGCGGTAATATCAATTCCTTATCGCGCAGAGAAGCGCGTTATTCTCCTCGAACAAGAGTTAAACGCGAGGCGATTTTCTGGGATGACGACCGACCGCGCGTTACCGTCGCTCCATATACACGGCTTTATGGATCACTGAACAGGTTATAGGTTAAACGTTAAACAATTTATGGGCCGGCAGTTATTAGGCAGGAACACGGCTAAGCGATGGAGCAGGCGATGGAGCGGGCGACGGTGGAGCCGCGAACCCGTGAAAATCTAATGTGCCTCTTTAAATGTGAATTAGAGTGTGCGCTTTTTATAGAAAAACGTTTCTACCGGGGGCCGTGGACGCTGTACGAAATAACAGAGTAATTAAATTACTCGGACACATTGTGAATTTCGGTTTTTTCGTTTTAAACTCTTGCCATGCGATTTTCTCCATTGTTAGAGAAGTTGGAAAATACAGGGTGAGTCGTGTAACGTTTGCACCTCAAATATCTTTCTTGTTTGTTCAGTGAGGCTCGTACTAAAAGCCGTAAAAATATTTTCGGTTTTATGTTATTTTGCTGTTGAAAATTTCAAGGTAAACTTCATTTTTTTTAACATTAAACCTATACCGAGCCTTGAAGTAATCGTTACATGCTCCCTTATAAAAATTACAAGATTGATTTTATTTAGACTTTGCGTGGTTCCTATCGTAATACATTCCGGGACGAAAAGATAGCACACCTTGAAATTAATGTAATTTCTGTTTATTAACACTTAGCACTCGAATGGCGACTCTCAGGCGCCACTGAAATTGCTAGTACCATTATTCAAAATGTGGTTTACAGTATTAAATATATCGGTATCCAATCAATTACTAAACATTTAGGTATTGTATGAGGTATTATACCAATTTCATATTCATAAAATGTCGAAAATCATAGGGAATGGAAATATTCTAGGTCCGAAAAATCTTTCATTTTCAAGTTAAAATAGCTTCGAGTGCAAAGAGTTAAACATTAGAGATTCAATTTTTTTTATACACATGATTTTAGCGTGTCTTTCTTAACATATATGAATGAAATTGAACGAAGCTTCATTAACTTATGTATTTTTATTGAAAGAAGTAGAATTATTAACGGAATATAGCGGGACAAAATAATAGCACACTTAACGAAAAACTTAAAATATTACCTTCGAAGACCTCCTTTACAAGTAATGATTTCAATCATTCGGTTTGGTAAAGATTTATACAATTTTTTAATACTGTTTTGGCTAATATTATCCCATTCGTCCAAAATTCACTGTTTTCAATCGTAAATGTTTTGGAATTGTCTGCCAAGCTATTACTATCGTTACGTAGGCTATTACTATCGTGATTTGAATGTCGAACAGCAATTTTTTAAGCCGTCACCAAATGGGAGTCTTCTGTGTGATAATTTGGGCCGATATTGGATATTGGGGTAAAACAGAAATCAAATTTATAAAAGGACGAATGAATACTTGAAAAGTGAACGGTATATTGAAATGATAAATGAACAACTAAATACTTATACCGTAATAATTGCTGCAAATAAATACATTTTACAACAAGATAATGTCGCAGTGCACGCGGCGAAAGCTGTCAAGAAATACTTTTCTTAAGAAATTATTCGTGTTTTGGAGTGGTCAACAAGATCTCCAACCTCAACATTATTGATCATTGTTGGGAACATCATGCCAAAGCCGTGTACCAAAATGGCAGACAATTCCAAAACATTTACGATCGAAAACAGTGAATTTTAGACCAATGGGATAATATTAGCCAAAACAGTATTAAAAAATTGTATAAATCTTTACCAAACCGAATGATTGAAGCCATTAGTTGTAAAGGAGGTCCTAAAAAATATTGAGCATTGACTTTGATCGATTAATTCTGTAATATTTCAAGTTTTTCGTTAAGTGTGCTATTATTTTGCCCCTCTATATTTCGTTAATAATTCTACTTCTTTCAATAAAAATAGATAAGTTAATGAAGCTTCGTTCCATTTCATTCATATATGTTAAGAAAGACATGCTAAAAATCTGTACAGAAAAAATTGAATCTCTAATGTTTAATAAACAAAAATTACATTAATATCAAAGTATGCTATAGGTATTCAGTCACTATAATTACTCAAACTCGTTTAAGATCACAGATTAATGCTTGAATATTGTCCACAAAAGAGAATAAAATGTTATTTCTACCGTAACGAAAGAAATAACATTTGTATCTGGCAGATTCTTACAAAATAAGGGTTTAAACAATTTTATTGAATTTGCAGCATCGACAAGGTCATTTTATGGAACTGATTATGAACTAATAGTGATCGCAACAACTAAGAAAACAATGTCGCGAATGATAAATTAAATTATACGAAGAAACAGAGAGTGACAAGGTACCCGAAGAAGATTGAACTAATCAGAACGTTGTTTTTCGTAGAAGCAGGAGAATTTACCGGCCCGATAACTGCTCGCGATTAAGCAAAACATCCGATGGATTTCCGGGCGTCGCGTAGTCTGCGGTTCCGCGTCGGGCGAAGCGTGTTTCTTATCAGCGAGGCGTGCGAATTGTTTGCCGAGGTCATTTGTTCGTCGCGAGACACCGGAAAATCGAAACATGCCCCGAGGCGATCGTTATCTTGTCCTTAAGGACGATACTCGCGGCTAAGGGCCGAAGGAGTTCGACTACGTTCGTAATTTATAGCCGGGGAACGTGTGTGCTGGCGATACCGAATCACACCCGGTAACGCAACTTGTCTCGGGGGCAATTACCATTTATAACAACTCATTCTAACGAAATTTATTGTACTTTGTAACGAATATGGTCCCTTGCATATTAATAGACTGCGGATCTTTATGCATTCATGGCTTATGAATATTTTCAAAGAATGCTAAAATATCAAATACGACAGAATTTAGTAAGATTTTTATTTGTTTAGAAACTACAAATGCTGTTCCCCTGTTTTTACTGTATGCCAGTTTCTTCATATTTGTCCATAAAAATTGAAAATTGCATTAACATCTGCAGTCTATCTACTAAGCTTCCGGATCCTTGGCCAAGAATTATATTAACCGTACATATACAGTCTGTCCAAAAAGAATTTCAACAATAAATTTGCGATTTTTTAACAACATTTTGAACAGCATAGTAGATGGCAAACTGAAGACACGCTTTCTCCAACTAAAATGCTTTTAGAAACATTTTCAAATATTTTTCGTCGCTGAATGTACCACGGATTTGGAGGCTGAACCTTCCCCTTTTGAACGACCTCGTAAAATTTGATATATGATCTTTTTTTATTGAGGTTTGAATGATAGGTGTTTCGAGTAAAATAAAATGGTTTCTGATATATCAGGATGATACTGAATTATTTTATTAAGTGGCTGTGGAAGATGGATGATATTATCAATTGTATCCAACTTAAATTTTAGATTTTTGATCATTTTTATTTCGCTATTAAGATATTTATTCAATATTTTCCATTCTGTTACATTACATTTTGTACTTTTTTTAGGTAACTTATCATGTTAGTGAATAAACCTACGAATAAATATCTGAATTGGTTTCTGTTATTTCTTTTTTTAGAAATCTCAAGGTGATCTTCACTTTTTTAAACGGGACCACTCCTTTACAAACACCTACGATGATAGTCCCTTCTATTAGGAATTCTGTGATTATAATTACCCAAGGTCGCTCAAACTCACAGACAGAGGAATATTTCTATATTTATTTTAATGCTTGAATATTGTCTACAGCAGAATAGAATTTTATTTCCACCGTAACGGAAGGAATATTTTATCTTGGAATTTTAATTTAACCCTTTGTAGTCGCACGAAGCTATTTTAATTTTAACATTAAACATTTCTTTCGACCTAGAATAATTCCATTCTATATGATTTTTTTTATATTATGAATATGAAATTGTATGCGATACCAACATAGATATATAGAATAGATATCAACATAATTAATAATGTAAAAAATATTGTGAATAATGGTACAGCAATTTGTAGTGGTAACTCTGAGTCTGAGTTGGGCATTAATCGATTAAAATTTTAACCAAGATCGATTGATTAATGTGTGCAATTAAAAAAGGTAATCATTGAAAAATGGACGATTGATTAAATCGATTGATGAAGTTAATCGTCAATCATTGATTAAAAAAAGTAATCGTCGAAAGATCGGAGACTGATTTAAACAATTATTGTTGAAATTAATCACCACACGGTCCATCCATAAATTATAACAAGTAGGCACATAGAGATCGTATTATAGACCAAATGACAATATACCTAAACTCAGTTTACATTTTTTTCAGTATGCATACAGTTTTGATTCCGTATTTCATTTCGAAATTTTAGTAGTTAATCATTAGTAAATTATCCGATTGACGATTACAATGGAAAAGAATGTAATCGTCAACCGCAATTAACGACTAAAGTAGAAGTTTAATTGTTAATTGCGATTAACGATTGAAGTAAAAATTTATTCGTCAATCGTTGATTAAATTTTTTCCCTACTCTGCCGAGTCACCCCTCGACTGCTAAGGATTGAAAACGCTACGAACTTTCGTACAACGTGGACAATATTAGTCAGAATGACTATAAAAAAACCGACCATTAGGCCAGAGCGTGTATCGAGGTATAATTCGCTGTAACGTTACCAAAGCGGTCCGTTTAGAAACTGAGTTACCGATGTTAGCAGACCCCGACGCGAATGTGCCAGAAATTACGAGGACGCAATTTATTTATTGCGCTAATACGCCCCCGATCCGTGAAAATGTATCGTTGCAATGCGCTCTCGCATGTCGGAAATTTGCTGCGTTCTGCATTAGCGACTTCCGAGCCTCTTCCATTTGGGAAGCTAGGCACTGATGAAAAGTAACAACTCTGCATATTCGATAAATCTGATATCATGATCCTATTAGGATTACTGAGCAGCGCTCGAGAATTAAATGCGATGCAAGAATTTTCAGAAAATAAATCGCGCTTGTGCTATAGATCGAAAAAACTCACGTTCCAGTAGAATAATCGAGCAATAGTCAGACATGTTGGTTCAGATCACCCATTTGATGCATTATGTCGTTGGCAGGTGACCGTAGGTTTTCGAATTAATAAAATTAAATAAAGCTAATATATTAAATTGGATCGCGAATAATTTATATTATACGATTATTGTATATCGAATTCTTATTAAACAAAGTATCGCTGTCTCTGTGTGATCTATGAATTCTGATACATTATTTCCAAACTGATATTCATAATTTAACAAACAATGTTGTTTTTCCATTTCGTTTAAAATAAAATTTAGCAATTTCCCAGCAAAAGCGATAGATTATCGATTGACAATAGTTAGCGGCCGGTTCCTGGAGCTTATAATTAATATTGTAAGCACCAGTTACGCATTGCAATTAACCCGGAAAATGAATCCGGCGGTAAATTATTATTACACCATTATTTATTTTTATTGAGCCACAAATCCCGGGCCGACATTAATATTCCCATTAGCACGATTGAGACGTCGGTGCGGCAAATAAACAAGAAAAGCATTCGCTTAATTATGTAAATTCACGGTACAAATAAGTTGCCGCGAGCAATTAATCAAACCCGAAGCAATTTATAACCGCGAGCTCGGTTCTTCGTATCGCTGCGAGCCTTTTACGCGATAAAAAGTCTCTACGAATCGAGCTGCTAAACGATTTTCCCACGAACCCACACCGTTCCCGCGGAACTGAGAACCATTTATCCAGCGATGATCCACTCGTATATACCTCAATAAAATCAGCGGGACCGATAATACAACGATAAAGAGTCGAAACGGTGGATGGCTCGAAAATATTCCCCCCGCATCCTGTCGAAAATCCAGCGGCACAATCTTTCATCGGGTTTCTGATAAAGCCGAGCAACGATCTCTGCCTCCGGGGCTAGCGAAAAGGTCTCGGGCGACCTATCAACCCCTTTAAGGATCCGCCAAGCGCATTTCTCTCGGGAGAATCGGTTGTGCTCCAATCCTAGATACGAATCGGGACGATTATCCGCGAATTATACGGATTAGGAGCCACCTCATCGATTCGAACGATTTCGAAATGTTTTATCGTAATCAAGATTCTGAATAATTCTGCTAACACCGCTGAGACTATGATTTGCGACTTCATTGGTCTAGGACAGTGGTCGGAAAACTGCGGCTCTTTGGCTACTTGAGTGCGGCACTTCAACGAATGACGTGTTTAAATTATTTTATTTCATTTGAATTCAGTAGTATTTTAATACAAATCTCAATCAGCCAATGTGTTGTATCTAAGTTCAAATAAAGAGCAACTTCTACCCTATTTTTATCAATAGACTGCGGATCTTTATGCAAAATAAAAATTGGCTGCATCGATTGCAATGTATAGAAACTAAATTGAACATTAATTTCTTTCCTTAATGATTTGAATAGAGGAGAAATCATATATTTATATCTTCAATTTTAAAAATTATCTAAAAATTTTGCTATAAATGCATAAGGATCCGTAGTCTAGTTATAATAGACTTGAATCTATATGCGAAATAAAAATTGTCTGCATCGATTGCAAGGCATAGAAACTAAATTGAACATTAATTTCTTTCCGTAATGATTTGAATGGAGGAGAAATCATATATTGACGTCTTCAATTTTCAAAATTTCCCAACAATTTTGCTATAAATGCATAAGGATCCGTAGTCTAGTTATAATAGACTTGGATCTATATGCGAAATAAAAATTGTCTGCATCGATTGCAAGGCATAGAAACTAAATTGAACATTAATTTCTTTCCGTAATGATTTGAATAGAGGAGAAATCATATATTGACATCTTCAATTTTAAAAATTTCCCAACAATTTCGAATTTCATCTTTTCAATTTTGCTACAAATGCATAAAGACCCGCAGTCTATTTATCAATAAATAAAATTATTATAAAGTATGATATCTAGTTTTATTCAGTGTACCTAGTTTTAACCGATTTCTAAAAACAGGGTTCTTGTAAAGAAATTTGGTTCTCGAAAGAAATCTAAATCCTTCTATTGCTGTTATTTAGCTCTTTTGACTAATGAGTTTGCTGACCACTGGTCTAGGACACGGAGCATTAAAACGAAGCATTACTATGTATTTACAAGTTAGTATTACAAGTTAGTATTACTATTAACAAGATCAATATTTCTTAAAAAATATTCATTGTCAATTATATAAAATGTTCGCGATTCTTTTTAATCAGTTGAGTTTAATTTAGTTTAATTTAATCACTAATTAACCCTTAGCACTCGAGTAGCCCCTCTGAGGCGCTATTAAAAATTGCTGTACTATTATTTAAAATATTGTTTACACTATTACATATGTCGGTATTTAATCAATTACTAGAGATTTAAGTATTTTACGAGGTATTATATCAATTCCACATCTACCAAATTTAAAAAATCATGGAGAATGGAGATATTCTAGGTCAGAAGAGACGTCCGATTTTCGAGTAAAATAGCTCCGAGTGCATAGGGTTAATTTTTTAATTGAATCATAAGCAATATTTCTGGTAGACAACAGTATTATTGATCAAAGAAACGATAGATCAGTATTATCAAATAGTTTCTGCAGGATATCAACAAGAACACGAGTCATTTTCACGGTTAAAAATGGAGCTTATGAAATCTCCATATTAAACGCTGTTTTCCGACTACAATTTTTAAAAAATTAATTGATCTCATTGTTGTCAAAAGTGCCGAACATTTATCAAACTGATATACACTTGAAAGGAGTCGATATGAGAAAGTTGGTTTAGTTAGCAAATTAACAGTTAATTCTTCGATCAGGACCACTGTACGTCGCGTCCTAATTAGTGTGGTTTTTAGGAATTCGTCGCGGCAATATAGATAATACTTGAGCGAGAGACGGATGCGCGTCTCGAGTTCGCAGACGTCGGAATAATAGAGAATGAAAAGAAGCGGATAGAAATAAAAGTGGAAAAAAGGCATTGGGACAGGACGACTTCTCAAAAAAGCGGCGAACGTCAACGTCGACGGAAGAAAGGGGGCGTTTGCGCGGAAACGGAAGTAATTGCGGAAATTGCTCGACTACTTTTCCTTTTGTGTATCGGGCGCACACAGCGGCGAACGACAGCCGAGGTACGCGTGCACGTATATGTAGAAGGGGACACGTAGATGTTCGTGTGAAAGCTTCTTTACAGAAGTAATAGACTCCGCGAGGCAAGGATTTTCGGTGGTATTTCTGGGTAATGACGACGCGAAATAAGCGAGGAGACCGCCGCGGATAAAGGACCGCCACGAGAAAGAAAACAGAAGCACGAGACCGGAAACGATCCATGCTGGTCGATAAGCATGAAAAATGAGACAGACATAAGTAAAGAATTATTTCAGAAGTTGAGGATCATTGTATAATTTGATTTTATTAGTCCTTTGAGGTGCAACGTGTTTCCTCGTTCTTGTTTCAGAACTTGTTACGAAATTATATGGTTCAATTATACAGGGTAACCCGGTATCGATGGTACAGCCATGGAGGAGATGATTTTACACGAGATAATACGCCGGAAAAATAGAATGAATTTTTTTCATTTAACGCTCTGTGTTCGAGAAAACCGAATTTGCAAATTCAGCGAACACGATACGTCTGAGCGTGACCTACTGATTCTACTTCTTACTCGGCACGAAAATTTGACGGTTCTTCGAAGTCGATTTTCTCGAAAACAAGGCCTCAAACTAACAAAATTTATTCCTTATTTTCAACTTATTTTAGGAGGTAGAATTATTACCCCCTCCACGGTTGCACCATCGATACTGGGACATCTTTATTTCCATAGGTAGCCGTACTAGCCTATCAAGAACAGTTGAAAAACATTACAATTGTTCTTACGTACCATGAAATTGCAACATTATTGATGGATACAGGGTGGTACAATCGAGTAGGGGATGATTCGACATGTAAAAATAAGTTGCAAAAAGGCATAACATTTTTTCGTGCGACGTACACTGCGTTGACAATGGACAAAATTAAACTTTCATGATGGTAATTATAGCTTTTTATCGATCGTATTTGTTGTTAATAAAATTGTTAATGCCTTCGGCGCAACGGTTCGATCGTTTGTTACTTAATTTACAAAGCAATTTTGCAAATTACTAAAATAATTCCGACATTTCGATCTTCACTCAGATGATCATTGAAGATGATCATTGAAGATGATCATTGAAGATGATAATTGGAGATCATCTGAATAAAGATCGAAACGTCGGAGTTACTTTAGTATTTTGCAAAATTGCTTTGTAAATTAAGTAACAAATGATCGAACCCTTGCGCCGAAAGCATTAACAATTTTATTTCGTGATGGTTATTTGAAACCTTCATAAGAGTGCTCCCAGATATCTATTACAAAGTAAAGTAATGACGGCGGATCTCTATGAAAAATAAAAATTTTTTCTGTCAACTGCAATTCACAAGAACCAAACAGGAATTTATGATTAGACTGCGGATTTTTATGCATTTATGAAGAAATTGCTGGGGTGAAATCTGAAACAGTGAAAGATTAGAGAAATCTAAGAATATTGTTATGTTTTCAATGTAAGATATCTATTAAGGGATGAAGCGAATTTCTATTTAACTCCTGCTGCCCAGAAACGTTGCAAAATATTTCTATTTTGCATTAAGATTCGCAGTCAATTTATTATATACGATGCTACAATATTCTCAAATGGTTTTAATCTTTATATTGTTTGAGGTTACACCCACCCACTTTTCTCATAAACAGACTGCATATTTTATGCATTCATGGCAAAAATGAAGTGGGTGCAATTTAAAACAGTAAAAATATTAGAAAAATTTCAAGATACTGTTACATTTTTATTTTCAACCTATTAAGCGTATTGAAACAAGAAATAAATTTCTATTTCATTCTAATTTGTTATAATTCACATAAAAAATTCTTATTTTGCATGGAGATCCACTGTCTATTCATAAAAAATTCTTATTTTGCATGAAGATCCACTGTCTACTTATAAATACATAAAACCCGCAGTCTAGTAACGATGTCAAAATTAATAAACAATTTTATCAGATACCATAGCAAGAAAATCGACAAAACGTGTCTTTTAGATCACAACAAATTATAAATACATAAAACCCGCAGTCTAGTAACGATGTTAAAATTAATAAACAATTTTATCAGATACCATAGCGAGAAAATCGACAAAACGTGTCTTTTAGATCACAACAAATTATAAATACATAAAACCCGCAGTCTAGTAACGATGTTAAAATTAATAAACAATTTTATCAGATACCATAGCAAAAAAATCGGCAAAGGTGTCTTTTAGGTCACAACAAAATTATAAAATTTTAGAAATAAGGAGGGAGATATTGAACAATAAAATAATAGCTTTGCAGTTGGAAAATGTCTGATTAACACGCGTGAATGCTCGTAGACCAGTATGAAAATATCACGTGGAGAAATGCGCTCGCAGTCGCGACCTCGCCGCCGAGGATCTTCCTGGCAGACAAAGAAGCTTAATTAACGGATATCCTTCGTATTTGTCTTCTTACTCGGCAGAGGGAGCTTTCACCGAGCAGAATTCTTTGAGGAATGAAAGCGCTCCCCTCGAGTCGCTTCCCGATTATAAATCCTTGGCAGAACGCTGTCATGAGTTTCGTAATTAATTATACCTGTTTGTGCAAATGATTGGTAATTAGCCGTTATTAAGTCGACGGGCTCTTTAATCTTTTGACAGTCGGAGACGTTTACGGACGCTAGGCACGTGTTTATAGGTGTTTACAATGTATGAACCCATTGTCGGATAATGAGGAGACAGGCTAGTAATAACATTTTAAACAATGCCCATTAAATGTAAATGTTATTCATTTCTTATAATCATAGTGAAATTCTCTCCGTTTATGCATTAAATGTAAACATACGGTAAATATAAAGTTTACATTTAGGAAGTTATTCAGGACAAAGAACTTTTAATCGTTAATGTATACAGAGGCGGTTGGAAGTTGTAGCAATAAAATTTATTCATCCGAGGCTTCGTTTTCGAGAAAAGCAGGTTTGAAAATGCCGAGCATGCGTGTGCTATTAGATAGAAATCACCTGACGCGTCTGATCATGACCTACCAATTCTACTTCCTGCCTGGCTGATTTTTAAACTCGATTTTCTCGAAAACGAAGCGTTAAACGAAAAAATTTTATTCTTTCCTTTCGATTTAATTTAAAATTTAGAATTACTCCCTGTCCGGTTGTACTACGATTTTCGACCCACCCTGTATATCAAATAATAAGTATTTGTATAGAATATTGAGATTGTTAATAATCCTTTATATAAAATTTTGTTCACCGATGCGCGTATCGTGTTGCAGAAATAACTTCAAGGACTTATAAAATTATGGACGAAGTAGAAATGGTAAGCTGAAACCAAACACGCGAGCCGTTACGTATGAAATAACGGCGTGTCTTGCAAGCTTTTAAGCTTATCTTCTTAAAAATACGTGTACTTTGTCGTAGATTACCTTTCATGTAGAATTATCTTTTCTCCGGTTGTGACACGAATACTGGGGCATTCTGTATACATCGCGCAACACTCTTAACAAGTGAGTTATTTGCACGATCTGCAAAGCGAGGAAAAAGTTGTAGCCTCATTTTCAATTAATTGCTAATTTCACGAACAATCAAGCCAAGTCTTCATTATGACAGTACTTTGGTTCTTCATATTTTTAACATCGAAGGAGAGCTTCTTAAACAGGGACTACAATTAATTTTCCAGTAGATAATTAATGAAGGCTTACGTGCCCGAGCCACATAATTTCTCCTTCCTTGTTCATTTTTCTCCCTCGCGATACCCTTCATTTTTTTACCTCGTTCTTTCCCTCCCAATATTCTCCCAGCTGTGCTGTTAATGTGCCACTCTTATTTCATTGCTAATCATTCGTGGCAACTCGGAGAAAATATTGCAGATTATTAGTTAGTAGCGATATCTATGGTAATCGAATCATTTATTTAGGGATTGTAACTCGGAAAATGAAGAAAAGTTAACAAAACAGCGTTACTTACCTGTTACGGAATTTGTTGAAATTATAGTTGAAATTGTAACCTTCGTACGCTTTTCTCAGTAATAGTTGCGTAAATGATCTTAGGCTAATACTTAATTTATTTTTCCAGTATACTTTAAACGAAGAAGCTGTATTTCATTTTTATGTATCATCGTAACATGTCGTTTTACAATATTTAAAAAAGTAAAAGGGATGAATTGTTATCGTGAGAAACGTATGAAGGTTAATTTATAAAATGAAGTATATATTTTTAAGGAAATAAAATAAGGATTAGAGACGTTATTTTATAAAAAATATATAAAACATCGACGCACTGTTGAAAAGTGAAAATAAAAATTATTCGAGAAATCGGAAACGATCGTACAAACAATGATCCACACATTGATAATGAAAAATAAATGTACACCCCCGTTCAAAAGTAAGTGGACAACACGTTTAACTTTCTATACGGTCTAGTTTATACAGTTAATAATAAATTCAATAGATATCTCACCAATAATTATTATTATTGTCTTGAGAAGACAGCAAACCACGCTGATAGATCATCGTAGATTGAATCAGTCTTAGGCCTGCCGAAGAAATTTTTATTTATTCAAGAGATTGTAATAATTAAATTGTACAATTGGTATTATTAAAATAAATTATACTCGCAACAAAGTGTCCACATATTTTTGAGCGGGAGTGTACTTGTTGATACATTTCATTGAAAATTGATCAACAGTTTACCACTTACAAAACTTAATTTCAGTGTCGTTAATGTGAAAGTCGATTCATATGAATAAAAATAAAAAATGTTTGCTAACGAACTTCTATAAATTCGAATAAGGATATAGTCAGACTTTTCCTGAATCACAATGTATAGCTTTCACGTCCTCGTATAAAAAAAAATGTAGAAAATAGTATATTAACCCTTAACTGGTGTACAGTGATCTCTCCAACAAAAGATTGTTGACCTGTTGACCTTGAAATTCAAGGTCAAACTGAATTCTGCGGTACGTTTAACTACTTTAGAACAGTTGGATCGTTTAGTTTTAAATTATACACGTAAAGAGATATCTGTGAGAATATTTATACAGAATTTAAGAAGAGTCGCGGTATAATACTTCGTAATTTGAGTAAACGCCGTACCAAGTAAGGGTCAATGATAAGAACAAGATGGCTGATTGGAATGGCTGACTAGAGGAACAATTACCATAGTTGACAACCTAATGCATACGTACTCACAGAGTTTCGTCGAGCCTCGCGCGAGCTCGCACAGTAAGTGGCAATGTGTCTCTTACCTGGAACAGAAAAAGACAGAAGGGGGTCGTTTAAACGGAAGTCTCGGCTTACTGTGGAGAGTATTAGCTTTCCCCGGTCGAGTTTCGAAACGGCGTCGGCTCGTGGTCGAAAACTTGCCCGTCCGTAGTTAAATCGTTCCGTTAAATTATTCTTTTTTCCCCTGTTCCTCGCGCGGAATTGCCCGCCCACGCGACCGCCGGAAACTTCGCTCTTAATCGTCGCGAGAACTCGCTGCAACGGCTGCGAAAGGGTTTAAACCATTCCAAATAGCATCGTTGCAATTTCTTCGTTCCCGGTCCCTGCGATAACCGTTAGAACGTCTTTAAGGACGGGCGATCCTGGTATTTAAACTTACTGCCCCCGAGTGCTCGAACCGCAAGAGGACTCGAGGAAGAAGAGAAAAGAGGGAAAGCTCTGTCCGGAAAATGAACTGTACGAGCTTGATATTATTATCTCGATCATAGAACGATCGCGACCTCCGGGTTCGGTGAAGGAAAACTGTTTTCTTTCTAGCTATTTAACTTTTCTAACTCTCGGAACTTCTGATAGGCCACTGATATTGTTCATTTTTTGGGTTCGATACCATATATGCATGTAGAGCGTTCCGTCGCGCAGGAACACGACACATAGGTTTCATTGCAGCAATATTTATGGTACGTTCGCGACTAAACATCTTCCTCGAAGATGACGTAAAGTAGGGTCATTCGGCGACCATTCGAGACATCTGGCAAATGTCTCGTTGTTGTATATCTTAAAGAACAATGTAACATAGAATTGGTCCCTTCGAACGACCACCCGGACCTTCCCGGGCAGTGTCATATAACCGAGCCTCGTCGCGCCTCCTTCCCAATGCTCCTTCACAGCAGCAAGAAGGAGATGTCAACAGTCGAATCATGCTGATTGATAAATGCAACTTTCGGCAGGAACCAATCAGCACTTGTTTTTCCTCGTCGCGTTCGGACAGGAATTCGAGTTCCTACAGTTCTATCTTAGCTTTCGGACAAGCACCATCTTTCGGACAACGCACCGGCCGTTGTCTTGTCATTTAAAACGGGATAAGTGTCGGGAAGTAACATTGCGGTAGTTCGTTGTCCAGCGATCGGGACAACCGCGCTAAAATCCGCGTCATATCTATCAAAAACCCCTCGCGCGCGCTAGCGTATAAGGCAGGACCTGCTAGATCAGCCTTACCGACGAGTTTACTAGCAGGTCCGAGACGAAACGCTCCTTTAACGTATGCTACTGTATTCGAAACGAACTTTGTCTTATGTAATCGCTAAACCCATTTGAACCGGCTACCCAAGATTAATTTGGCGGGTAGTAAAAGTCGTACGAGGGCATTCGCGGGGACGCGTCCGCGATCAAACCGGGCTCAAGCCTTACAACCTTGAGTGTAATCCGTCCGCGCGTCAACTGGGAGTGTCGCCTCAAATTTACGATCTAAACATAGAGCGAACCACGAAAGTATTTGAACGCACTTTAAAACAGTATAACTTTTTTATTATTGTACCAAAAGAAACCGATGTTTCGTAAGCAACTAGAAGCATTGGTTTACTAAATGATCTGCAAAAATGATTTTCCAGAAATTACAATTTACAAGGTTGCGTCCAAAAATAAAGGAAAGATTTTTTAAAACTTTTTCATTTGGATTTTAATGAAAATTTAAAATATATGTATTTGTAGATCTATGTTAGTTATATACATGCTGATAATTTCATCAAAATCGATTAACATACCGAAGACCTACAAGTGAAAATTATAGTTTTTCGCGACTTTTGGTCAGTTTCTGCTTAAAGTCCGCAGATTCTTACATCTTTCGATGCGTGTCATTTTTTTCTGCGTCAACCGAGTTCGATGAAATTTTCAGCATGTGTGTAACTAACGTACATCTACAAAACGCACATCTACAAAACGCATATTTTAAATTTTCATTACAGGTTCTAATAAAAAAAATTTATAAATGGCGCCTCTTTTACTTTCTCATGTAATTCTTAGCAATTGCAAGTTTTTCAAAATCTATTTTGCACGTCATTTGGTAAATCAATTCTTCTAATTGCTCAAAAAAAGTCAGGTTCGTTTGGTTCGATTATGAAACAGTTATTATACTGTTTTGAAGTGCGTTCAAATACTTTCGTGGTTCACTGTATATTGTGCTACGAAAAAAACTTTAAGGTTATGTTATAGTATGTACATATTTGAATGTATTTTTTTTGAGCTACGCGACGCAACGCGAAAATATATGTAATTATTTTAAAACAACATCGAGATGACATCGACAACGTTTACAAGCATTAGGAAATAGATTTCTGCGGGATACCGATCACTGAATACCATTCAAATTACGCACAAAAAATTATTTACTTTGTTATTAAAGAAATTAAATAATTAAAGAAGATATTCTGAAAATCACACTTAAGCGAGACATTTCAATTACTCAGTTGTTTTCTTTAACAAATGTAAAATCACAAGATCTTATTATCTACTAAATAGCAGATTTTTATGCAAAATAAAAACGGGAGTCAAAAACAAAATGTATTTGTACCTTCAATAATTTTAATAAGCAGATAAAATGATACAATGAAACTCTTAAATTCTTTGAGTCTGTCTATTGTTCCCTCATAAAAATGACAAGACTGATTTTATTTAGACTTTGTGCGGCTCCTATTGTAGCACGTGCTTCACTAAAGATATCTATACAATCATTATTTATGAAATTATTTTTATTATTTCAATAATTGTAAAATAAAAAATCTGGAACCGATCATTTCGATCGGCGATGGTAGGTTTAGCGTTAAACACTTCCAATTCTTGATATATTGATAATTATATTAATAATTTTTGAAAAATTAATAAATCGGAAAAACGAATAGTACAACCATTAGCCTGGACACATTTTAGAGCTTGAACCAATGCAGCGTTCAATTTCATCCAAGATATTTTTATTTCATATTACAGTTGGGAAACGAAGATCCATTTTTCTTAAAATGCTACAGATTCGATCGTCTCCAAAATCTCTCAACATTTTTTCTCGTAATTGACACTGCCATGGATTTGAACATCGAAGCTTCCTCTTTACAAAAACTCCTTAAAAATAGATGTACGATTTTGTTTCACTGTTTTATGGAAGATCATTGCGGAATCAGTTCGATCGTTGGCGTAACTTATATTACTGTAAAGTTGTCGGCACACCTCTCATTCAAAGTTCGATAAAACGACTAAAAAAAATCGTAGACCAATTCTTAAGTTGTCGTTGCGAAGAGGAAGCATCGATCCTTAAATCCTGGTAGTTTCAGTCGCGAACAAAATTTCACCTCTCACTCAAAGTTCGATAAAACGACTAAAAACTCTGGAACCGGTCATTTCGACCGGCGATGGTAGGTTTAGTGTTAAATTGCACCTATTCCTTATTGCTCAAAATGCATTTGCTGATAAAATAATGCTCTCGTAGTTTTATAACTATTCCCAACGCGCGTTGAGAGTAATCGTAAGGTTCAGTCGAAAAATGAATTCTCTCCAATTTCCACAGGAAAACTTTAAAAAATGTGAGACGTGTAATCCAAGAAGGATGATGAGAAAAATTTCTGAAGATTTCGCGATATAAAGCCTGCAGAATGTTCCGGTCGTGTAATTTCGCCACCTGGGACTGACAACGCGATTAAAGAGAGCCGTGTACATGATTCGACAATCGCCTCGACGCCGTTCGTCCAAAGCTAACCCAACCCCCAGCTCCGAAACAAAGTTTACCGTGTGGCGTTCAACGCCCTGGGATCTTTACTAACGCTACATAGTGTATATTAGCCGCGAAATTTGTTAACTACGAGGGAACACTTTGACAAGAAACTACCCAGCCACGGTTTGTTAAATTTCGAATGTGGTCGGAGCCCCGTGCAGGGCTGCCCTTCCGGCGTGAATTCGTAGGACAGTCTTCGGGCTACCTTTTTACTGGGAAATCGTTTCACAGGGATGTCGGTACGAGAAAGCCAACGGTAGAAATGTGTTGCTTTTGCGACAGACAAAAGATCAGAGCGATAAGAAAAGTATTTGTGATGCAGTATTAAAGGTCCGGCGACTCCGATCGCGTGCAATCGCAATAAAAATATCAGAATCGCTTTTTTTACGTTCATGGTGCCCCGAGTAGAAAATCCATTACATTTTACAACTTCTTCGTAAATATAAAATGCGAAGGGCTGCGAATACGATCGAACCTTTCAGCACGCGGAAACAGAATGTTCAGTGAATGGACATAATTCGTATTGAACGAAGAAATTTCTGATGCGTCAAACCAAATTGTTTTTTGGTCGCGCCATTCGATAAGGCTCCCGAAGAGAACCCTTTGTAACAAGTTTCAAGTTGGTACCTCTACCGAAAGGGTTAGTTACAGGATGAGCATGGTTCAACGAATTATACTCTATTTTATCTGTTCTGCTTAGCAAAAAGTTACGAAAAATTTTTGGAACATTCCACTTGCTAGCACATACAACTGTGAATTTTTTCCGAATTTTTTCCGAATTTTTCACTGGCAAATGGATTTTTTAAAAATGTTATGTTGAAATTGTCGGATGATCATGTTCATATTATTATGGTAGTTGCGTCTTGTGATTGTTAACGTGTACTGTTTCGGATTAGTTAAACATTAAAAAATTGAAAACTTCCAGGAAAGAAATGCATATTTTTGTAAGCTATCGTCGAAAGTAATATTCCCATAGAATTATACAGTAACTCTATTGTAAGTTCGCAGATGTCTCGCTAAACCAATTTTGCTTTATAATCAACCCGGCACTACATTAATTACAGTGTTATCTCGAGATCAGCAATTTGTATTTTGTTGTAGTTCGATGGTACTATAATAAGTTTGTGTAATTGTTATTCACTGTAGCGTCTCTGTTCGTTCATTACAAACTGACGTTCATTAATTAGCCATTTGACCCATAATCCTATGCCCTTCTTCTTATAGAAGAAATTTTATCCAGCCATTTTAATAAAGTAGCACTCAGGAAATTAAATAACGATTTTCGAATACTGATTTCAGCAGACACGCTGTTTAAGTGTTAACGAGCGGGGCCGCCTTAGAATCGCGCGACAAAGTCGGACAATTTGTTGGTTCAGTTGTCACATAATTTTTCGAGTCCCATTGAAAATGGCTGACTCCTGCGTTTCTATTAAAGGGTGTTTCTCTCTCTCTCTCCGGTACACAACGTCCGGATTGTGTTTAAGATCAAAGATAATAGACCCCCGTCGCCAGGCTGCATTCCTAATTGTTTTTCTTCACTTTCCTGGATTTACAATACAATTTTCACACGGCTGAATCGAGTAATACAATTTTCCCGGGGACGCGACTTAAATCGCCGTCGCCATTTCAGCGAAAAACCGTTCTCGGAGGGCAAGGCTTTTAGTTTCGCGCGAAGAAGTGGAACGAAAAGGTGAAACGAGTCCCGGGGACAAGTTCCCCAGGCTCGAGATGAAAATGAGATCGCCTGAGAAATGAGGTTCGCTAAGACGACATGTTTAATGGTTTCATTAGCGAGAGATAAAAAAGGAGAACGGCAAAAACAAACGGGACGAGCAACGGCTCCCACCATCCGATGGCCCTTCTTTGCCCTTCTTTGCCCTTCCGTTCGTGCTGTCTACAGCTGTCCCATCAAACTGTACTGGCAAACTTCGCAAAGTCTTTCTGCAAATTCGGTTTCAACTTTGCGTGTATAGTAACTCATGGCGCGAGGGCTGATTTGATTACAAAAACGAGAAGCGTCACGCTTGTAGTTAGAACTTCCAGGAGATCGTTGATAAGCGTTTCAGGAAATGATTCTGAACATAATAAACTTCGATAAGAAATTATGTCTTTGGAGAGGTATAGAATAACTGCTTCGATCGTACTTTATTTTAATATTATTACTAATTTATGAACGATGTGTTCTGACCACAAGAAATGCAATAAACAATTGGTGGCCCTCGAAATCGAATACAACACAAGAGAATATTCAAAAAATAATCGATAAGACATGTTGCTGCGGACGAAACAGAGCTATATACCAATTACCGCGGATTAAAATTGGAAATGTACGAGCGCGCGGAAACGAACTATATGTCTAGGCATTAATTTAAATAAATCCTGAGTACACTAACAAATAGTTCGTTTATTTATGATATTTCGAATGAATAAATCTTTTATCGATTTTAACACCGCGATATAATATCACATAAATATTTTTGTTTGCCTCGCCAACGAGAATACGTTCTCATTGAATTGTACAAATTTCTTCAGGTCAAAATACTTATTTTTACGTACTTTAATCACATTGGGAAAACCCAACGCAGTAAAACGTACACCCGCGGTAATAGGTACATTCGCCCTAGCAGCAGCGAGAAACGAATTAGATGGACAAAATTTCTCGCGCTGCTTGGATCTTTGAGTGCAAACAATTAGCAACTCTACGACAAATTTATTATGCTGTTTCGCAAATGTAAATGTTGTTTCTCCGACGTAGACGCGGCGATGCGTAAATTTTAATGTTTCTTCGTTAAGGCAGTTTGCGTTATCACGAACGAAGCTCATGCTCCGCAGTGATGCACGTTGCTGCGCCAGCGGCCGTGAAGTGTAAAGGGTTTATTACTTGAACAAAGCACTGCAATGCAGAGCTCGTTATGATTCAGAAACAATGTTCAGTCGATAGTACATTTGTAACCAGCCTCTGTATTCCAGGCGATACTAAGTTTCAGATTAATCGTGCCGGCGTTTCGGACCCAATGGACGTTTGACAATAAAAAATAATTGTTAATAGCCTCGCAGGGCTAAAAAAAAAATTGTTCGTTCGACAACACATTTCTATCCAGCAACCGTAGCCGCGATACTAAACCCGGTGATTAATTGCAACGACATTTTCCAAGTCTGGCCTCGACGGACAATTTAAAAAATCATCGCTGACAGTCTCGCGGGAGCAAAAAGAAAAAAAAGGTACAGCGCGTTTAATCGACAACACATTTGTATCCATTGCGCATGTTCGCGACGTTAAATGTGAGATTAACTCTTCCGAATTTGAGATTAAACGGGTGACGTCGTTCTATGTCATTTTATATTAACAACGAGCTGCACGCATTTTATATTTGCCAGAACTTTATCGTACGGCTCTGTGATCACCGGTTCCGAAACGAACTGATGTGTCCACGTCGACCTATTCCCGCGTAAAATGTTTATTAAATTTCATGTTCACTCGTACGAAATTATTTTACTATCTTCTCGACAAATATATTCAACGCGTGTTTACCGACTTTTTGATCTCAATATTTGCGTATTCAGAAATTGTATATTTTTTATATTTTTGCATTTGAGACTTGTTCGTAATGTTTCCAATTTTAAGTGAAGCGGCTGTACGCAGAACGTTATAAAGCAATTTTTTGGAGCGGATAATTGCCAGTATGCTGACTGCTGTAACATCCATATCGATTTATTCGATCGCATAATGAGTTACTTAATCTGATTTAAAAGCTCATTTTTCTTTCGGTGAGATAAGATTCCTAGAGAATTCTAGGGATATAAGCTGTGTATCGTATATTGTTTAACATAACGAAGATATTTCAGGTGAACAGAGTTCGTGGGACACACTGTACACTTTTTAAACATTTTTACACGATAACGTATCGTCTATTTATTTTTGACAAAAAATAATAAAATCCACTAACGGATTGTTATGATCTGGAAAAAGGAAATTGTACCTTAAGGAAGGTATTATGCGGAAGGAAAGAAAAGAGAATGGTGGAATGGTGGGAGAAAGTACTGTAAGTTAAAGAAAGTAAGGGAAGAGTGGAGAGGATAGAAGAGGAGGGACAGAACAAATGTGGGTTAAGCATTTCGAAATTCTAAACGAAGTCCATATCTCAGCTTTCATGCTGGTATTAACAACAACTAATAACAATAAAATATCAATACATGTTTTTACGGTTAATTATTTAATTGAATTACTTATAAGCAATATTTCTCGTAGACAGCAGCATCCTTAAGTATTAGAAATGTTCCGTCGCGCAGGAACACGACACATAGGTTTCGTTGCAGCAATATTTATGGTACGTTCGCGACTAAACATCTTCCTCGAAGATGACGTAAAGTAGGGTTATTCGGCGACCATTCGAGACATCTGGCAAATGTCTCGTTGTTGTATATCCTAAAGAACAATGTACCATAGAATTGGTCCCTTCGAACGACCGCCCGGACCTTCCGGGGCAGTGTCATATAGCCGAGCCTCGTCGCGCCTCCTTCCCAACGCTCCTTCGCAACAGCAAGAAGGAGATGTCAACAGTCGAATCATGCTGATTGGTAAATGCAACTTTCGACAGGAACCAATCAGCACATGTTTTTGCTCGTCGCGGTCGTATAGGAAATCGAGCTCCGACAGTTCTATCTTAGCTTTCGGACAAGCACCATCTTAATCCTC
>CM052193.1:9742084-9756131 GCA_028455805.1 Lasioglossum figueresi | reverse complement strand
CCAGAGAATATATATTTTAATAATAATTATGTGTGAGTTTCGTATTTCGAAATTTTCTTTTTTCAACCCTTGTGTCGATAATCGGGTACCCACTTTAAATATCTTTTTAATAGTTCTTTAATGCTTTTGTCGATAAAAAAAAAAGTTATTTTTATGTCTATGATATATACGCTCCCGCTAAAAAGTATGTGGACGACACGTTTAAGTTTTTATGCGGTTTATACAGTTAATAATGAACTCATTAGTTATCTCACCAATAATTATTATTATTGTCTCGAGAAGAAAGCAAACCACCCTAATGGATCGTCGTAGATTGAAACAGTATTAGCCCTGCCGAAGAAACTTTTATTTATTCGGGAGATTTTTATAATTAAATTGTACAATTTGGTTCGAGAATAAATTATACTTGCAACAAAGTGTCCACATATTCTTGAGCGAAGGTATACGTACGCTGTTTCCATTTTAATTATTATGATATAAACAGTTTAATTGAAACAATTAGTAATACGTTGAGTGCCACACCATAAAGTCACACAAAGTCAAAACGGTAAACTTGTCGATGTGTTACCTCCTCGTCAATTTCAATGAGCTTTAAATATGTTGTCAAGGTTACCAAACTGAACAAATTGTTCCTTTGGAATTGTATGGCGATCGGCTTCGCGAGATATTCGCAAAAATAGTAGTCCGCGAGGACATGTAATAACTAAACTGCGGATCTTTATGCAATTGTGGCTTTCGAAAATTTAAAAAAAATGCTGCCATATAAAATACGACAGAATTTATGGTACGATTTTAATGTATTTCGTATCTAAAAAGGCTACTACCACGGAAAATAAGATTCTATTTGATTCGAGTTTCTTAAAATTCGTCTATGAAATTGCAAATTGCATAAACATACGCAGTCTAATAATAACATTTGACTTGTAGCTACAGTGTCATTAGTCGTTTCGTGTAGAAACAATTTTATAATATTTTCAATGAGCAAATTTGTTCTTTACGGCAAGGATCTTTGGGAAAATCTTGATAATTATCCTAATTTTGAAAAATCTATGGTACACGGTTAAACACTTTTTAATGAAACCTTCAATAGCAACAGTAATAATCATTGTGAACTAACAAGTCAGTCTCAATAACGTCATCTAATAGTTTTATTTACGATTTAGTTTAAAAGAAAATTTCTATGCTTTCTTTTGGCACAGCAAAAAATTATTGCGACAAGATTTATTGATTGAAGCAAGATTGAAATTTGGTACATCAGGGTTTATTGAAAATCCTATTAGTAGACTTTCGGTAGGTAAAGTGTTAAGAAACATCTTCCCATTCTGGTCTTTCGTCTTCAGCCGATTCTCGCATGCACCACAACGTTGTACAGTTCCTAGCTTAAACGTAAGTTATTGTTACCACAACATTTTATACAGCAATTTACCATTCATCGAAACACCTCACACTTTACTAATTACCTAGCACGGTTTTTAGTGACCAAGCCAGGAGTGACAGATGCGAGCAAGTTATTTTACCAGTCTCTTCCATCTACGCACGTACAATGATATCGTATCGAATGTACGGGATTTTATTCGATTCGTAAGTAACTTATGACGCGCGTTTACAAAAAACAAAGTGAAATTTTCAAACGCCAGTCGCGGACAGAAATATCCGACGCGAGAAAACATTCGAGCGGAACGATTTGAAAATGTTTCGGATGATTAATTGAATGGTATCGGTGTAAAAGGGATTTGCGCATGTCAATCAAATCTGGACGAACGGATTGAGCAGAAATCAGGCTGCTTTAATGCAATTATGTTGCCGCGTTCGTGAGTTTCACCGCGATTCAATTTAATTCGGTGGAGCGTTGGCATTCCGAATATTTCGTCTAGAAGTCAAACGCATTACGAGCCTTTCCGACGAGGAGAATCGTTTCATACTCGCGCGGTATGCGCTAACATTTATCGAAACAATTTTCCGGTTTCACTGGGGAACACGCCATTGACGAATAAACTGAACTTCTATACCGAACACTAACAGCAAAATTGAGGACACACTTCGGTCGATGTGTATGTATATTCGTGACAGCTCCGGATTTTATGCATTCGTGACAAAAATAAGTAGGTGCACGCACAACATAAAACAGTGAAAAGATTAAAAAACTTTCAGAGTATAAGTATATTATTTTTATTCCATTAAAATTATTATTACAATTAGCTCCTGCGTGTTGCGATTAATGCACAAAACTTTTATTTGGCATTAAGATCCGGAGTGTAGTGATGGCCATTGATAATTCGATCTGTGATAAAAGAAACGTTTCTATTTTCGTTGATATTTATTACGAACTTGAAAACTACTTATTTCGTCTTTTATATTAAGGCCTAGTTGTAAATTTAATATTTATTTGCTGCGATATAACCTCTATCACCTTGATCATCGTACGCGATCATTGGACTGCGGATATTATGCACTTTCCAATTTTGTAGACAAGTTTGAAGAAAGTAGAATGAAGTAAGATCTTATTTTTAATGGGAACAGCCATTGTAGATCCAAGACAAATCAAAATTGTACAAAATTCCATCGAATTTTATATTCTAGCCTTCTTTGAACATTTTTATAAACAATAAACGCATAAAGATCCGCAGTCTAATGATTAGTCTGCGGATTTTATGCAATTATGGAAAAAAAATGGGTAGGTACAATCTAAAATAGATTAAAGATTAACAGAATTTAGAAAGATATGAATTTACTATTTTCAACGTATTAAAATGATTAAAAGATCAAAGAATTTTTTACGCATCCCATCCTTCTTAAAATTAATGCACAATATTTTTATTTCGCACAAAGATCCGCAGTCTAACGATTGTAGCTAGTACATTTACTTTATTGTAAGGTAGGATACGATGTTACACCGTTCTGTGGTTGTTTAATTTCCCACATGTTAGCTCTGATTAATTAATTATTGTCCCACTTATTGTCGTGCGGACGACTAAAATCAGTTGACGAAGAACATAGGACTTTCACAATCCTAACACCGTTGCCGAGTAATTCAATATCGAGAAGAAACATGCAAAAATTAATTATCGTATTATACAAACGCGTATCCTCTGCATTAAAGCTGTTAAGAGACCAGCGCGAAATAATCGAACGAGCAGCTACGACTAACAGAATATACATACAAATAACATCGTTTGGAATCGGCGCGTCCAGCGATATATCCTGCGACACTATAACTTTTTGACGCAAATACAAAGCCCGACTGACGCATCGACGATATATATTTCTGGATTTCGTGGAAAACGCAATTCACGTAACAGGACGTTCTCATATCTCCTCACGATACGATTGCCAATCTGCGCGCCGAACGATTTGTTTCACGGACTATCGCGTCAATCGTCGGATAATCGACGCTGATCCCTGCTGCTCGGGAAACCTTCCGACTTTGCGCCAGCGAAAAAAAATAAAAAAATAAAAAATCGTTGGAACACCGGCCAGACCGCAGACATCAAAGGATGAGCCCGGGCGGAAAGCCCGCGCGCGACAAAATTCGCGCAAAAATGAAAATTAGGTTTACCCCGGGCGAACCGCGGGAGCGCTCGCGCGAGCATGAAAACCTGATTACCCGGGCTGCGACGAGCGATAATCGAAAATCAACGATCGACTGTTTCCGGCGTAAATTCCGTTCGTTTGCGAGGAATCGGCCCGGTCCCTCGACCCGCGCGGTCCCGTGATTTATATTCCCCGAAAATTCATGGGGAAAGTATTGCGCGCGCGGTACAACGAAGCCGAAAGCAGAAAAGAAAAATCGAAAGCAATTATGCAGATTCCAGTGGGGGGCCGCCGGAGCTCCCGACGGAAATCGCGCGTCATCGATGAACCAGTTTCCCGGGGCGGAACAGCAAATCGAGAACAATCGCCGCACGGAATTAAGATTTACCACTCTCTAGGGCTGCGGAGGGCGGGCTGTTGCCGCCGCATACCCACTCGATCAAACTGGACGACGTTTTTACCGATGCAAAGGTGGCTATCAAACGATCGCAGGTGGTCGAACTGCATTTACGGGAGACATGGTCCGAAAGAAAGTCGATTATTGATGTATACAGAGTGAGGCACCTGAAACAGCCCACTCGAATAACAGCAGTTGGTCATAGAAAAAACATGATCACCGGAATTGTACCCAGTACATTAATTTGCAAGCGTGTGCGACGGGACGTTCCCGGTCGGGACGGGAATTTTTCTCGGGATCGGAACGGAATCGCGAAAGAGAAATCTCATGTATTTTACGGATCCCTTAACAATTCGGGATTGCCAACAATTTCGGAATCCCGAAAATATTCAGAATTCCCGAAATTGTTCGGGATTCCCGAAAATATCTGTGATTCCCGACATTTTGAAGTTTCTTCATACTTCCAATAATTACAAGAATCCGAAAGCTCAAAGAACACAAAGGATTCGGATTGCTGAAATTTTCAAGAATAACGACACTTTCCGGAATCCCAAATATTATTCTATATCCCGTATCTTGTCGGGAATCCCGAACATTTTTGGGATCCCGTATATTCTAGGGGATCCCGAATCTTCGCAAGATTCCGTATATTCTTGGGAATCACGGATATTCTCGGGAATCCCGAATATTCTTGGGAATCCCTGATATTCTTGGGAACCCTGGATATTCTCGGTAATCCCGGATATTCTCGGGAATCACGGATATTCTTGGGAATCCCGGATATTCTTCATATTTTTTCGATGGTGCTAAACATGGAAAAAAATACTTTTAAATTTAACTTTCAACTTTAAGTTTTTCGTTTCTTTTGTTCAGGCTATAATTAAATTTATACCGATTAATGAACAATTTCGTGTGTTAGTTTCTGATCTGTAGACAGACTGAGCGGAAAAAACAAACCATGTTTTTCAAAACATGCTCTATTAAAAAATATATAACTCATGTAATTTTGATTATTTCTACTTGAAAATAATCGCACGTCGACTTCAAATACCAATAAATACGTGTGCAAAATCCCGATGCAAAAGATTCGATAGTCTTTCCGAAAACAATTCCTAAAAATTCGCACAAAAACAGCCCCGAAAATAAGAATACGCGATGTAGATTTCATAGAAAATCCACCAAAAATGTGTTAATTAATAGATCGATCATATTTTACTTGCCAGACCACTAATTTTCATTTGTTCGACATCTCTAACCCTAGATTATCGTTATTCCATTTGTCTGATCATACATTCTTTTTATTTCACTTGAATAACCATAAACTATCCCCATTACACTTGTCTGATGACAGACTAACCCATTCCACTTGCTTTACCATAAACTACACCCATTTCACTTGTCTGATCACAGACTATCCGGATTCTACATTTATATTCCGTTTGACTGACTATAAGGCATCATTATTCTACTCATCAGATGATGGATAGTATTTATTCTACTTCTTTTACCACGCGCTGTCTTTATTTTAGTTCTGTGATGATAGAGAAACCTCGTGTTACGTGTCTCGGCATGGATGAATTTCTCGTGTCTGGTCATAGACAGCCCTATTTCACTTGTTCGACTATAGACCATAGCTATCGCACCGGTCTGGCCGTGCTTGTTTCACTCCACGAACTGTAGACTGTCTCGAGGCCATTAAGCTGACCATCGGTATTCTACGCGTCCGATCATGATTTGTGTGACGTGTACTAGTTTACCCAAATGCTGCCTCCATTCCACTCGAGTGACTATAGACCATCTTGTATCGTGTCTCTAGATCTTGTCTCTAGACTTCATTATTAGTAGACTGCGGATCTTTATGCGTTTGTAGCAAAATTGAGTAGATGAAATTCAAAATTTTAGGAAAATTTTGAAAATTGAATATGGCAATATATAATTTCTCATCTATCGAAATGATTAACCCTTTGCACTCGGAGCCATTTTAACTTGAAAATCAAACGTTTCTTCCGACCTAGAATAATTCCATTCTATATGATTTTTTTCATTTTATGGATATGAAATTGATATAATAGCTCATACAATACATAAGTGATTAGTAATTGGTTAGATCCCAATGTACTTAATAATGTAAACATTATCTTGAATAATAGTACAACAACTTTTAATGGTGACTCTGAGTCACCATTCGAGTGCTAAGGGTTAAGGGAGGAAATAACAGTTTCGGATTCTATTTCTTGCAATCGACGCAGACAATTTTTATTTTGCATGAAGATCCACAGTCTAATTATTAGACTAGTTAAATCTACAAAAGGCATATTTTATATTTTCATTACATTCGCAAATAAGAATGTTTAAAATCCTGGTTTTCGCTACAAAATTATTTTCACAACACATAGTGTAAACTAATTCTTCTGATACAACCATTCAGTCCAATTTTAAAAAAGTGATTCGTTATTCAGAGGTACATGAATACTTCGTACACCCACTGTACTTCACCACACATCGAATTCACTCCACCTGTCTGACCATCAATACTTTTGTTTCCCTTGCCTGAACCCAAAACACCATTCTACTTACGCCACCGATCTTCCCTGAACATCCTTTTTAGATGTTACAATAAAATCATAATCCACGAAAGTACGCAACTACAATCATTCAATTTGACAACGTATTTTGAAAAAAGTGAGTATGATAAAAATTTTTTAGAATACATCTACTTTCCATTTGACCAGATTGGGACACGTAACTAAATATTTAAATTCCTAGGGTTAAACAAAATTCCAGGAGTCATTTTCATTTGCACTTTCACTTCCGATTTCAACATCCTACAGCTTTCCAGCCAAATAATAAACACGAAGATTTTATTTAACCGTCTCCATGTGTACTGTTCTAAGGTTAACCCTGTACAGGGGTGTCATTGGATATCATATATTTTTCGAGCAAAATTTAAAGAAATCTGCATAAGTATTTCTGAAAGTTTATTGGCTTTTGAAAGGTGAGTATAGGACGCTTCAGAATTTTGAAACACATCAATAGACAGCGGATCTTTATGCGAAATCAAAATTTCCCACTTTCAACAAAATGGAGTGAAATTGGAGTGAAATAGCAATTAATTTTCTTTCTCAATATGTTTAACCATCTTTTCCCCGCGGCTTCGCTCGCACAGGAAACCGTTTAATGCCCTCGGAAAATAAAACCTTTCAACCCCCCATTCTACCCTATATAATTTTAATTTTATGTCATGTCGCCATCTTAGATTTAAAAATTGATGCCATTTTTGTAATTAACGTCCCAAGAAACCTCGATAGGGACACCCATACCGATTTTTAGGCTTATTTGCACCATTTTACCGCATTTGTCAAATATAAGTTTGAATTGAATTTATAAAGAATTGATTCTTGAAAAAGTAAGACGTACCTAAGGGTTATGACAATTTGGTTTACACTTAAAGTATCTCTTTCGTAGTTTCGCGCCTCGAGACGTAAACGTTACAAAACTGTCCCGAAACATATTTGGGGCTATCGGTTTCTACCGATCGATGATAATCTATGCCGTTCAATTCCATTTCGCTTTTCGCGTTGCTCCGTAGATCTCTCTGACGGTTAACTTTGAAGCAACGGTTCAGCGATAAGATAATAATTACGTACTTATATATTAGTTTCCAGATACATTTTCGGAAATAAGACAACTTTACAGTAAAGTTTCAAGTAAATCAGACGACGAACGAAATATTCCTTGTACAAACGTTGCAACCCCTTTTCACTCCCTTAGCGGTTGAATTTCGAAATATCCTTTCTTATCCCTTGTATAGATCGTAAAGGAAACATCTGTGCAAAATTTCAGCTTTCTATGTCCAAGGGTTTAGCCTGGGCGTTGATGAGTGAGTGAGTCAGGACTAGGGATTGCAATCCCGCAAAGTGGGATCCCGCAAACCCACGGAATCCAGCGTCATTTCTTGGTCCCGCATTTCTCAAGTAGGTGATGCGGGATCCCGAAAATTTTGCGGGACTATGCGTATAAACAAAATTTCGCGAATGACGACGCGTACGATGAACTATTTAGATGATACGTTGTTTCGCGGTTCCGCGCTCTTCACTTTTTCCGTTGCCGTGCCACTGGCGAACTTTCCGATTAGGGATTGCAATCCCGCAAAGTGGGATCCCGCAAACCCACGGAATCCAGCGTCATTTCTTGGTCCCGCATTTCTCAAATAGGTGATGCGGGATCCCGAAAATTTTGCGGGACTATGCGTATAAACAATATTTCGCGAATGACGACGCGTACGATGAACTATTTCGATGATACGTTGTTTCGCGGTTCCGCGCTCTTCACTTTTTCCGTTGCTGTGCCACTGGCGAACTTTCCGATTCACCTCATCAATTAATATTATACATACATCGTAGCATCGTTATCGATATAATAATTTTTTATTTAAATACCCTTTTTTAATATAAATATTAGATACAACGAATTATTATATAATATATTTCATATTATTACACACGTATACACATATACGTATATGTATATTTCAATTACAGTTTCTTTTCCAAAGAGAGATTTATTTTAATTTAAATTTATGCAGATTCAGATTTTGTTTGTATTTCGTTAATAAATTTTGACTACCACGATTAAATATGATTATCTCATTAAGTAAAATTGGTATCTTTATTAAATACAGGGTGGTCCACGCAACTTGCACACCTATAACAACCTCCAAAGTATGCGTTGCACGGATAAGTTTTGTATACAGAAGTTGCATGGTCTGAAGGGGAACATTGTATAGTGTATGTATTTTTTTTACAGGTGGAAGCGTGTCGGAGATTTGAAGGTCGACTTTGTTTTTTTAAATAGAATACTATATTTTTTGTACCAAAATATGGAAGAATGTCAAATGCTGAGTAAAAAAAAATTGACCTTCGTTAGTCCTAGACCTAGTAATTAACGAGTAATTTCACTTTATTTACTGAAAATTTTCTTTGCACAATATCAAATTAGAAATTCAACATTATTACAGATTTCCGCAGAACAGTGGGATGTTTACGGTATTTTCAAATTCTTCTAACGTTACTGCTGTTTTAAATTACATCCACCAAGTTTTGTCATAAATATTCTAGAAAATCTTTGGAAATTTTCCAGTCGTCAACTTTTTATTTCCATTTTCATCATCCCGATAGAGAAGGTTAAAATATCCTTGCATTTCAGGTTACGACATTTGACCTCCTCTAACAAATTCCAAATTTCACCTCCATTTCGTCCGTAAACAACACCACGTAGACCACGTCAAACAAATTCAGATCGTTCGCGAACAGGTCACGATTACCGGAACGCACGGCTAACAAACTATACCGTAGCAGTCAATTAGCTCTGCGTCGAGCGTAGAGCACCGTACGAGAAATCGGTTTCGATCCTGGTATATCTCCGAGCCGAATAGCTTGCTCAATCAAACCAAACCAAACCAAACCAAACGGTGCGGTAGCTGTCGGCGCAAAGACAGCTTTCCCTCGCTATCAAACGATCCGCGTGTTTGGTCTGGATGGAGCGTTCCGTGTGACGTCAATGAGCATGAATGAACACAGAGACGAGGCTCCGACGAAGCGACGCGGAACGGAATGGCAGAATGACCGGCGTTGCCGGACACCGGTGGCCGATGTCACGAGATATATCGGAGCAGGAGCCGACGGTCGCGACCGGTCACTAGAGAATTTCCTCCGGACAAAAACAAAAATCGAGTTTGGCCAGGGGCGGGCCGATCGGAACCGGGTCCGAGAGCTGCCTGTGCAGAAGGTACAAACTCGATTTAAAGCGCGACACGCGACACGCACCGGCGATAACCACCACGGTTAACGACATTTCCCCGTTGGCGCGTCGAGCACCGAGTAATTTGATTGCATTGGGACAGGATGTGGGTACCGGGGGACAGTGGGACAGAGGGACAAGGGGAGAAGGGGATAGCGCCAGCATCGGGGACAACGAGAGAGCGAGCGCGGCATCGAGAACACCGTTCACAAGGCCGATAATACGACGAGCACGCGACAGAATTTTCTGTTTGCCCGGAGAACCCTTTCCATCTGGCAATATGCGCCGTCCACAATGCTCCGTCGATGATTCTTGTCGGTACTCACGATTCTCGTACCCTGGCTGAAGCAATTATTCGAGGTAATCGAAAAGTTAATGCGGATTAAGATTTCTAGAAAAATGGTAGAACCCCGGAATGTTTTTGCTCTATCCCATAATATTATGGGAATACTGAAATTACTGAAAATTCTCTGACAATGTCCTTAATTCACTTGTCTGATCGCAGGCTATCATCATTCCGCTTGTCCGATCATAGACTGTGCCTATTCCACTTGCACGATTTAAAAATTGCCATATTCTACTTGTCAGGATATAAACTCTGTCTTCTTTCTACTTCTCTCGTCATATACACTATCCTCTATCTGTTTGTCTCATCATAAAGTATGTTACGTCGACTTGTCTGATCACTATACCTATTCTAGTTATTCGATTTAGAAATTGCTCTTTTCTACTTGTCTCGTTATAAACTACCCTCTTTTTATCGGATGATTGTACAAGTTCGTGTCCGATTTTCATAGATGTCGCAACTATACTGCACGATGGAGAGTAAAAAAAATATATAGTCATCTGTATACTCTTTACAGCTGTATTCTTTAAAATTTAACCATTGAATTTTATTTTCAAATCAGGCACGAATTTATGCAATCATCTAATAGTCGCCTAATCATAGACTATCCTCTATCTGTTTGTCTCATCAAAAACTATCCTATTTCGATTTGACTGACCGTAGAATACACCTATTCTACTTATCCCGTTTTAAAATTGCACTATTTTATTTGCCTGGTTATAAACTATCGTCTTTCTATTTGAGTGATCATAAAATATCCCCTGTCTACATGTCTGGTTACAGACTACCCTCTTTCTACTTGTTTGATCATAAAAATAATTTATTCTCATATTGTAATTTTCTTTTAAATTGAAGAACATCTTAAGTAAATTGTTTTCATTTCGGAACAACTTAAACAAGTAATGTCGTCAACAGACAATTTCTTAAATTTCTCTACAATTTGATGTAGTCGATGGTTTTATTTTTAATACCGTGTACCAAAAATGGTTAAACTAATATGATTATTGTAATATTCAATTATTACCATAAGGAAAGGAAAAACGCGAAAACTATTTCTGACGAATACGAGTATATATGCTTACAACAGCATTTCTGTACAATTGTCGACAATGTTAATTCGCGTTGCCACCGGGTTCCTCTATTTACGAAAGGAACACCGCACGATGCAACCAAAACACCCAGTATTGCCCTACATTTTCAGGTCACCCAAAAGAGAACTGCAATTTTTTTAAACATCACCGTTCTCGCCAGAAAAACATTCGCGGGAGTTAGTTTTCAATGTGGATGCAGAGAAACGGAACACTAGAATAACCAAAAGGAGGAAAGAATCTCGTAAAAATAACGTTTTAAATAATTACTGGACTGTAAATCCTCGTACAAAATAAAAATGTTGTGCGTGTACTGAGAAAAATAAGAACCAACAGTTCGTCCCGTTTTGATCCATTACAAAAAGTTGAAAATAATATATCGATGCTCCAGAACATTCTTAATCTTTTTCATTTTCAAATTGTATCCAAAATTGTCAGTCTAATAATAATACATAAAATTCATAGTCTAATAATAATAATAATACTTACTAGTTATGGCAGTCTAATAATAATTACACTTTCGGAACACATATTTTTCGAAGCATCCATTTTAGACCGACTGTGATACAGTACAAATTATACAAAAATGTTTGGTTAAAAAACTGAAATATTTGCAAAATAAATATACTGTAAATGTTGCGACTTTCATAAGTGCTGAGCAACAGTAACAAACAATCATCAAATATTAATATTATTAATAATAATAATACTTACAAATTACAGCAGTATAATAATAATTACACTTTCGGAAGACATATTTTTCGAAGCATCCATTTTAGACCGACTGTGATACAGTACAAATTATACAAAAATGTTTCGTTCCAAAACTGAAATATTTACAAAATGAATATACTGTAAATGTTGCGATTTTCATGTGAGCGAACAATAGTAACAAACAATCACCAAATATTACATTATTGACAAGTTCGTCGATCGTACGTAATCACACGGCTATTGTCTCGTTGAAAAAACTGTCTCTCAATTGAAGAAGAAAGAGAGAATAAAACTAGCCTTTATCCAACAAACGCGAAGATATCTAGGAGACGTTCCGTCCGTAAAATGTTTACGATATTCGCGTTCCCAGAACTTTTATTTTACATGGAAAACCCAGGGTATTGTTTCGTGGACGTTGTCGTTTTAGTGTACTCGCGGAACTGCATTCAGAGATCGGGAATCGTGTGAAAATGGTCGGAAGATGTGAATGCAATAAGACACGTCCATTTATTATCTCTGTGCGCTGTTGTGTAGACCGTGTTTCCATGTTTATTGATCCCCTTTCTTACTGCGCTCTGTATCCGCCGCTGCGCCTCTATATTCTACTTACCCAATTTAGCTGCCGCTGTACAATCGACCGAAAGTAAGAATATATGTATCGACTATTTTTCTACTCCACGAGTAAAAAGTATTCGGAGCAAGAAAGAAGAGTAAAATGTACGAGGCTGGCGCAATGTTCTCGCGTGGAAACGAGAAATCGCGATGTAAACACAATTTTTCAGATGGTTGTGTACGGAAGTGCTTTCGGAGTACTTCTTGAAACTTAATAACAGATTTGCGGATTCTAATGCAAAGTAATAGTTGTCCGCCTTAATCGCAAGACACAGAAAGCTATATAAATGTTTATTTCGTTTCTGTATTTCTCAATTCCGTAAATGTCATATCTTACATTAAATTCTTTAAACGTCTTACTTAAACGTAATTGTTTAAATATTAGCACTTTTGTTTTGCATTTATCCCGCTGATTTTTATCGTACAGCATACAATCCGCGATCTAGTGATCAGGAATTTGCTAATTCATAAAATATGAGAAAATTCCTACACTATCAAATATTAATGATAGCAGCATTAGCAGTTTCAATTATTATTTACATTAACAATCTCTTGATATTCCACGATCAAATTCTACGGATTTTACAAATGTTTTTCATAAAAATTACTAATTCGTAAAACATAAGAAAATTTCTACACTAACAAATATTAATGATAGCAGCATTAGCAGTTTCAATTATTATTTACATGAACAATCTCTTCATATTCCACGATCAAATTCTACAGATTTTACAAATGTTTTTCATAAAAATTGCTAATTCTTAAAATATAAAATTCCTACACTGACTAATATTAATGATTCACTTTTACCATAAGCTATTCTTTAATTGGTCAAACAAATGTTTTCGTAATTCTTCAAAATAAGAATACTGGAATTTGACAATATAATGCAGAATTAGCACATTGACTGCAATAATAGTCATTGATTAATTGAAACTACTATAATTATTCCACATGTAATTAATTCTGCAATAGTGTAAAATGAAAACGGCTCCACAGGGTAATTAACAATTACGAATGATACAAATGATACGAACTTACCACTTCTAACTTTGTCTAAGTTTCCACAGCGAACAGCATACAATCGCTTCAATATTATAATTATTCTACAATATTTTAACGTGAAAATATCACTGCTCAAGTGATAAATTAATAATCATTACGCGGAGTTTAAGCGAAATACTTAAGCGTTGGTTATAATTATACTGCGCCGAGCTATGAAGATTTTATATGAAACCAAAATATGATGGAGGACTATTTAATTTCTTTAATAAGTTTAATAGCTCAAAATTAATATACCGCTACTCTTAACTACGTACAATCCTTCGGTAACTATTACGTATAGGAGACCTCGGGTGACCTTGACCTTGAAATACTTTGCGAAAGTCACCTTTCTGACTCCCGCTCCATTTTCAATTTTTAGGGTATTTTCAATATCAATAAAACCCTAAGTTTACTCATAACTAGACTGCGAATTTCATGCATTGATGACAAAAATGAATACGTCAAATAAAGAATTGAAAAGTCATTCGAAGGATTCAAGGACATTGTTACATTCTT
>CM052193.1:9696907-9740799 GCA_028455805.1 Lasioglossum figueresi | reverse complement strand
ATACTTCGCGTATATTTTGCATACATGTGTCTAAACGCAAAATATAACATAAATGCAATTCTATCCGTAACAGCCATAACCAGTCTACAACTGAAAAAAAGTTGAGAGAGGTCGAAAGACGCCAACCATATTGATAATCGCACACGCGGAGGCGCAAAAACGGGGGATAAAGATGGCGGGTGACGGGGGAAGACGAGATCTCGGAACGAGTCTCGTCTAATTAATCGACACTTGGGCGTTATGCGGCGACACTCGAAATTGTGCGCTGCACTCGGCGTATCACTTTGTTCTTTAGCTGTAACCTTCCTCCGCGGAGGCGTCACGTCGACGCGTCTCTTCAATTACGAGAATTAAAGTAATTGCACGCCGAGACCGTGCCACTCGAACTCCTGCTATTATCGTCTGTTCTCTCGCGAAGTTGAAGCACAAACTGTGCCCCCATCTCGACGAGCTCACGGTCATTCAGATCCCCGATTGCATCGACCCCCCGATGCGGTTTCTTTTCAATTCCCCTTTTATCGCTCGCTTCCTTCGATCCGGTAATTAATTCGTCGATTAAATCGTGGCGCACGCGTGGCTCGCGAAAAATCTGTAGCGCCGAGCATAATTAATAATCTCGTGCTTCGGGAATCTCCTTGGACCTTCTACCTGCAACTTCAACGAGGAGTACTGTTTGGAATGTCGTTCGGAATGCAGATTCTTCTTTGTTGCATTCCTTTTTTTTATTGAACACGCTCACGATCCGCGTCACGTGATAAAAATTCATTCTCTGCAAGCTGTATCTTCACATTTTTGCAAATCAAATTCACCGTCTCGCAATTCAAATTCGCCTTCTCGTAGATGACTCAAAACATATCATCACACAAGCATTCACAGTGAATTTATATTTTTCATCCTTCTTTACTTTGTCGCTTTCGTTTGTCACTTTGGTGAAAATAAGATATTAATACTCCTAAAGTCTTTAAATACTTACACTGTTTTAAGTTGCACTTGCGTATTTATGTTATGAATGTTATATTATACATTCTACAGCGAAAATGTAACTGGCAACTACCCCTTTCCGACGGCAGAGTTGCGCAGAATTACAATTGAATTACTTCAAGAATTATAATTACGAAGTATTGAATCACATTGAATTACATTGAATTACATTGAGTTACATTGAATTACATTGAGTTACATTGAATTACATTGAATTACATTGAATTGTAATTCAGTCGTATTGTACTTTACAATTCAGATCTTCATTCAATTAAATTCAGTTAAATTGTAATTCGTAATTGGAATTGGAGTACAATTATAAAATACTTTGTAATTATATTACATTAATTACGAATCACGAGGACGAGGAATAGAAAATACGCCTCATAGACATATTATAAAAATATATCGCACATCTTCAAAGTTCTACGCTATAATTCGGAAAGCTGTATTATAATTATATTGTATTTCAATTACGCATCTGCTTCAAATAATTAGTAATTGAACGAATTGAAAGGTTCGAATTATGTAATTCAGTTACTACGCGCTTGAATTACTATATAATTGAAATACAATGTAATTCGATTGCGAAATTCAATTGCGATGTAATTGAATTAGCACAACTCTGTCCGACGGTATTAATTTTATGGGTAATTCTCATCTTATGAAGTTTTATAGTTAAAAAACGAAACGGATCGAAACCTTTACGACATTTCCTTAATGCGATAATCAAAAGCGTAAAGATGGAGATAAAACGGCACGTACCGCGTTAACAAGTGAAACCATAATGCTTTCGTTCATCTCGCCGCAATGACCGAAGGGTAAACGAGGAGATCAGGAGGGTTAATTGATGCTCTTCAGCGGAAGTTGGCAGTTGAAACAGCCTGAACAGTCTTCCGGTAGCGTTCTCAAGTAGCCGATCAAGATATTCGTGCATCATTCGAGTGTACGTCGGTGCATCTCGTGAAGACGGGGGACAAATTGCGTCGAGTGGGAAGACGGCATCATTGAGCGTGGTATCATTGAAAGACGGGGCGCCCCTGTCTCGTTCCGAACTGACAGAAACCGGCGGAAAGAATGGAAGGACGCCGGCAATCGTGGATGCAAATCGACAAGGGACACGGGGCTCGGCGTAACGACTTGTCCGGCTACGTCGGGACGAGTCCTTGTCCCCTTATCGGCGGGATTAGCCTAGAAGGGTCCGAGGAGCCGGTTTGAATTTCGATGAATCGAGATTATCCGAGTCTCCGGCGACGCGACGGTCCCGCCGCTATTGAGAACTCGCCTTAATCGCGTCGACGGTTGTTCCAGTCGAACGGCTGGGATTTGCTCTCGGGTAACGAACGCACCAGAAAAGAGAAAAAAAAACGGGCTATATCGCGGAATAGATGACCAAAGAGAAACTGCGAGGATGTCCGCGAGCACGGACTTGCTGTTTTGCTGTTCGATTCGGACCGCTTGCGCATCGCGACGATTAAATATTGACGGTGACGCCGCCCCGCGAGCGCGAGGAATCTGCCTCGAATCGGACGGATGTTTGCCTCTGCGGTAAAGGAAAACAGTCCGGTCAGTGATAAATTGATAAATAAAGCTGCTCGAACGTTTCCGTGTCTGCTACACCCGGCATTCGCTGTTTAACGACAGTTTCCGCGGAGTGTTCGTCCCGTTTGATCGGAAACTCCAGCCGCTTTGTCCCGATGTCTCTCCGATTCCCGCGAGTTCGAGACTGCGATTCAACGACCAACGAAATAACTGCAGTCTGACTAATTCCTCTGCGTCTGACAAATTTCAAATATTTAGATATGGCTCTTTTTACAGCTCCGGACGTTCATTCGTTTGTACGGAAAATAGCTGCGTCCCTTGTGTTTGTTGCTAGAAGACGATGATAAATAGACTGAGGATTTTATGCATGTCATTAAGGTGCAATTTTTAATTTCGCGCCGTTTTGTATTTGCGATGATTAATGATGATTAATGATTGCGATGATGAAATTGTAGAAAATTGTAAATTATAATGAAATTGTAAATTATAATAAAATTGTAAATTATAATAAAATTGTAAATTATAATAAAATTGTAAATTATAATAAAATTGTTAACACGTTCCGTGCCGAGCTGTTTCGCTCGATTTTTCATTCAGGACATTTGCAGTGTTCTGTACCGCATTTTTTATAACGCCTCATTCTTTTGGTCGGAATATTCTACAGTCTGACGCCTCTACTCAACTTTACGATAAATTTTTAAAAACTTCCTCGTTTTTCAATGACAATTCCAATCGTTCTGATCGTGTTAATTGTAAAAAAACAACAGGGTTTTTTTTTAAAAATTTAAAATACCACATCTTAACGAGACAACCTGTATTCTCGAAATGTTTCGGTAACGATTTATGAACAAAAAAATGTTATCAATTCTCCGATGGGTTTGTACCTTCTCTCGTAAAGCGGACAATGTGTTGCATTTCACGGACTTCGGCAAGAGCCCTACAGTAACGAAGAAGTAGAAATAATTTCGGAGGATTCTGCAGTAGTACATATGACAACGGCGTTCAACAACGTTCTATCCGCTTGTTCGTTCGACAGATGTTTCGAGGGTTGTCTCAAGGATAGCGTGAATTCACCTTCGGTCTGCGACTGCAATTTGAGAGAGAGGGAGAGATAGAGAGATAGAGACAGAAGGACTGCCCGCACAGAAACGGTTTTCAAGTAACTCGAATTTGAAGGGGACTCGTTGTCGGGGACTGTTGTCCGGTAAATTGAGTTCCGCATGTGATGATGCTAGACGTTGTTCCCAAATCACGTAGGAAAACATTGGCGGAGTGTGCTGAAATTCTGATAGCGGGTAGCGGAACTTCTCGGATGTAATTACTAGAAGCATCGGACGATGGAACCCGACTGACGACCAAGGGATTCCAAGCTCGCCCGGATAACTTCCGATCAAATATATCTGGATTATAAACGACGACGACGACGACGGATCCACCGGATAAACGGTAGTCTCCCTCGTTCACCTCCCACCGCCCCTCGGAATCTCCGGTTTTATTCCTCTCCGTCATAGCAATCGGCGTTTTTGCGACAGGAAGGCTTGCGCAGACCACGAGAACTGGGTCACCGGGTGACAGAGACAACTGGGTGTAATTGCGGAAGACAAATATGACAACTAGGCGCTGTGTTATGCAACGCGTCGAGATTGCGAGGAGTATTGCTGTCGCATTAATATCAAGTCTCGGTGAAATATTACTTTAGGACGTATAATACGGTGCACAATTAGACCGGGCATACCCGGTGTCACGAAATTCTCTGTCATTTTACGAGCCGCAGACTAATATAGTGTAATTAACTGGACTGCGGTTGTTTATGCGCTTATAGATTAAGCGGACGCGTGGCCGCGACCGGCGATATTAATTGCATGCCTTATGTTTAGACTGCGGACCTTTCCGCAAACTCCTGTTTTCACTGGTTGTTACATACGAAATAAGCCAGATGGTATTTGTTTTTGTAAAGAGTATTTTTTGGATAGAAAGAATGCTACCGATCATTATTAACCCTTCGACAGTGGAGTCCCCGTGTATTTTAATCAGGGATTACTACCGACATGTAAAATCCCGATACGTTTATCGGTATCTATCGGTCAATTTGTCGGTTCCGTTATGATTACAATCAAATTAATTACAAGTTCCAAATATTTTTTCAAGTACAGATCTATCACGGTAATATGCGGACACTTTGAAAGAACGATAATTTCTTTAATATCAAACCTTACGACTGGAATCTCTTTTGTTTAGAATAATTAATTTAAGAGGACAAAGTAATATTTTTAAAAAATCGAAATTTTTTTTACAGAAAAATTACATTCGTAAATTTTAACGCGTTTTTAAAAACGATGTACATGATATATATAAAATTACATGAAAATTTTACAATTATCTTCATTGTAATATATATTGGGCATTGACGATCGATTTTTTTTCTTTTCCCATTATTTTGTTAAATGTGAATAAAAAATTAACAAATTTCCAACCGAAATTCAGTCAAAAAGTTTAATATATCTGCCATTTTGTTAATTTTTACAAAAATTGAAATATGGAATCGTCAATGATTAGAGAATATATCGCCGTGTATGACATTTGTGGGATTTTTTATATAGTTAATTCGATTTGTAGGAATCCCGCACACCAGTTGGCCATCTGGGAGAAAAGACATTCCGAGCGGAGACGACGAAAGGCATAAGAACAAATTATTTTTTAGATATTACAAGCATTTTTTTATAGTTCATAATATAGTAAACTGAAATAGAAAATCTTATATTAATCGAACATTCACTTTTTTCTGTACTGTTGTTTAAAAATCTTATATTTTCCCCACTTGTTACTGTATCCTAACCCCTTAACTACATGAAATGAAAAAGCACGTCGAAAAAATTGCAATTGGTCGGAATTACAGAGAAAATACTAAATGCATTTTAGAACTTTTTAATATAGTAAATTATACAGGGTGAGTCACCTAACGTGTGTACCTCAAATATCTTTGTTGTTTTCAAAGATACATTAAACGAGGACATTAATTGAGGACACGGTTTAATGGTAAAATGGGGCCCATACGATACCAAACAATTTCTGCAGCAACAAACATATTTGAGATACAAATGTTAGGTAACTCGCTCTGTACATATTCTAAAAATTTCATCGAAAGAACGTTGCTTCAACGTGGACGTAGCTTTACCGTACTTATCAGTGGCAGTCGTAGTGACAAATTCGGATGATCGACGATTCTTCCGTCCGTGTTAGACCATGGTACGTTGAACTTGATATTTTTCTGAATAGCTGCCGGAAGATTTGGATGGGAAACGAGTGGATCTCGCGACGAGAGACAGAATCGAGGATTTAGGTCTTCCCCGGTGGACGACCTCGGGCCCTACGGGCGTCGACCTGCGAGATAGTCAGAAGAGGAGACACGCGAGACGGTACAAAGAGTTTCAGACACCGGCGTGCAGGAGGACGCGTAGTTGGGCCGTATGAAATTGACACCGTGTATTACAGAGAAAGCTGACTCTGCGAGAGACGTATGCTTTCTTAAGATCTTGAAACGGAGCCACGGGTTACCGGATTTCAGGCACCGCGAGGATGAAATTCAGCCGGACGACCGACCGGAAACGCAAAGGAACGGTGTAATCTTCACGCAGAATAGGATTCGCGGGAGATTTTATTTTTCTGTCGTTCGATACAGCTGTGCTCCCTTTCGCTGACGCACAAAGCATTTTCGTAAAACTGTTTCGGAAAGAACATCCTTTCATGGTCTCTTCGGTTTCCTATATTGAATTTCGTGTCGGACACTTGCCACTCCGCGAGTGGATATATGTTTTATTAATTTCAGCCTCATTATCTTGTAAAACTCCATTAAATTTTGCGCCCAACATTTTACGAACCAATCTCATTATGCTAATTAACTTCCAGTAACTAGTAGGGCGATGGATCCATGAAAGTGGATGGAAGAGTTACGTCTTTTTGTAAACATTGCATATATTTTCTATCCTATTTAGTACGTGTACGTGTTTTACAATTTCGGCCTTCTACAGTTAAGACAAAGTGTATCCATAATTTTCTATGGTCGGAAGAAGCTGTCTCTTTTTATTTTAACGTCCACATACATTCCTCCCTCAGTTGTCAAATGAAATAGCACGAAATTAATGATGAATCGTTACACACCGCAACAACGTGCACAGAAATAGCGAGCATTTTAATGTTTTAACAAATAATTTCTATAATTGGGTCCTTCGATCCTTTCTCAATATTGGAAGGAAGACACTAGAAGATTGAAAGAAGCTGTGTTTTTTTATTTTAACGTCCACATACATTCCTCCCTGAGTTGTCAAATGAAATAGCACGAAATTAATGATGAATCGTTACATACCGCAACAACGTGCATAGAAATAGCGAGCATTTTAATGTTTCAACAAATAATTTCTACTAATTGCCACGATATTTACTTTTGTACTTCCGAAGCTCCTTCAAGTACAGAGGTCAGAATCGGCAAAGAAGCCACGATCAGCGTATCAAGAAAGATTTCGAAAGTTTCAGCCTCCGACGAACGCCTCTGACTATTTTAATAAATTCGATCCTTTCTCAATATTGGAAGGAGGACACTCGAAGCCAAAGCTAACACAGTAGGGGCATGAAAACCTCGAAGTAGGTAACCAAAGATTCTAGCAAACAGCTGATCCCGAAGTTCAACTATTGCGTCAAACTCCAGAACCGTGGAAGGTCCCTCTTGAATTTCAAGTAACGGAACCGAATGTCGTCACCGAACGAATGCACACCGTTGTCTGTCAGAGTTTTTCCCGAGTCGCGAGCACCCGGGGAAAGCAGTCCGAGAAAATTTCTGTGTATCGCGGAGTTCATCGCGTTACACAGTTTCGCTATCGCGCGGCAATATTAGGTAATACGAAGCGTCGCCTGCGACTCACGCGACTCGCAGCGGCGCGTTCTCATCTTCGTGATTCTCGAGTGTCCGGAGAGATGCTATCGAGAAGGGTTTCATTTGCACCGAAAAATACAAGCCTCTCTCGCGCGGTTCTAAGTTAACAGTTCTCCTAATTGATGCAGGTTACTCTACTGCGTTGGAAACCCTGATCAGATTCGCGGAAATCATAGAAGTAGATTTTAACATTTTTAGTGCCGTACGAAAAACGGGTGTCTACGCGAAGATAACTACGAATTTGACAAATTTACTATGGTTTAGGAAAAAGCCCATAAAAACCAAACTAAGAATGATATTTCAAAAATTCAAAACGCAGCGTATAGAGGAAGAATGGCGGAGTAATTTAATGCCGATTGTATTTCAATACTTATTGAAAATCATATGAATAACAGCAATATAAACAATGATTAAAAACATAGAAACAAGTTTCTCTTTTACAAACAATATTTTCACTAATCATCGTTTGATCAATTTTATGTAGGTCACGTGGTATAAAATATAAGTACTTCATTTTCGATCATTTTTAATCAAATAACCAATATCGGTCCTGAGAACAAGATGATATATATATATAAGTATATAGTAACAATTTGATCATCATCTATGCATTGTAATTTTAAAAATAATTTTCGACTTGATCTAAATCGTCAAATTCAATAATTAAATTAGAATTCATATATTTTATTTTATAATCAAAGAGATGTCTGCATAAAATTTGGTAACATTCGGAGTACTGAACAAATATGCTTTAGCAACACGTGGAACAATTTGTCTGATATATTGTTTTATATAAAAAAAAATTTCTTCCAGTTATAATTAGTGAAAATTTTTTTTATGGGAAACTAGATTCGATACAATTTTCGTTTTGTAATATTGATTATATTCGTCGGAGTGGAATAAAAACAATAGATATTATTTCGTGAGGAATTTTTTATCGCTAAAGCTAACGTATTCAATGAACACGATACACCATAATAATGGTACCTTCCATCTTGTATGCTTTGCAATCCTGAATTAATGGCGTATACAATATACTTCATTTATGAGGGCTAGGAATTTTATGAATTTGTAACGCGAGTATTCGCTGCCAAACACGTTACAATAAATACTTTAATAAAGGTAGGTAATTTTAACCCATTCATTATCGTAAAAGTTTAATCACAAAGAAATTAAAATTGTTTTATTTCGTCTTCTCTAATAAATTAGAATCCGTTTGAATATACACAATCCCATTAAGACATTTCTTATTATAAAGTATTCTAAAATGACAAGATCTTTGAAATATTTATCCAGGATGAATTATATTTGTAATAGCTTTATATGTTCGTAAGAATTAATCTTCAAAAGCTTCTGTCCAAGGTCTATTCTGACTCAAAGTATCAAGCTTAACATTAAATTATTTAATTTCTGGCGACTAATTTGAATTGATACTAGTACCATTAAGGATATGGAAGGATTACGTTTGTAAAACAATTATGAGATACAGCTGCACATTTTCCTAATTACCATCAGCTGAATAATTATTAAAAAGATCCAGATATTTTGAAGTACTTTTGTAAAACCTTTAGAAGACAAGTGTACATTTTACAGGTTGTTGAAGTTTTCTTAAAATATATTATTAAATGACCGTAAAAGATATAGATCTGTTTAATAAACGAAACTTGGTCATTACATCTCTTACACTAGTAATATAAAAAAAAAAACTTAATTCGTCCCTACCAAAAACATTGCTACGTTGTTCCACTTAATTTCCATTTAAATGCTCCCTCGCATTCTCCATAGTTTCAAAATAAACTGATTTATTGTATACGGTTTATGGTAGATAAATATACCGCTTTTTTCCTCTGTTACATCGTTGTATACGTTTCACTGCAATGTAACGCTTGTCCTAGTTTTGGGCCAAGCTTCACAGCAGCTCCTCGCTGCACCTCGTTCTTATGCAATAAGGCATAAAACTGCATATACGTTGCATACTTGTTTCCAGTTAATAGCTAGCAATGCCAGCAATAATTCCAAGAAAAAGTTTGCACTTCAAGTTTCAACAATCAGACATTTAGACGATAATCTAAGTTACGAAATTTCTTTTCTTCAGAAAAAGAAACATAGACGTGTAACAAAAAAAAAACAATATGGAAAAATAGAAGTGCAGGTTTAATAAAAGTTAGATGCAAATACATCCGAATTACAGAAATATCAGAATATTTATCCGAAGAAAGTGCAGGTAACAAAAATAATGAGAGGAAGAGCGTGTGTGAGAGTTTAGAAATACTTTGGAGTCCAACTTGGTCATCGGTAAACTGTGAATTTTATGCATTTTATGCATTTTATGACAAAAATAAGTAGATGAAATTCAAGACGGTATGAAGATTAAAAGAACTTAAGAACATCAGTATACCATATCTAACTTATTAAAACTAGTAGAGGAAAGAAGACATTTGCATGTAGCCCTGACTTCTTGCACTTATCATAAAACTGGATAAAACACAATCATAAATAAACTATGGATTTTATGCATTCATGACAAAAATAAATATGCGAAATACAAAATTGTGAAGACATTGGAGAATTTTAAGAACACGGGTACACTGTTCCATTATTAAAATTATTTTAAAAAATACATTTCTGCTTCTAATAATTGATCTTGACAATTTCTAGACAATTTCAAAATATTCTTAATCTGTTAAAACATTTCTTCGTCTTTCGAAACGTCGGAATTAGTTGTTTAGTAATTTGCAAAATTGCTTTGTAATCAAATCAGACAGCATCAAATCAGACAGCATTAACAATTTTATTAACAACAAATACGATCGATAGAAAGCTATAATTATAATTGTAAAAAGTTGAAAAACTGCAGAATTGCAGTGCATAGTTAAGAAAATTAAGAATTTGTACGCTATCAGTTATACAAATATGCCTACATGCTGAATATTTAATCGAAATTAATGTCGTTACGAGTAGACTGCGGATGTTAGTGCAAAATCAGAATTGTGTGCGTTAATTGCAAGGTACTAGAATCAAATAAAATATCTTGCTTCAATAATTTCAATAAGCTGATGGTAATATAACGATCCTATTGAATTCTCTTAATCATTTTGCTGTTTTATATTTCACCATAAATGCATAAAATCCGTTGTCTCGTCGAAAGCATGAACAATTTTAGTAATAAATATAGTTGGAAAAGTCCAAGATGGAGAAAAAATGAATTCCTAAGTCCTTAAATAATTGAAAGCGAACAAAATCTGCTGCCTGAATTAGTACATATTGAGAAACCAAGGAAGCATATACATGACATCACTGTGCACAAGTACATTAGGGATGAATGAAGATCGAAACGTCCGAATTACTTTAGTAATTTGCAAAATGGCTTTGTAAATTAAGTAACAAATGATCGAACCCTTGCGCCGAAAGCATTAACAATTTTATTATGTACAATAATAGAGGATCTTTTACGCCACTGTTTCCGAGGACCGTATGAGGGCTAAGAACCAGCAAACACCGGCCCCAGAAACTATCCAAATATTGCTTCTGCCAGAAGCATATCCTCAAACATTCCGCCCAGCAAATGTATCCGTGCGGGATGTGAGCTACGAGTGTTCATAAAAATTCCAATCACTGAAGAGGCAGCCGGCGATATCGTAGCACCATTTAAGTACGCCGAGAAAAACACGGCTGGAGTAACAGGTACTCCATAGAGCCGCTCATCGTCCTCCTCCGCATCGGCGTCCGAAAAAACGGTGTCGAGACGAAACATTCCAGAGCAATCGTTCGGTCACGCTGCCCGACTTCCGCCCAAACTTCCGATCAATCTAATTGTTGTGTCGTCTCAGTGCTCAGCAGTGAGTTGTCGAGTTTTCACTCCTGAACGCGCCGCACACTGCACAGTGAGATATTTAATCCGAATAGTCGGACAAAAGTAGATTTAAAAATTTTGCGCGAGTCGTAAAATTTTTGCTGTCCAACGTAATTAAAGGCCTGAAGTTCTTTTTATTTGTACACCCGTGCAGTACACTGCTTCTCGAATTTTAAGAAACTTTGTAGCACGCTTTGCGTTCTTAAACAGTCTCTGAAACAGTGTTCACGTCCAATAAATTTACTAATTGCTAGTTTACTGCGGATTTGATGCATTCATGACAAAAGTGAGTAGATGAAATACTATATTTTGAATTTTTAAACATTGCCGTGCTACTTTTAACATGCCAATATTATTAAAAGAAGAAATAAATGTCTGTACGGCTTGGCATTATGTAGACAATTTTTATTTTACACACAAATCTGTCTGAATACTTTAGTTTTTACTTTGATTTATGACTAGCAATTTTGACTAGGAAAACTTTTCTTGAAACAAAATTTGTATGAAATATTATGTACCGAAAACTTCTCTGTAATATTAATATAATATTAATATTTTCTGTGCAGATTTACAACTCAAATGGGAAAATACGACGCATGTCCTACTTGAGGACAACAATGTTTTGCGTACAGATATAATATTATATTTGCAGCTATGCGCACAATATAATTGATTTACCAATATGATGCGAAAACAGAAAGAAACGTAGAGTGTCGTATCCTTTCGTCTCTGACTGTGAACCTCGTACAATACAAATTCTATGGACGATGCATCCGCGCCCTACACTGGTGATCAACATGACAAGGCACCTCAAGGTTTTTAGCAATTAACATTTATTTGTACATATATACACGTAGAAAGTGAATATACAACAAAATAAGTACTAATTTTTATATAATACACTAAAAATTAAATAACTCGTTCAAGCCATTTATTATTTCTACAAAAATTGACTTTCAGTGTGGGAAAAATGACAAGGAACTTTGAATATAAAATAAGAAAAGTATTAGAATTCTTAGTAGTACTAGAATATACCACTTCAATCATTCTTCTTGGTAAACTTCTATCTAGATTTTTTATATCATTTTGATGTATGCTTTCCCAAGCATCTAAAATTGCTGATTTCAATTCGGATACTGTACCGTACTGTTTCCCACCTTCGTATAATATTTCTTCCTCAAACGTTCTCGATAATATTTAGGTCAGGAGACCTTGCAGGCCAACTCAGAACCTTTATATTTTCCACTTTAAAATAATTTTTCACTACGCCGGCAGTATGCACAGCTGCATTATCTTGCAATTCTGCGAGCGAATGTTCCAATTTGCTTGCTCTTTAATTAAATTCAAGAAGCCTTCAATAAATTTCATTTCCAATTTTCCTGTATAGCTGATTCCTCCTTATACCATTACTTTACCGCCACCACATTGTCGACGATTCAAAACCCTTTGTACCTTTCTTAAATCGTGGAAATAGTACTTGTATCCGTTTGGACCATCCAAATTTAGTCTTTTTCTCATCCTACTAACCTTGAGATTTCACGACACATATGTGAAATTTTGTGTGTGCACAACGGTGCCTTGTCATTTTGTCCAGCAGTGTATTCTCGAGTGTTCCGCGGACGGATCGCGAGCAGAGACAGTCGGCCGAGATTGTGGGCAAGGCTTAAGGCCCGTTCCTCGGTGCAAATCGTGGCGGGGATGCAGCACCGGCTGTCTCGTCCGGTTCTCGAACCGAAGAAACCGGGTTCGCAGCAGTGTTGACGATGCGTTTGCACCGTCGCGTCGCGGTGTCTGCATCTCGCGTCGATCGCCCGGTCCTCGATCCCTCGATCCCGGCTCGATTCGGCGGGAAATTCGAATACGCGCGATTCGAATTTCGATCCGGAGCACAGCTTCGGATTTCAGGTTCACGCGTTCGTTTCGGTCGAGTTTCGCGGTGGTTCCGACGTGCGGGAAGTTCTGTGGTGCGGTGAAAAAAATGGAAATGTCGGTCTAACGACAGAGAATAAGTTCGCGCCGCGTCGAAGTTGATTTAACGAACGAGCGGAGTGCGCGCCCCGGAGTTTTGGGATCAGCGATCGGGAACGACGAGAGCTTTTATCGGCGAGGATTTCACGGCCGAATCGGAGAATCTGCTGCGGTGAGTAGCTCTTGTATGCTCTCTCTCTCTCTCTCTCTCTCAGTCTTTCGCTCTCTCTTGGTCGTTGGGCTGGAAGAGAGAACGTCGCTCGTCCCAATCAACGATCGAAACTCAATTTCCTCGGAAGTTCGCGGAATCGTCCGCACTCCGACGCGTTACGCGCGACGATAACGCTAGCCCGCCCGTGTTTTCTTAACGAGTTTAGGGAAATCGAGTTCGCGGGAACTGCTACCGGGACTGGCCCCTCTGTTTACCCCCGTATTTCAGATACCACCCACTCATTCGCGTTGTTTTAGGGCTCCGAGCTACCTTAGTGTACCGCTATGTCTCAGATCGCTACAACGAGACAAAGAGACTGCTTCTACCGACGGTCTTGCAGGATTTATGGATTTTCGGAAGCAGTGGAACTTCAGTCTGATTAGCGATGGGCACACAATACTCCGTCTTGCAAGTTTTCGAACAAATCAACCACCGCAGAGTGTCGAATCTATTCGATATTGATTCGAAATCAGCAATTCTTGAAACTCTTGAAACTCTTGAAGTCTTGAAAATCTTAATACGCGGACTGCGTGATTTTCAAGGTTTCGTAATATTATAATTAGTCTGCGTATCTTTGTGCAACATAAAAATGTTTCGCATCGATTGTGGTAAGCAGGAATAACATAAAAATTGATTTCATTCCTTAACGACTTTGTTACGTTAAAAACAACATTACGGTATTCTTGAATTTTTCTAATCACTTACTGTTTTATATTTCACCGGACCAATTTCTTCATAAATGCATAAAGATCCGCAGTCTGATTATAATATTGGTACGATCATACCGTTATTCATCCGAATATTCGTTCCGCGATAGATGTAACATTTCAAGAGTTTCAATTCTTACAAACCTTCCAAAGTTTTAAGGATTTCAAGAAATATTTTGACATTTAAGAATAGATAATAGAGAAAGGGAAAATGCTGGTAATAAAACTACTCGCTAGCGTTGCGATGAAAATGAATAAATTCGTTAAATGAAAATTAATAAATGAGACACTGAGGTAAACAGTAAACATTAGGCAAGAACGTGTAAGATCATAGATCAAAGTATACCAATCAATAATAGGCGGTGAATTTAAAATTACTTTGAAACGCGATAACATTTTTCATATCTCTTGTAACTGCTTATATACCATATCTATGAATTTATGGTAATTCTTTGACATTCATCTGTCCATGAAATGACTACAAACTGCTCAAGTTGTATGTGAGAACGATTGATGTTAAATCGTTGAAGCGAAGAAGAGTTTCATTTGGAATTACTTTGTAAATTAAGTAACAAATTATCGAACCCATGCGACGAAAGTATTAACAATTTTATTTTTACAATTATGTTATATACATTTCGAACTCGGTCAAAGTCATATATTTTTCGTTCAGCTCGAAAAAATTGTTCAAAACTGTACTAGCATGTCTAAACTCTTTTAATTTGTTCACTGCATCAAATTGCATTTGCTCATTTTTGTTATAAATGCATAAAATTGGCAGTCCAGCTATAATTATTAATAGCGATATTTTATACTACCTATTGGTGTAACAAAATGATTTCGAACAGATTTGACATAAAAATAAAACATTAATTGTCTCGCTTAGTTGATTGCAAACAAATATGAAGAAAATGCTACTGGACTTTTGTCTTTTTTAATTCTTCTAGAGAATTTAAAAACTGTACGAAGAATTATCTACTAACGGTACAGGCGTCGTGTTAATTTGCAGTACAGATGTTACTAGTGCGCTGATCGAAATTTAATGAAACTCCGTACCACGAGTCTAATTATGTCTAGTCGTTGTGGGTGTCGCGTGCATTTGTATGCATACGATGGAATGCATTATATGAGTGGCCCAGCTATTACTGAACATTCCATCATTACTTCGTTGGCCAATCCAAATATAGAAATTCCAGATGCTGCAATTATATCTGTAGTTTATTGTTTTCCTATATCGGAAGATAATTAAAAATAAACTAGCAGGTAAATCATTTTACAAAAATAATTTAATCCTTAACAGAGGATAGAATCTGTGTTTATATTAAACAAATAACCAAATGCAATTATACTGCATTGTCATATATAAAACTACATTTAAACTCCAACATTTATAACTACATTGCGATATATAAAAAATCACTGTAAGAAAATTATTTAAAAAATTGTGAAATATGTGACGGATTGATTTAAACGATACTCAATGATACAAGAATCATTAAAATAATTGTATCAATGATGATTTTTATGGTAAATCGACTCAATGTTACCAGAATCTTTATGATAAGAAATGATCTTTATAATAAGTTTATTTTGAAAGTGGTGCAAGTCCATTTTTTTTTAAATGAGACCTCGCATAATTTGTGATTAATTTAGTGTAAATAGAAAGTCATTTTTTTTTTTAAATGAACTTGCACCACTTTCAAAATAAACGGTCCAAATTAAGAATATCAAGATACTTTCTGGATATCATAAAATTAAATATTAATTGTCTTCGTAAATAATGAGTATTGTCAAAAACGCTCGGACTAAAATAAAATCGACGATCCCCCACTGTGGTCTCTCCTCGTTGGTAAATAGTTTCATTGAAAATGAAATGGGACGAAGTTGATATAAAATTGTTCGCGTTTTTTGGAAATGAGTTGACGATACGCAGAGCACACTGTCGGTTCTCAGTTCTAAGTGAAGTACCTTCTTTCACGCTTACGATGTTGAAATGCCATAAGAGACCTGCTGATGAGTCCCATCAGCAAGGGACACTGCGGTTATTGACCCAGTTAGGTCGGCACAGGGGTACGGGTGTCAGTGAGACTGGGTTACGGAGTCAAGAGGTAGCAACACGTGTTAACGTTGACAGATGGAAACTACCGATGTCCACAGTGTGTCCCTTCAAGAGACTCCCTTGCCAATGAAGCGCCATTAGCGACAGATCCCCTTTAGCCCATGGCATTTCAACATTACAGGCCTATAAAACCGACACTACGAAACATTAATCGTTTAGAAATATTTACCTTTGCAACGAGTAAAAGTCATTGATGTGAAAGTACTTTTGTCATTAATGTTTCGTTTAAATTAAACTGCAGGAGTAAGCTACAACTTTAAAAAGAAAACAAAATTTTAAAGCATACGAACTCAATATACGCTACCGTGCAAAAGAAAGAAGAACCCATTATAATTATAAGATACAATGACACACAATATCTTTATGTAGAAATTGTATTGTGCAACGATTTATTTATTGCATTTAAAGTATTAGATAACCCGCAGTAACGCATATTCTCAGAGTTATTCAATTAAACAGCAGAATCCTTTTTTTCAAAACTTACTGTGTTTTTAGTTAATTTTTTACGCTTTTCTATTAAACATGGAGAGTACCTATCATATATAGCTTGATTGTATTAGTCCAATTAAATCTCGCAAGGAAATCAATAAACCATGCTATGTACTACTAGAATTAAATGGAGTAATTAAATTAAATTTGTAAAAACATCCTCGAAATCAAACGGAGCAGACGACTGGTAATTTATGGGTTAATAATAATTATGATAAACAATCTTGCGTTCAAGATTTTCTTACAAACGTACAGTAAATATCGTCTAACACAGATGATGTCTATTTTCTTGACACCATGTGGATACAGTGACTCTCATTAACATTCAAACATTTGTTCAAAGATTTCAGGTTGGTAAGAGAAATAAATTTTTATTCAATAACGCATAAAAGAAGAAATTACTTGCTGTTGCTTTTTTATGTGAACTTATATTGCAAATATAAAAATTGATTTTTATAGGTCTGTGTCAGTTGTATGCATTCTGGAAATGCCATCAATATCAATAGCGTTGCTATTGCTAACGAACTGCAACGGTTAAAAACTAAAGCATCTGGCATACAGAAATAAATGAAATCATTGTTTTCTTTGGAAGCTTATATTGAAAGCAATGTCTTTCGTTTTTCTCACGATTTTGACCAATGTTTTAATACGTTTTTCCCACGATTCTGACCAATGTTTTAATACATCTTTCACACTCTCAGCATACTATAATGTTCAAATGATCTGAATATAAACCCCTTGCCTTACAATATCGTGTGATGAAGATTCTGAATAGATTCTAATAAATATGTATTCCATTAATTTCCTTTAAATCGAAATAAAATTCCATTTTGGTTTTTTTAATGTACAGCCATTGAAAAGCTACAGCTACAAAATATAGGCGTGCAATAGATATAAAGTTTTCCTTTTTTAGGAAATTAAGAATTACAAAAAAAGTTTTAATCTTTAAAATCGTAAAATAAATCGTAAGGCAAGGGGTGTAATGTGTGTCACAGTGCATCGATATCGTTACCGTTCACGCATATCGGACGTTGATCGCGCATATTCAGGATCGACGGATCGACGCCAGAGATTTATGGATCCGCGCGCATTTTTTAAAGTAGTAATCGCGGCGCGTGGGCTCGAGAAGTTTGCGGCGATGCAGTTATTCCGTGATCGCTGCCGCCGGGCCAGCCTTTTATCGTCGCTGATTTATCGGGGTGCGCCCCGTCATGCGTGCACGCGTGTTTCTATTAATAGAAACCGCTAGACCACCGTGATCTCTACCTCGTCGTGTACATGGCCAAGTGTCTACCCTAACGAACGTGGCCACCGGAAAATTAAACTCGAACAATTATCAGTCGCACGTGCATACGTCAACGTACTCCGCGTGAACAAGCGCCACCGGGTGCCTCGTGTTGTAGTTACCGCACTGAACGATTGGCTTTTCATATGTTTCACACTAGCACAGTAGCAAATGAATTTTAATGCGTCTCCTAGACAGACGACACTCGCGCGTGATTGCACACAGTCACCACAGTACACTCGCACACCGATAGACCACTTATACCTACCTGAGGTTTGTAAGAGTCCGGGATTCCACTCCTGATTTCTTAATAATGCACAGACAGGGTTTATTAGTAGTCAAACTCGCTACATGAAAGATCGATTTAGAGGGCTATTTGCATCAAAAGTCCTACTTTTACGTTTACGACGCGTAATTCTCATTATTCGGCAGCATGTCGCGGAGCTGCGAGAAGTTATGGACAGGCGACGGTGCTGCCGCCTATCGTGACTGTCGATATACTGCCGAATAATAAGAATTACGCGTCGTAAACGTGAAAGTAGGATTTTTTAGGCAAATAGCACCCTAGAATGATCTTTCATCTAACGATTTTGACTGCTATGAAACCCCGTCTTTGCATTATTGAGAAATCAGGAGTGGAATCCCGGACTCTTGTTTTCATCACCTTCATTTCTGAAAGAATAATTGCAGATTAAAAAGAATTACAGTCACCATTACATTTCTTGCAAGAAACAGTCTTTTTCCTTTTTCACAATATAGTTTTAAAAAAATGCGCTGGCTAGTAACGACGCGAACAACCCGTCTGTATATTAAAATGTCTTCGTCACATAAAAGAATGAATAAATTCGACAACATTTATATATATTTCGTTATAAAAAACCTGCAAGCATGACAGTGAACATTTTTCAATTTCGCACACTAGTATGTAGTATCAAGTACCTCGCGAACTGGTTCGAACTTTCATTGATTGAATTCGACCTCTCTGTAAGTACTTCGAAAAACAGAAATAGTACTTCTAAGTATACTCAAACCTATGCCAGACAGTTTCGGACCTTTTACAAGTACTTTGGTAAACGGAAATAATACTTGCAAGTGTATTCGAATTTTGGTCGAACAGATTCGAAACTTTTATCAATACCTACTATGCAGTTTTGATTTTCAAGATTCGAGTTTTACTTGTGAAAGATTAGATTCCTTTCAACATCATGAAGTGAAACTTGGTTATTGAAATTGACTCGGATTCGTGAGTACATATTCAACTTGATCCCATCCCTACATGCAAGTATTTTCGAATCTTGGTCGAACAGATTCGAAACTTTTATGAATATCTACTATGCAGTTCTGATTTCCATGATTCGAGTACTTCTTGTGAAAGATTCGAGTCCTTTCAATATCGAAGTGCTTATAAGTATCTTCTTGAAACTTGTAAGTACTCATTCCGAGGTTCGATATCAGTTTGTATAAAATGAATACTTTTCAAATATAATCACTGAAACATTATTGATTTTAAGTAGTAATCGAAACCCATGAAGTGAAACTTGGTTATTGAAATTGATTCGAATTCGTGAGTACATATTCAACTTGATCCCATCCCTACTTGCAAGTGTATTCGAATCTTGGTCGAACAGATTCGAAACTTTTATGAATATCTACTATGCAGTTTTGATTTCCATGATTCGAGTACTACTTGTGAAAGATTCGATTCCTTTCAACATCGAAGTACTTATAAGTATCTTCTTGAAACTTGTAAGTATTCATTCCGAGGTTCGATATCAGTTTGTACAAAATGAATACTTTTCAAATATAATCACCGAAACATTATTGATTTTAAGTAGTAATCGAAACCCATGAAGTGAAACTTGGTTATTGAAATTGACTCGAAATCGTGATTACATATTCAACTTGATCCCATCCCTACTTGCAAGTATATTCGAATTTTGGTCGAGCAGATTTGAAACTTTTATGAATACCTACTATGCAGTTCTGATTTCCATGATTCGAGTACTACTTCTGAAAAATTCTATTCCTTTCAACATCGAAGTACTTATAAGTATCTTCTTGAAACTTGTAAGTACTCATTCCGAGGTTCGATATCAGTTTGTATAAAATGAATACTTTTCAAATATAATCACTGAAACATTATTGATTTTAAGTAGTAATCGAAACCCATGAAGTGAAACTTGGTTATTGAAATTGACTCGAATTCGTGAGTACATATTCAACTTGATCCCATCCCTACTTGCAAGTATATTCGAATTTTGGTCGAACAGATTCGAAACTTTTATGAATACCTACTATGCAGTTCTGACTTCCAAGATTCAAGTACTCCTTGTGAAAGATTCGATTCCTTTCAACATCGAAGTGCTTATAAGTATCTCCTTGAAACTTGTAAGTACTCATTCCCAGGTTCGATATCAGTTTGTATAAAATGAATACTTTTCAAATATAATCACCGAAACATTATTGATTATAAGAAGTAATCGAAACCCATGAAGCGAAACTTGGTTATTGAAATTGACTCGAATTCGTGAGTAGATATTCAACTTGATCCCATCCGTAGTAGTGACTACATTGTAGTCTACTTTCGACTAATTCCAGATTTTCATTTTCAATATCACACGATCCCCGACGGAGGAAACGAATTTTCGTTTGGAACTTTTTTTCTGACCGGTCTAGATAAATCGTGCACTGGTATATGCAATCACGGTCTAGGCTTAAATTTTATAGCAGCAAAATACTTTCTCCCGACCACTTTATCCAGCATCTCGTACGGACTTCGACTGGCAGGTTTTTGCGGAACGGGCCAGAGGTTAATGCTGGTCGTGGTTTTCTGCGATATTCCATTAAGAGGGCAGCCCGGCATCGTTCGATTAAGTCGTCTCTTGCCGAGCCGATGACCACGGACGGGAAATATCGGCGGTTACGCCAACGCGACGTTTATTCCGCTCGGCCTGGAGCCGACACGCGGCTGCCGGCACGTCGATTTCACTTTGCACACGCGTCGCGCTCGCTTGTCCCTTCTGGACAGTGTCTTGATCCGTTTGCTCCATACCTCGGTGAGTGATAGATCGTGGGAAGCTGGACATTCACGGTTCCAAGTAACGCAAACGATGTATCATGACTAGGGTCGCAATCCATAAAATCGCGAGCCTAGGACTTTTCCGTCTGAAACCCGGACAGTTTGAACTACTTTTTAACACCAGGTTTTCGGAGCTCTAGAAATAACTGTTTCGCATTATTTTATAAACATAACAAGAATGGGTCTATCCAAGTTTTTGGCCACTTTTCCAATAATATATACCCAAAGAAATAAATTTGGTAAATAATTCCTCAGGGAAGCATCTTTGCAATCTTAGTAATCGCAAATTAAGAATATTAGAGCCCGTCGTTTTGACGGGTCCCGTAAACCTAGTGTCAAGTTAGATACGTTGCCATAAAGAACAGTTTCGTGCGGGAAATTCGGGCACAAAATATATATTTATTACGATAATTATATTATCGATAGATAGGAATAATTTTTTAGTAAATTACGGTGTAACATCACCATCTTTTCAAAACTTTTAAAGAGTTCCCTGCTATGAAAACATTGCAAATACATGGTGGAAAAACATTTTTTTCAAATAACATTTTTAGTAGATGCTCGTATGTTTTCACTGCAAGCTCCTAAAATTTCATTCTCGTAGGTTTGTTAGTTCTAGTCTTATAATTGAATGCGAAGAGTGACACTTTTTTTACGGGTCTTTCGTATCAACAATTTTTAAGATATCGAAAAATCCTTTGAGACTCGTTCATAGGTCACTAGAGACTACAACATATTCAAATTTGAACAAAATCGGGCGAATAACATCGAGAAACCTGAACGGATGGCAACCTTAGTCACTGGACTTACTAAACTAGCAGATCTTCTCGAAAAATCTAAATTGTCGAAGTCTATGCCAAGAGACAGAAGTCAAATGAAAATGCATTTTCTCTGACAATAATTGTAATTAGCTAAAACCGATATAACAACGTCGTTCAGACACGTGAATTAACGACGAATATGAATGCAAAATAAAAATTGTTTGCACGAATTGAAAGGTACAAGAGCTACATAAGCACTTGTTTTCTTAATAATTGTAATTAGTGGAATACAATAAGACAGTATTTCGAAGTTCTTAAACTGCGTTAACTGTTTTACATTTGAGTTACTCGTTCTTGTCATAAATGCTTGGAATCTGCAATCCAATTATGATACTTTTATACATTGTAATACTTTTATACATTGTAATACTCTTATACATTGTAATACTTTTATACATTGTAATACTTTTATAAATTGTCATATCAATTGAGGGACGTCTAAGAATGCAAATTAGGCCTAAAAATTTAAATCAGGCCTTTATGCGATTTGCACAGAACCAATGTTGTATAATAGTGAATAACCCTAATTTTTTGCTAGAGTCCGTAATCGTAATAAACTTTCCTATTACAAATATAATAATAACCGAAGATTACAAGCATATTTGTACATTTGTGCTGGATTCATACAATTCGATCGACAGAAATTCAGATTAAATACGACTTTTATGCTTTGTATGAAAACGGACCCGGATCGGCTAATCAATCCGATCATGCAGAAAGCAATCGAGAATCGGACATCGTTCCTGAAGAGTTAGTCCCTCTTCTTAAGCAATTCCTCGATTAGCAAGTCGCATAAATAACCGCACAGCGGAGCGGCAAACGCATGCAACACGGCCATTATCAGAACATGTCAATACCTCTGTTGAACAGAGTCGTTAACGATGGAGCACGAGTAGTTTGGAATAATTGGGGCGGTCAGGCATCTCGAGTGTAGCATGAAATTGGCGTGGCTAGCCAGCCTCCTTTCCAGGAGCAGCAGCAGGATGTCCGATGAAAAGAAGGAGCCGCGTCCATTGGTATCGTTCATGAAACGGGATCCTCGAGGAGCGTCTCGACAGGACTAATTATTCCGCGAAAAGGGCACACCTGGCGGGCCTTTTTCCGTCGCGGAACAGCCGGATAAGCCTGTTTACATCGGCGTTAGCAGCAAGACCCTCGAGCCTAACGAATCAGCCGCATAACACGGCGGCGCACCAAATAATTAGGCGCATTCTCCGCGAGCGGGCCGGGACGCTCGATTTCTCCGGCTTAATGATCTGCGAAGGCTCTCCGTATCCCCTGATCCCGTCCCCCGTGAAATATCGTCGATCCAATTTAACGATAATTAATTGCACTTCGGTCGAGGGGATCTGCGATCGGGAGCAAGCCGACCCGAGCCGAGTTCGTGCGCCGAGCCGGTCGATGCACTCGATTTAATTCGATCGCTCTTCAGACGAGACTCTATCTTGCAATCGGATCGAACCGAGCTTAGAAAGACGGCTGATCGATGCCCGGTCACGATTCCGCTCCCGGAAAATTCTGTCGGGACGCCCGTCACCGGCGGAATTCTTCTTTCGACGCGATCGTTCCGAACCGTGCTTCTCGATATCGCGATTCTTGGATCGAGTTTTCGGCGCGATTGTGTCCGCGACAGGCTTCAGCACTTATCGAAGCTTCAAAATTAGGCGTTGAGAAATAGTACAATATTTATCGAGAATAAACGGAATCTGTTACAGACTTCAAGACTGAGTCTTCCACTTTACAACGATTGTTTAAAACTTGATTTACGATTTTTTGCTGTTTCATAGAACAAAAATGGGGACTTTTATCGTGTAAGACTTTGACGGTGTACCTTACTCTCCTGTAAAGATTGCAGTACACCTTTCATTCAAAGTTCAATAAATCGAGTAGAAAAAATTGTAGATCAAGTTTTAAGCTTTGGACGGAAAGGGGAAGCTTCAAGCTTTACATCTGCGGTGGTTTCAGTCGCAAATAAAATTTTTCATTGTTGTTACAAACGTTTCGATTTGTTGCATTTTTGAGACAGCTATCTAATTATCCTACGTATGAGGTTATTATTTACTTATTCAGGTTATTATTGGGCTGTGTAAATCAGTCGTATCAGTCCTGCCCACTTATGTTTTGCTTCAATCGTATATCATGCTTCAATAAGCAACACCCATCTCCTAGAAAAAACCTATAATATGTTCCTAGTTTATGTCGAGAAAACCCAGCACTTTTCGGGCATTCTGGACAACTGATGGTACGTTACCGATTGTCGAAGTCGCACGCTCAGATTTACTGACGCACGTAAATCACACAGCTCCTTTTTTTAAATGTAAATACATTTTACAATAGGTACAATACCGCAATAATAGTACAATAAAAAAAAAGAAGCGCTGGCGCGCTGATTGGGGATTTATCGAAATAAAAAAAAGAAGCGCCATCGCGCCGCTTGGGTTCTTTCGTACTCGTTTAGAGAAAGCGCGGTCGCGCTGTTCGGGATTTTTCGACAGTGTTTTTTCAATACCCCTTGGGACTCAAACAGTTAAAGGAACAAATACATTTCTATTCGACTCCTGTTCCTTGGAAGCGATTATTATGGGAAACCGATCTACTAGAACGACTGCAATGCAGAACAAAATTCACATAATTTCTTTACAATATGGAAAAATCGCGAATAAGCGAAGATGTTTTGGAGAAAATGTACCACAAAAGCTGTCCCTTTTGACGAGAAATACGGTTCACGAGTGAACAAATGATGAAACATCGGCGCACCGTCTTCCAGATAATCGGCGATCTCGAGACGCAACAATTCTTCGCAGTAAAATCTGAAGTCTGTCCAGGTTACCGGACCAAACACACCGGGTACGCGTCGCTCGTTCCGCAGCATCTGTTTGCGGATCCGCAGAGCGCGCGTGTTAAATGGTCCCGGAAATCCCGGCAAAGTGTACACCATCGGACACCGTCACGTCACGCGATTCACAGGGTGCGTCCGAAAACTTCTTCGGGTCCGATAAAAATCTGGAATTGTCCCGAGTTCCATTCGGACCGCCGTTCAATTCTCTCGGCGATGTTTGTCCGCGCGATCGCGCCATAGAACGTTGCGCCACGCCACAGTGCGTTGAAATGCCTGTTTCGTGGACAAAAATCCATATCTCAGAAACTATAAGTGTTTCGTTTGGAAGCTGGTGGACTTGGATGAGGAGACAGCGAGATGGTTGCCACGTGTGTGAGAGAAAGTCCACGTGTTGGATGTTCACAAGCACGGTTTATTCAGCGAAAATGCGAGGCACTCGCGGACTGATGTGCAGCGATCACGGATACTATTGCGTCGATGATCGAAACGTGATTTGTTAAACAGCGCCGACACGGTCAAGGATGGTTCGGAGTCGCAAAAAGTCAATGCTTATCGTTCACGATCCGGACAGCAAGAGAGCACGATCGACGTCGCGCGGAATGTCGAGAATCGATTCTCGTTAGGTAGGGATACTCAAAAAAAGTGACCTCAACAGTAGATCGTTGTTGGAGAACCGGGGTGTCTTTGCGACATCGAATTGGCGTAAACAGCTGTGATTGTTTTCGCCGAGCCGTGCCACTTGACTGCCCCGTTTGTGGCAACGACGGCATCGAACAATAAGTGATATAAAAAAATGTTTCAAATAAAAGTTATAGGGTATAGGGAAGAGTATACGATGATTGTATTTGTTTTATATTGTTGTAACCTCGAGAAGCTCTATGAAGGTCACTTTAAAAATTTCAAACGGTAATGTATATTTTTGATCATGTATCCTAATAGGTGAGGTTAAGGCATTTTCAAAACACTACAAAAACATTATTTTTGCATAAACCGTCGTCAAGATATAAGCATCCAAAGTTGGCGTACCGCCTATAGTGGTATCGAATATATGTATTACTACGAGTGAAACAAACGTCAAAATTAAAAATCGATTGTTCAGTAACCCTGTTTATTTTCGTACGATTTTATAATATAATATAATATAATAAATAATACTTATATCCAATTTGTATCTGAGTCATCGCTAAACTTGTATTTTCCTCTAAATATAATGCTTTAAGTTGAACGATTCCTGAAGTACGCAGAGAATCGTTACGTATCTGTCGTTTGGTGGACTAGAAACCCGTTTCTCGAAAATCTTCAGGTACGCGGTTTCCGGGTGTCTTCCTAAATAAATAATTTAAAAAAATAAAGGAGCAAGTTCGAGCAGAAAACTTTTGTAGAATTCAATAAAGGATAGTCCAACGAATATTTTCCAGCAAAAATCCCAAGACATGTTTTACCTTTTTTGAGAAAAGCTTAGAATCATTTATTACTTCAAAGAATCACTTTGATGGATTGAGGACTAATGATCCATCACAGTTTATTGAATTTCGCGCTTTACAATACGCTGTATATGATTTTCCTTTAATGTACGCGCACTTGATGTTATAACGCACGAAACAGTCGTGTCAGATTATGACGAAAGGAGCCGCATTCTGTGTCAAGCAATGTTTATTTTTTTTTTCTGGCGAGTGTTCATGAATATATGGTATGTTTACAATAAATTCCTGCAAACAGATATACATTTTGAAAACATTGATTTTTCTATTTTTGTCCCTCTTGGTCAACGCACTGTGCGCCATGCCGCGCCGCAGAGAGAGAGAGAGAGAGAGCCCCGCCAGTGCAAATGAAAAGAAGTGGTTTCCGCGAGCGACAGGAATTTCAGGCACGTTCGAAAACGGAGGAACGGGTTTCCCAGCGCGACGGATAAACTTCCTCCGTCCTTTCTCGCCCCGGTCATAAATTCTTCCCTCCACCGGCGGTTATCGGAAATAAACGAATTCGTCCGGGCGAGATCCTTTAATCCGTCTCCGACGACGTCGTCGGCAAGATCCACGACTCCGCTCGCGCGGCCTGGAAAAAACCTGGAGAACCGGCTCGTGAAACCGAGGAACGAGAAGCTATCGAAATTGTCGGCCCTGAAAACTACCTTACGAGTTTCCTCTGGCTACGAGCGGAGCAGCGGGGAAGGAGGACGGGGCCAGGAAGAGGACGATTAACGAGAGTTTCCGCGAGCCGATCGATCATTTAACCGAACCCTCGTCGCCTCTGTCTCCGCGATTATTCCGCATCGAGCCGGAAACTCCCGTGATCGTATCTCCACCCCTGCCCTTTGAACATCGATCCCGCTATCTTCGATCGGAAGCCGGAATTCTTATCGGTTGAAGCTTGATCCTTGTATCGTCCATCCGTCAGATGATTTCTAAGCATAGCGTAGCCAAAGGACTTGTGTCCCCACTCTATGTACCTTCTTTTTCTACGACGCTATTGCTCCGCGCGAGAGAAACGGTTTTTCCTCTTCATTCACGACGGAACTTTGCGTTCGCGGCACGCTGTTCGCTCGCGTTAATCCTTTCAGGCCATGGCGTCCTCGTACAGGGTTATCAAAAAGTACCTTTAGGATGTTGAACGAGAATATCTGTCAAACGCCATACTTGTTTCTTGTCGCTTTCCTGTATTTCTAACCTACAACGATATATTTTAACAATGGAGTCGTATACGATTGAAGAGCGTGTTAAAGTTATTAAAATTTATTTTGCAGATCAGTGTTCAATTAAATTCATAGTAAATCCCATCGTAAATTACGCGATTTTTTCGGCATATGCGATCGTCCATCTCAGCAAACAATTCGAAATTTGGTTAAAACATTCGATGAAACTGGATCTGTTCGTGATAAAAGTCTGGCAGGCCAAAAACAGCTCGCTCGAATGAAAACGTTGGTGCTGTTCGCGAAAGCGGTGCTAATGATCCATCAACATCAATTCCACGTCGTTCTCAAGAATTGAGCATTTCGTACGGCAGTTTGTGGCGAATTTTGAATAAAGATTTGCATTCGCATGCGTACAAAATTCAATTAATACGAAAATTGAAAGAACGCGAACTTTATTGCGATCGAAATTGAATGGTTGATTAATTTCAAGGAATGGTGATGTGAATTGGCCACCTCGTTCGCGTGATTTCACCACATTCGACTTTTTTCTTCGGGGTTATTTGAAGAGCAAAGTTTATGCCGACAAACCAGCAACAATTCGTGACCCGACAAACAACATTGGAAATGAAACTGGCGAGTCAAACGAGCAAATATGCCAAAATGTCATCGAAAATTTTGATGTCCGAATTGATGTCTGTAAACGTGGTCGTGGTAGTCATTTGACAGATATCATCTTTCGCACATAATTGTCATAGATGATACCTGATAATTAAATAAAAAAACCAATAAAATTAAAAGTAGTATATTTTTTATTTTAAAAAACTTCCTATAGTGTGTCTATTTTGGATAACCCGTTATAAGGACGTGCTAAATAAATGCTTGGTGTATCTAAATTCGGTAAATTTTACTGTTTGTAAAGGGGGTTCTCCTCGGAGATATTTTATGCAGGGTGTCTCAAAATTCCTTCAAGATCCGTAAATGGGAGGTTCCTGAGACCATTTAAAGCAACATTTTCGTTTGCAAAATTGACTTCCGCGAGTTTGTTAAGGAGTTATTAACGAAAAACACGAACAGCCAACTGTCTATTGGCCGATTGTGCCAACACGCGTCTAGGTCGTGCTCTGATTGGTGCGTGTTTTTCGTTAATAACTCCTCAACACAGACGCGGACGCCATTTTTGCAAAGGAAAATGTCGCTTCAAATGATCTCAGGAACCTCCCATTCCCGGATGTTGAAGGAATTTCGAGACACCCTGCATAATTGGAAAATCATAATATAATTCAAAGAATTGCGTAGCAAAGCCATGATTTTTCCAGGAATAAATCATTCGTAAGGGTTAAAAACAATTGTAAATTGCCGTTCCAGCAACATTGTCATATAATGCAATTTTCAAAGCCTGTCGTTTTTTTCTGCATCAACCGATTTCGATGAAACTTTCACAGTGCATATAATTGAAACAGATCTACAAATCGTATTTTTTAAATTTTCAATATAGGCCCAAATAAAAAAGTTGAAAATGCAACTTTTAGTTATTTTTTCCACAATTCCAATTAATTGCAATTTCTGAAAAAATTTCTTTTCACATCCTGTAGCAAACTAATTGCTCTAACTTTCCAAAAAAGTTCAAGTAGCATAGTACAATATTAAAAAAGTTATCGTCTTTTTCAGCGCGGCCGAGTATTATTGAGCGCCACTGTAACTGAAAAATCATAATTTAATTCAAAGAACTTAGCAAAGCCATGATTTTTGCCAGGAATAAATCATTCGTGACCGCAAGAGTTAAAAAACAATTGTAAATTGCCGTTCCAGCAACATTGTCGTATAATGCAATTTTCAAAGCCTGTCGATTCTTCCTGCATCAACCGATTTCGATGAAACTTTCACAGTGCATATAATTGAAACAGATCTACAAATCGTATTTTTTAAATTTTCAATATAGGCCCAAATAAAAAAGTTGAAAATGCAACTTTTAGTTATTTTTTCCACAATTCCAATTAATTGCAATTTCTGAAAAAATTTCTTTTCACATCCTGTAGCAAACTAATTGCTCTAACTTTCCAAAAAAGTTCAAATCGTATAGTAGAATATTAAAAAAGCGCCACTGTAACTGAAAAATCATAATTTAATTCAAAGAACTTAGCAAAGCCATGATTTTTCCAGGAATAAATCATTCGTGACCGTAAGGGTTAAAAAACAATTGTAAATTGCCGTTCCAGCAACATTGTCGTATAATGCAATTTTTGCCTATCTTATAATTTCTACTGTTGGAACATCTGCGAAAGAAAGTCGAGTGTCGAAGGATACTAACAGTGTCTTTGGATGTTTTAACGGTTCTCAGGTCAGAAGTGGAAGACCTGGGGTGCGTTCCGTTTCACGCATTATGCGCATAGACTGCATAGAGAACCGTTCCGTTTCATTCAATGCACGCATCAGAGCGGTCAAAATTCCCCAGATACCCACCACCTCTAGCGCATCAGCCGTGCATCAGTTACCACATTTAAGAGGTGAAGCGTTTGATGCGAAGTCGATGCATTAGCGGTGAATTTGAAAAAAGCAGATGCAAATGAATGCAAGCGAAGCACATTCTGCACAGTGTGAAGACAAACATCTGTAAAGATGGACCGAGCAGAGTTTCCTGTAATTTTACAAGAAAGTAACGACTACAATTGTTCAATTCTACTTTTTCAATGTTTTTATTTAACAAAAATAACGTTAATGGAGGTAACGCTTTGTCACTCATGTAAGCAGCCATTTTCGATTCGAATCAAATGCACGGAAAAGCGTTCCGTTTCCAAGCGCGCATCATGCGCATTAGTGAAACGGAACGATATCCATGCGCGCATCACATTGAATGCGATCCATGCGCTTAATGCGTGAAACGGAACGCACCCCTGCAGTCTTTCTGTTCCAAGGGGGTCCCGAGCAATAAACTTGGGGTCCTCATGTATCTGTACTTCCGAGTGGATCCAACAAGGTTTTTTCCGCCCCCAAACTTTCTCTTTTTAGCTAAACTTTAGTTTCGGCTTGCGAACCGTATAGACACGTCTTCCGACAAGTTTCCCTCGTTGAAATAAAGAACGGTATTATTGATTCTTGTGCTTGATTTTTCTTTATTATCAATACCCATTTCCATTATCTACCTTCTGACAAGAGGACTGCGACGAACTCCATGGGACAGAGAACCGAAAAATATCGGTATATATTTCGGTTTCCGGTAGTATATTGGTCTTGGTATAGACTCGCTGATGTAGCGACATCAAAATCATACCGGTTTGAAATCCCTGCAGAAAACTCGGTTGATTAGTATCCTAGCGAGGGAGGTGCAGGTGTTGGAGGCACATCTACGAGCGGGATCGTTGCGTGAAACCGTCTGCGAGCCGGCATTGTGTCCCGTCCCGTTCCAATTACACGCAGAAATTGCGGTTCGATCCGAATATGACGCGGTCCTCCAATCGATCGTTCGACGACACCTTTGTTTCACACTCGAACGGAGTTCGATCGGTCGATCATCCGACAAACACCGAGATTCCTGTTCCCTTGTGCCCCGGGGAACTCCTCTTCCTAGACCTTTCGCGGCTTCGACGCGAAGAGCCGGCCATGATCCGATCGACGTTAATTAATCTCGGCGTAACAGCTCGACGTATCCCAAGCTACCGGGGACTTATTAACGATCGAACGGCTAATTGAAATGGATTCGGGGAAAAAAGCCGAGACTCCCTCCACCCCCGAGGGTTAATCAAGATCTTGAGACGGGGTAAGAAGCGCATTAGACGGGACGTTTCATTTGCATTTTCATTGCCGATGGAAATAAGCGTGGACACGGAACGAGATAGAACCGTCGACGGACGTTTCGCTCGGAACTATCGCATTTATCCTTTGATGAAGATCGCGCCGAACCGAGCGCGACTTGTAAGACGGAATCGTTGATTGGTTAAGTTTTAATCGCTTCGCTTTTACCAACCTTGAATGCTGGTAATCCATTTATGGGATGGAGACGTTACGTTCGAATGATTCATTCGACGACGCTGCGATGCGTTGGCGTGTCCGTGATGCGAGTTTACGATCGTATTGCGATATACATACAGGGTGGAAATTATAAATATTTATAGACGAATATCCCTAAAAATATTGATTATACGCAAAAATGTTTCAGACGAAAGTTGTTCGGTACCGAGGGAGACGTGTAGCGAGACTTTCATTTTTCCCGATGGACGCTTCGAGGTGAGGTGAAGGTCTACTTTCTTTTTTGCAATGGAATGTCCCGATTTTTATACCATAGATCGATAGAGTATAAAATTTCTGAATGTAAAAGTGTCGACCTTCATATGTTCTAAACCTGATGGTTAACGATTAGTTAACGGTTAGCTGCTACGTATCTGGAATTTAGTAGCTGCTCGAACTGAGATGTCCCTCAACTAGAATATGGTAAGTATATATAGAAAATTATTTCGATAATATTAACTATTAGATTTAGAACACATGGAGTGGATCTTTATGCAAAATAAAAAATGTTCGCATTGATTGCAGGACACAGGAGCCAAATAAAAATTGTATTCTTCTTTGAATTATCCTATTAAGCTGAAACTAATAGATGTCCTTAAATATTTTTATCATGTCCACTGTTTTAAATTGTACGTGGCCATTTTCGTCATAAATGCATAAAATCCGCAGTCCAGTAATACACAATAGAAAATGTCGAAAAAATTGAATACGGTAGAATCATCTTAAATATTAATGCATTTAATATGGTTAAATGAATCACATTATTGATATCGTAATGTATGCAAATATTCGGTAACAAGTAAATGATTATTTATAAATTAAATGAATAATTAATTAAAACTGTAAATCGTTACAATAATGAATGGATAATTGATGAACAACTAATACTCGGATTTTTATTATTTACTTCGGATTTAATTTGCTCGGATGAAAGCAAAAGCCTGCAGAAAATTAAACAATGATACACAAAGCAAATTTCCAATCTATTGTAAACCAGAAGTTGTCGGAACATTATTAACAGACTGCAAATTTCATGGAAATGAACACGAGTGTAGGACATTAAACTAAACAGAACAATTCATCAATTATTGTTAGATTCTTAACTGTGAGCGAAATGTTTAATAGATCCTATGAATTACTATATTACGTACACGTATAACAGCCACAACGCTTCATAATTATCCGCAATGTCATTATGAAGTACATTTAAAATGCTATTTAGACTTCATGCGATCGTATATTTTCATATATCTGGATTGTTATCTATCCTTTCCGCCGTTTGTATCTTTCACGGCGAAACTGTGTTGATGTTAAATTTATAGGGGTGTGCGTGATTCCCGAGAATATACGGGATCCCAAAAAAGTTCAGGATTCCTGACAATGTACGGGATATAGAATAATATTTGGGATTCCCGGAAGTATCGTTATTCTTGAAAATTTCAGCAATCCGAATCCTTTGTGTTCTTCGAGCTTTCGGATTCTTGTAATTATTGGAAGTATGGAGGAACTTAAAAATGTCGGGAATCACAGATATTTTCGAGAATCCCGAACAATTTCGGTAATCCCGAACAATTTCGCTAATCCCGAACAATATCGGTAATTTCGAACAATTTCGATAATCCCGAACAATTTTGATAATCCCGAACAATATCGGTAATCCCGAACAATTTCGATAACCCCGAACAATTTCGATAGTCCCGAATAATTTCGATAATCCCAAACAATATCGGTAATTCCGAACAATTTCGATAATCCCGAACGATTTCGATAATCCCGAACAATTTCGATAATCCCGAACAATATCGGTAATTCCGAACAATTGCGATAATACCGAACAATATCGGTAATCCCGAACAATTTCGTTAATCACGAACAATACAGGTAATCCCGAACAATTTCGATAATCTCAAACAATTTCGCTAATCCCGAACAATATCAGTAATCCTGAACATTTTCGGAATCCCTAAAATTTTCGGGATTCCGTCCCGATCCCGATAAAAATTCCCGAACCCGACCCCAATAAAAATTCCCGTCCCGACCGGGATTCCGCACACCCCAGCAAAATAATACACGATATCATTATTAAATGTGGAAGTCCTTATTTCCACGATAGTGACTGTTACCTATCAAACGAAGTAGTCGAAGGATTTTAATTAAAACTTGTGTACTGAACTTAAAAATCAATTTTCACTAAAATACAATGCATTAAGTAAACCAAATTTGATTAAGATCCACGAGGTACGAGAACGGGTCAAAAATCATTGCTGTGATAAACAGTGTCTCTACAATTCTTGTATATTATATATGTATAAATATAATTAGACTGCGGATCTTTATGCATTTATGAAGAAATTGGTTTGGCGAAATATAAAACAGTAAAAGAATTTTAAAAATTCAAGAATGTCATAATGTTGCTTTTAACGCAACAAAATCGTTAAGGGATGAAATCAATTTTTGGTATTTCAGCTTCTCACAATTAATGCAAAACATTTTTATTTTGCATAAAGATCCGCAGTCTATATGTATATAATTCTCATATACTAGAAAAGTTGTTTTAATCCTGTATGACTATTATGTCTATATTTAATCCTGTATGACTATTATGTATGTATATTCCAGTTTTTAAACGAGAAGAACAATGTTCGTAAAATAGATTCGAGTAAGCTTTTTCCTTCATTGTATTTTCAAACCCTCGAGAACCAGCAAAGTCAGGATACAATCAAGAATAACACGCATTTATAAGACACAGTTCCGTATAATTCAGGAAGAGACGAGAGAAAATTATACAGATAAACGAATGGGATTTCGTAACTCGAAAATGTTCAGTTGAGAAATTTTAATTTGCAACGTTTTTGCATCCAGTGTGCAGCATGATCATATTTTAACGTCAGAAGCAACGTTTCATAAAATCCACGTTAAACGTCCGCAAAATCATATCCACGATAACCGAGAGTGCCGTGTAAACCGAGTGATCCTCGGACAATGATCCACAAAAAAATCCGTGCTTAATTCCCGCGATAGCGATGGCGACGAAGGGCGCGATCATAAAGCGGAGCAGACGAAGGAAAATCCGATGGCCGGCCCGCGTAAAGGACAAGGGCAAACAGAAGCCAGAAAGGGAAAAAACTTCTTACTTTTCATGACCGATTTTTATCAGCGTTCTATGGCTGGCCATGGCGTCGTCGTCGTAAAAGCCCGATGGCCGTCCCATCGTCGCGACCCAAGACTTTTCGATCTCGAGAAAACCCGAGATGGACGGGATATATCCTGGGAAAGAGACCGGGAACAAGAAGGACGAATGAGAAGAGGGCCATTTCAAGGAACCACTCCCAACCTCTTCTCCACCACTTCCCTACGACATCGATGGAGTCACGTGACCAATTAATTTCAACCCCCACACACCCCTAACCGTTCGAACGCGGTTGAAGTGATCGGTGCACATCCTGCTTTTCGTCCGTTCTCCTCGAGTGACTTTCGCGAAACACTTACTTGGTCGCCATTTATATTTTTTTTGTACATGATAATCTAGCTCTTCGTATTTATTGATAGACTCCGGATTTTATGCGTTTTTGACGAAAATGAGTAGGTGCAATATAACCCTTTGCACTCAGAGCTATTTTTACTCGAAAATTGAAAATTCTTCCGATCAAGAATAATGCCATTGTATATGATTTTGTTCATTTTATGGATACGAGATTGTTATAATATCTCATAGAATACCTAAACGTATAGTAATCATGAAACATATGTAATCATGTAAGCAATATTGTGAATTATGGTACAGCAATATATTTAGCTGACTTTGAGTCACTATTCGAGTGCTAAGTGTTAAAACGGAGAAAAGATTAAAAGATTTGACCTTTAAAGGGGTGTACTAGTATGACAGGACCATCAAATTAATTTTTGTTTGCGCAGATCGAAAGAACAGCATTTTAAAAACATGCTTGTACAATTTTATAATTGTATTCGAAATAATAACGCCCTAAATAATTATTCTTATTGAGAGTTTTGGTTGCAGTCGTCAAATACTGCATTGAAGAGATTATTGATCTTCAAAGGGGTGTCCTAGCGTGACAGGTCAATGAAATTGATTTTTGTTTGCGCAGATCGAAAGAACAGCATTTTAAAAACATGCTTGTACAATTTTATAATTGTATTCGAAATAATAACGCCCTAAATAATTATTCTTATTGAGAGTTTTGGTTGCAAGTCGGCAAATACTGCATTGAAGAGATTATTGATCTTCAAAGGGGTGTCCTAGCGTGACAGGTCAATGAAATTGATTTTTGTTTGCGCAGATCGAAAGTGCAGCATTTTAAAAACATGTTTCTACAATTTTATAATTGTATTCGAAATAATAAAGCCCTAAATAATTATTCTTATTGAGAGTTTCGGTTGCAAGTCGGCAAATACTGCATTGAAGAGATTATTGGTCTTCAAAGAGGTGTCCTAGCGTGACAGGTCAATGAAATTGATTTTTGTTTGCGCAGATCAAAAAAAGAGCATCTTAAAAATATGCTCCTAAAATTTTATAATTGTATTCGAAATAATAAAAATATTACAATGGTATCACAATGTAAATGCTTTGTAAATGTTATCTTTTCTCGAGGTAATTTTCCTGAAGTTTTTAGGGTAATCTACTTTTTTTCTAGTAAATACATATTGTTTTTCCTTGCATATTGTAGTTGTCATTGAAACGCATTCAAAGATTCTAATAACATAATCTCTGAAGCAGAGTTGTGCTAATTCAAATACATTATAATTGAATTACGCAATTGAATTACATTGTATTTCAATTTTATAGTAATTCAACTACGTCGTAACTGAATTACATAATTCAAACATTTCAATTAATTCGATTACTAATTACTTCTATAATTAAAATAGAGCTTTCCAAATTATAGCCCAGAACTTTGAAGTGCGATATATTTTTATGTTCTTCTTTCATATACTTTGCCGTCTGTGCGGCGTATTTTCTATTCCTCGTCCTCGTGATTCGTAATTAATGTAATATAATTACAAAGTATTTTATAATTGTACTCAAATTGCAACTACGAATTACATTGTAATTTAATTGAATGAAGATCTGAATTATAAATTACATTATGACTGAATGAGAATATAATTCAATTACTTTGTAATTATAATTCCTCGAGTAATTCAATTGTAATTCTGCGCAATTCTACACTGAAGTTATTCTAAAGTTCTGAAAATGATGTCCTTCCACAGATATACATTGTCTAAAACGATCTATGATATATTGTAATTTTATACGTTTGTGATCACATACTTTCTGGCTGGGATGGTATTTAAAAAGATATTTTAAGAACAAGATTACTTCTAGTATTTTACATAAATAACGATATGAACGTAGCTATGTATATATGTGAGGAACTGTTTGGAACAGTTTGCTGCATCTTATTCTGGATTATATCTGCTTCAAGAAAATATGGCAATATCTCCTATCGAATCATACATGGAAATTTGCTCGGACGTGGAGGGGATTAAGGGCCGTATCTCCTTGCAAACATCGAGCATCCGAAATCGAGGTATTGTTGTTTCCAAGAGTAAAGTCGAACGGTGCTCCGCCAGTAGATTGTTGCGTTCGTGGAAACGGGCAGAGGACGATCCAGCGAGTTTATAATGCCGATCCTGCGTTACTTTCAATATTTTATCCTCAAACAGAAAACAGGAGATGGGACTATTAACGGAACGTCCCCGAGGGCCTGCTTCGCAGAATAATGCAGCCTTGTTTGACGATAAATTTCCTACGATATCGACGTGCTCCTCTTATTGCTTTATTTCGATTGTATCACTGCTGGTATTATTCGGAGCTTTATTCGTGCTGCTTGAGCCCCGGCCCTCCTCCTCCTCCTCCTCTTTCTCTTCCTCCTCTCCACCTTGCGTGTATAATCACGGTACAGGTTCTTCTAATTAATTTTCTGGTCGTGCATTAATCTCTTGTAATTTAATATTACAGGAAGAAATTCCAAGTCTCGCGAGTGATATCAATTTTCAATTTAGAATTGACTGACGAAGCAATTCGATAATTTCTGATGTAGGAATTGGTTCAACGTTTAAATAAGAATGTTTCCAGAAAATATTTTTAAATTACATGAAAAGAGTAGTGGTTAAATAATTATGAATTTTCACATGACTTCCGTTACGAACTTATCGTTTGTGTTTGCATAAACATCGACAGAATAATTAATTAATGGTGTGCAGAAAGATCTCGTGAGAAAAGTAATTTAGAGAACCTTTGCGAATGTCACAATCAATGACAGAAAATATTTTATTATGTGTTTTTGATTGAATTTGTCTTTTCATTGGCAATAATGTTAAACTAATGAATATATAAACACAATATGACTATAAAAAAGCATTGTTTTCTTGTACTCGCTCTATACATACGTCAGCATTGTCGTGATTCTGTATTAATTTTATATTATATGCAAATATAAATACAACATATAATTATGTTTAATGAAATATGGCATATAAAACAGTACAATATCTTTTTAATAACAACTGTAATATTGTATATGGTACGATACGTGTATTACCATATATGTTGTATATTAAAATGTCAAATAAATGTAAAATTCATATTAATTGGCACAATGCTGCGTGTATTGATTTTAATAATTTAGCCATGATTCATCGTAAACGAATATAATTGCGATTGAATTCTTCTCTTTCTTTCTTTCAATGGTTTTTGCCATATCGACTCAGAAATTATACGAATTAAATATAATTCCGTATTTTATTAATAGACTCCGGATCTTTAAGGCAGAATAAAAAGTTTAGTGAAAATTGTAGAAGCATGTTTTTAAAATGCTGGTCTATCGATCTGCGAAAACAAAAATCAATTTCTTGGACTTGTCACACTAGCGCACCTCTGTGATAAATCTCTTCGATTCGGTATTTGCCGACTTGCAACCGACATCCTGAGTTAGAATAATTATTTACGGCGTTATTATGTCGAATGTAATTATAAAATTGTAGAAGCATGTTTTGAAAATGCTGGTCTTTCGAACTGCGGAAACAAAAATCAATTTCATGAAACTGTCTCACTAGTACATCTCTTTGATTAATCTCTTCGATGCGGTATTTGCCGACTTGCAACCGACATCCTGAGTAAGAATAATTATTTAGGGCGTTATTATTTCGAATAGAATTATAAAATTGTAGAAGCATGTTTATAAATGCTGGTCTTTCGAACTGCGAAAACAAAAATCAATTTCATGAAACTGTCTCACTAGTACATCTCTTTGATTAATCTCTTCGATGCGGTATTTGCCGACTTGCAACCGACATCCTGAGCAAGAATAATTATTTACGGCGTTATTATTTCGAATGCAATTATAAAATTGTAGAAGCATGTTTTTAAAATGCTGGTCTTTCGAACTGCGAAAACAAAAATCAATTCCATGAAACTGTCTCACTAGTACATCTCTTTGATTAATCTCTTCGGTGCGGTATTTGCCGACTTGAAACCGACATCCTGAGCAAGAATAATTATTTAGGGCGTTATTATTTCGAATAGAATTATAAAATTGTAGAAGTATATTTTTAAAATGCTGGTCTTTCGATCTGCGCAAACAAAAATCAACGTTATGGACCTCTTCTTTTTGCAGAACACCGACTTGCAGTCGACATATCTCGTGCGTCGAGAACTACAGCGGCGTTAAAAATGGAGTACTGCTTCTTGCAGGTGGGTTTAATACGGTTTGACAAAGTGATTGTACCTCTGTCGTAGTAATCGACCATTCTCGGTCCGGCTGAACAGAGGAAATTGAAGATCCGGGGACGAATCGTCCCGGTCTTACGTCACGTACAAAGGACGAACGTGAGTTTCGATGATGTCTCGCGCAGAGAGAGGGCGACAGCCAGAAAAGAGAGATAATTAAAGGGGGCAAGGCAAGCACGAAACTGGACAGTGGCCATCCTGTCGTCTCTCCCAGGGGGGCAAAGATGGGGACCCGAAAATTCTTGTTGGATCGCGAGCTGAATTCGTGGAGGAGCGGCCCGGAATACCAAAAACCGTCTGAACGTTGGATCTGCGGGACCGAGACATCGCGCGCGACACGATGCAATTGCACGTGGCCGTTGCAACGCGGTTGCCAACGAAATTTACATTTCTTCAAACGGCCTGGGAAAATCGAATCGTTCGAGAATGACCGGCGAGCGGGGTAAGGAAAATCGAACGGGCCGCCACGGAATGCAACAAACGATGAACTTGAAAAACTTGAAACTTCCGAGACTTTCTATTTCTGATGCAATTACATTATTTCAAATTTTTTACGTGGATAGAAAGTTGTGTTTTGTGAAATTGCAACGCGTAGTCAATTAGCACCTTCATTAGCATTCCGAGTAAATTCTATTGCAACTCATAATTACAGACTCAAAAAAAATAAAATTCATAATCTCTTAATATATGTATACATTTTTTTTTATCTTTTTCTACTGTTTAAAATTTCATTCACGCGTCTAATCATTAACAATGTTGGAAGAATTTTTCTTTGACGTGATGCATTGTGGATCAACTTAGGAGCTTATTAAAATTAGGCCGTTCTCCAAGATACTCTGTCTTAATCAAACTTATTTGGACAAATGGTCTTTGTATAGGGTCGGGTCTCATCCTCAAAAATTACCAAAAATATACGTACTCTATTCTAAAATAAAACATCGCGCCAATTCGGAATAGACTGCAAATCTTTATGTAAAAATAAACATTTTCTACATCAATTGGAAGAGACAGGTATTAAATAAAAATATGATTTTTCTAACTATAATTTAATTACTACAATCATTTTATGAAATGATTCTGTCTTTAAACGAAACAAAATAACATTTACATTTCAACTCTCTGCCAGATCAAAAAAGATAGTTTGGAATAAAATTTAAAAGATCTGATACATTATATTCATCAAAGAGTACATGTGAAATATAATAAAAATCGATGATCGGATTACTCTGTGCAGCTTGTCGAGTTGAAGCTCGGCAGAATACGTTTTTTCTTTAATAAGCATTCATTATATTAGTTCGATTAAAGGATACCTATAACCGTTTCATCCGGCTGTACACTCGATACGTGAGAAATGATTTTTATAATGCGTCAATCATATTTAGCATCTAAATTACAGCTCGTACAGCTTCCATTATACGCAACAATACAACGCTGTACACTCCGTCTAAGAACACGCTCCGTCACACTGCCTAGGGGAAAATGCATACAGAACTGGAATGGCAAGTGATGCAGCATATGGCGTTGCGTATACTAGCTTGTGATTATGCTATGTTACACGTCACACCGGTTGATATGCTACCTTCGTGCACATTTTCTCTTAAAAGTTCACGTTGTTATCCTTACCACTTTCGAAAATGACCGGCACGTGATAAGTATTTTTACTCGAGCGGACTTTCAGCCTTTCAAAAAATACGTGGCAGCGATGACAGTATAACACTCCATTTTCGGGATGAATTTGCGTTGATGATTTTATGTTGCGTACTTGGCATCGTATTTTAATAATATTCTGTAACGAAATGATATTAATTTTTAATCTCAAGAGAATAAACGTAGTTGTATGCGATTTAAAAAATTTAATTGAATAAAATGCATATGTGGGGTACAAAAAAGGTAGAATTCTTGAAATTAAAAATTGCACATAAAATGTCGTAATAAATAAAATGATTCTTTCACATAAAATAGCAAAAAATTAAAACAAAGACGTAATTGTATATAATTCAAAAAACTTCATTTACTGAAATATACAAGGTGTCACCTGTACTTTCACCGAAAATATTTCTGTTGTTTTCAGTTAAATGGAACGTTGTAGCTAATGTAAAGACAAATTCAACCATGTAGAATATGTTGACGTTTAAACGACCTTCGGAGGAATTATTCTTCAAAAAGCGTATCTTAGAACTTTATCTACCGGTAGCCTATTAACACATTACCGACCGGTGATTATTGCATAATTTTGAAAAATCTATGATACACGGCTAAACACTTTTCAATGAAACCTTGAATAGCAACAGCAATTTTCATCGTGAACTAACAAGCCACCCTCGATAACGTGATCTAATAGTTTCATTTAAGATTGCAATGTAAAAGAAAATTTCTACGCTTTCTTTTTGTACAGCACAATTCTTGAAAATCCTATTGATAGGCTTCCGGTAGGTAAAGCGTTAATAGGCTTTTCAATAATTGTGCTGCACCAAATGGAAGCTTAAAAATCTTCTTTTACACAATAATCCCGAAGGAAATATTGGATTTTGTTATTGATTGTGAGTTGTTGGTTTATGATTAAAATTGCTGTTGATATTGAAAGATTTTTTAAAAAAATCCTCGGCCGTGAACCATAGACTTTCAACAATTATGGAATAATCACCGGTAGGCAATGTGTTAACGTACGAATCTCTTGTTTACAAACAGAATGAAAGAATATTTGCTATAGTAGAATAAGAAAGGGAATTTCACATAGAAAGTCATTTTCACAAAAGTATGTGGACAACACGTTTAATTTATTATGCTGTCTAGTTGACACAGTACTGAAGAATATATATTTTAATAATAATTATGTGAGTTTCGTATTTCGAAATTTCTTTTTTCAACCCTTATGTCGTCAAGCGGGTTCTTCTCTAATGCTTTTGTCGATAAATAAAAGAATTATTTTTAGTTTATACAGTTTATATTCATACTAGTGTTTCATACTAGTTTATACAGTTAATAATAAATTCATTAGATATCTCACCAATAATGATTATTATTGTCTTGAGAAGACAGCAAACCACGCCAATGGATCATCGTAGATTGAAACGGTATTATCCCTGCCGAAGAAACTTTTATTTATTCGAGAGATTATAATAATTAAATTGTACAATGTGGTACTATTAAAATAAATTATATTTGCAACAAAGTGTCCACATATTTTTGAGCGGGAGCGTAATTATCACGCTGGTCAACACATTGAATGGGCCTCCTTAGACGTAATGCATTCTGCATAAATCATTTTTTGATCGAGCGAATAATCGAGTTTCACTCTGGACTTCTTATTGCCTCTCCTTGACATAGCGGTGGAAGTGTCAATGTATTCAGACGTCAACCGAGCCTCTCTTTGGACGAACAACATCGAGGCACTTCCTCGACAAAGTGTCATCGTTAACGTAATCACGGCGAGAGCCAGTTGGAAACGGGAAATCGCACGACCACGACGAGCACAAACGCATGCAAATGACGAGGGGGCACGCGTCGAGGCCATTACTCGCATTCGACCGGATGAGAAATGATAATAGACGGCTGTCAAAAAAGAATAAAAAAATGAAAAACTTAAACCGCCGCTGCCTTCTTTTGTCATTCCTCTCGAGGCTCCCTCGGCCCGGCGTGATAAGCTTACAGTATCTCGGTGGAACGGGGTAAGATGGAAGAAAGGAGGACGAAGGAAGAAGAAGAAGGGTGTATAAAACATTCAGGTACTTGGAGGAACCGGTGAATAATGCATAACCGAGGAAATGGACCGCTTAGGCGATTTAAATCTCATAAATGCATCGCCCGTTTGTTCCCAAGGACACGTACCGTTTTGTCAGGACATTCGCCCGCGCCACGCTCGACTCCTTGATTCCCTCTTCGACTCGGTGTCGCGAAATGCGAGAGGACCAAATGTCAAGGGAAATGCCCGCCATTTTTACCTGGCGTGCCGATACTCGAGATCTGCGTTTCTAAAGAATCGCGACATTCTCTTCTGGACAAAAGGATATCGCGAACGTGCTTCTTGCGCGTCTTAACGAGCCTCTGAATCAGTTGAGCGAAGTCTAATCACCGGACTCCGGATTTGTGTGGAAAATAATCGATGTCCAAGTACGTCGCGAGAAATGGAAGTCAGGCAAAAACATATTTCTTCTTTCAACAATAGTAAGTCCAGAATAGTATTAATTTTGTTTAATACTTGCTCATTTTTGGCTTAAATGCATCCAATTCGCTGTCCACTAATCTGCAAGCATCAAACGTAAAAAACGAAATTGAAGAAAGAAAATGTCGAAACAAAATGTCGAAACAAAATGTCGAAACACTGTGTCGATACAAAATGTCGAAACAAAATGTAGAAACAAAATGTAGAAACAAAATGTCGAAACGAAATGTAGAAACAAAATGTCGAAACAAAATGTCGAAACAAAATGTCGAAACAAAATGTCGGAACAAAATGTCGATACAAAATGTCGAAACAAAATGTAGAAACAAAATGTCGAAACAAAGTGTCGAAACAAAATGTCGAAACAAAATGTCGAAACACTGTGTCGATACAAAATGTCGAAACAAAATGTAGAAACAAAATGTCGAAACGAAATGTAAAAACAAAATGTAGAAACAAAATGTCGAAACAAAATGTCGAAACAAAATGTCGATACAAAATGTCGATACAAAAAGTCGAAACAAA
>CM052193.1:9685130-9696807 GCA_028455805.1 Lasioglossum figueresi | reverse complement strand
AAAAATTTAGAATCTGTTCGACCAAGATTCGAATATACTTGCAAGTATTATTTCCGTTTACCAAAATACTTGTAAAATGTTCGAAACTGTCTGACATAGGTTCGAGTATAGTTAGGAGTACTATTTGACAGTTCGAATTTAATCAGTAAACAGAATTACAATTGAATTACTCCAGGAATTATAATTACAAAGTAATTGAATTAGCACAACTCTGGTACACGATCCCATCCCTAGTTGGAAGTTTTCATAACAGAGTTCCACATATGACTGTTAGCAAATATGACAATGACATAATAAAGGATTTATGACTCGTAAAACTGTTTGAGTTTGCTGAAAAATCTCTATTAGGTTATAATAATAGTAAGTTAATTCAAGTAAAATATTTTGCGTTTGTTCATATGAAACAAATGTTTAATCTATTCGGTTACAGTAGCTCACGAACGTCCTTTAAGAGACAGAATAACTATTTAAGAATTATACCAAATCGCATATTTTAAATTTTCTTCAGATGTTCAAATACAAACAGTTTTAAAAAATGCCTGTTTTATTTTTTCACATGTAATTCCTACCAATTGCAATCCTCTCAAATATTCTCAGTGATTCTTATCATTAACCGTACCGGGTACAAAATGTATCGGATATATATTGTTTAATAAAAATAACAAAACTGAATTTACTTCGATTTTTCACAATTTTTATAATAATACGTGCTCCAATAAAGAAATTCATTGAATAATTTCTAGTGGAATCATCTTCATAATTTCAATAATTAAAAAACAAACAATGTGAAACCGGTCATTTAATCGGTCGCGGTACGGTTACTATTATTGATAAAAAACAATCAGGTCGTACAGTTCAATTTTTAAAAAGTTATTCTGCTGTAAAGGACGTTCGAATACTTTCGTGAGCAGCTGCATACGACTCGTTATAGTTTTATGTCTCTGTGAATATCAATTAATTTATACAATTCAACTGTATAAATTATATGTTACGGTTAATTGTAAGACATGTGGTTGCCATATGACTTGGCAATTAATGTGGTTGCCGTATGACTTGGCAATTAATGCGACCGCGTTGCAAATAAACTGCGAATAAATAAAACAATAAATAATTCATATCTTTCTTAATTATTCATTAGCCATTACTGGCCTGCAGATCTGTATGCAAAATAAAAATGTTCGGAGTCGATCGCACGCGAGCTGGCGTGAGCGGACGTCTTCCGAATTTTTAATCGCCGGTTTTATATCGCGAATCGCTCGGTCCCGGCTTGATCACAAAGTAGCGTAAATTTTAATTCGCACGGCTGATAAGGGAACACACAGGAACGACTTGTTCGAGCGAGAGGATAATGCAACGCGTTTGCGAGAGACTTCCTTGATACTGGCTCCCGCGAGTTCGATGAAACCCGGAGAGAGAAAGAGAGAGAGAGGGAGAGAGAAAAAGAAGGAGAGGGAGGGAGAGAAAGGGAAAAAATTGGCCGGAGAGACCGAGCGGTTGATCTCGTGAGAGATAAACAGAGTGCAATTTAATACAATTCCGTTTCATTACGCGGCGCAGCGGGTAGGATACTGTTAAGTCTGGTTACATCTAACTTTCATGTTCTCCGGGCAACGATGGAAACCATAGAGTTCCCGGTTGGTTATATTTTTCACCGTTTTATCGTTGCCAATGCCTTATCTGCTTTGCTTGAACCTCGGCGAATCACGTGTTCGAGCAATTCCCACGCAACGTTATGGAGATCGATCCGCAGAAGCTACTGAAATCGTAATGAACGCGAGATGATTTACGATTCGAGGATGAGCTTCCCGCTTTGACGATAGTCGCGTTGTAAATATGAACAGAAAGGTGGAATGTTAAATATAAGCTTTTTAGGTAACCCCATTTATCTTGTTTCAACTGTCCACCGAACTGGTGGAATTATTTATTGCATCGCTTTCGAGATACACGGTACACATAATGTTTAATATCAGTGATCAATAGACTGCGGATCTCGATGCAAAATGAAAATCTTCTGCATCGATTGTGGGAAGCGGAGGTAAATGAAAAATTGATTTTATCCCCTAATGATTTTGTTATATTAAAAACAATATTACAATGTTCTCAAATTTTTCTAATCTTTCAATGTTTCGTATTTCACCCTACCTATATTTTTACGAATGCATAAAGATCCACAGTTTAGTGATAAAATAAAATCGTTTGCAATATTCGAGTGATGCAGTGAGTGTTACCAGTACCACGACTGGAAACAATTACATTAAGTGCAAATAAGTTTGGAAGAGAGCCTTAAGCTTTTTCTTTTATCAAAATGCAGTTTAAAACAGACATGAACATAAATATTATCATTGCATTAAGTGGACATCGTTCTGGAAGAGATTTTTAAATTCTATCTTTTTTATAACGGAGCTTAAAACATAAATGGGAGCATTACCATTAGTCTGAGTGGAAATAATTTTGGAACAGATGTTGAAACTCTTTCTTTTTTCAAAGGGCAGTTTAAAACAGAGATGAGAGTAAGTGTTACCATTAATTCGAGTGGAAATAATTTTGGACGAGACCTACAAACTGTGCCTTGTTTAAAAACGCAGTTTAGAGCAAAAATGAAGTTCTAAAAGATGAATAGAAAATCGCACTTTTCATTCTAATTTACATAGAATTTAAGAATAATATATTTCCCTTATTGATCTAATGAGATTATCTATTATTCTATTAATTTAGTTATCTTTAAATTGAAAATGAAATGGAAGTCTTGAATAATGTTTCCGTTTCATTGTATTCTAAAAGATTGTAGTTTAGAAACAATTTCAAATTCGAACAGTTCGAACAAAGGCTTGTGTATAGTTCTCTATTGATCAGTTCGAACTTCGAAACGGTTCAAACTTTGAATTGTACCAAGCTGTAACCATTACCAGCCGCTTTCAAATGATCACTTAAACAATCTCGTTTCAACTTCGGGGTTACATCATACTGTAAAAGTATCTGTAAACCCTTTCCTTTCGAAAAGTAATTATGAGAAGAGCATATTCTATTTTGCTCAATGTTATCCCAAAGTAATTGAATGAACACCACGACTGAAAAGATTCACACTAACTCAACAAAGATTTGGAAAGTTCAACAACTTTGTCCTAACGAAGATATTACCGAATCCATGTTAACGCTAAACGTACCGACCATCAAAAGTGACTGATGTGTATAAATGATGTCTAGTATTATAAAAATAACAAGATTAAATTTATTTATATTTTGTGCGATTTTTACTATAATATATATTGGAGTCAACAAATATATTCAATAAATTCCCATGAAACACCTTTACAATCTCAATAATTGTCAAATAACAAATCTAAAATAGGTAATTTGACCCGTCGTGGTGGGTTTAGTATTAAGATCCTCGGTATTATAAAAATAAGAAGATTAAATTTATTTATATTTTGTGCGACTTTTACTATAATATATATTGAAGTCAACAAATATATTCAATAAATTCCCATGAAACACCTTTACAATTTCAATAATTGTCGAATAAAAAATCTAAAATAGGTCATTTGACCCCTCGTGGTAGGTTTAGTATTAAGATCCTCGGTATTATAAAACTAACAAGATTAAATTTATTTATATTTTGTGCGATTTTTACTATAATTATACTGAAGTCAAAAGATGCATTCAATAAATTCCTATGAAACACCTTTATAATTTCAATAATTGTCAAATAACAAATCTAAAATAGGTAATTTGACCCGTCGTGGTAGATTTAGTATTAAGATACTCGGTATTATAAAACTAACAAGATTAAATTTATTTATATTTTGTGCGACTTTTACTATAATATATACTAGAGTCAAAAGATATATTCAATAAATTCCCATGAAACACCTTTACAATTTCAATAACTGTCAAATAAAAAATCTAAAATAAGTCATTTGACACTTCGTGGTAGGTTTAGTGTTATCAAAACACCTTGTCTGAGTAATACATTACGGCATCTATACAGTAAAGTCGCGATATTTGTCAACGACCGTCTACGCGATAGTTGTCAGATGCCTGCCCACTCCACTGCCGTTCAAGGAAGGACAGCGTATAGGAAAAAAGAGGTCAGCGCGATAGACGCAGTCATAAAAAAATAATGTCGGTATGCGATAGTTGTTTGTGCAGAACACAGTCTGTTTGACAAGAATCGCGACTTTATCATAAACGCAGAACAAAAATCGCGGTAGGTCCGAATAAATTGAATTTTATCATTTGTTAACCAGCTACCTTTAGTATGAAAATAACCTGACGGAAATACGAAGTGCTAAGAATATAGAGCTTCCATTGGTAATCTCAATTGTCATAGATGAAAAAAATGACATTCATTCTCCGCACACGACTTCCATAAGTGAAATTCCACTTCTGGCGACATAGACTTTAAAATAGGGAGGTTTAATGAAAGTTTCTCGTTGCGGAAGCAGAATCATTTATAATTCACGGTTTGCTTTCCGAAGAGAAGATCGCAGAGGGTCCCGGTGCAAAGCGTCCATATCATGTGACAAAAAGACAGCGACGCGAAGGGGAAAATGTTCTTTCAGTCGTCGACGAGGGCGGAACGGTGGCTTTGAAGTGGCTCGTTTCAATCGGAGAAGCTGCCGTCGCGCCCGGGGACGCTTCGGTAATTAACAAAGTGCGTTAATGACCGTCACCTTGATAATTGCTACATGTCGAGAAACAAACGCGTCTTTTCTTCCGTTTGCCCGGCCTCTCTGTCACTTTTGCTTTCGCGTTCACCCTCGGACAACTTTCCGAGAGAAAAACGAAGGGATCGTTGCGCCGTATGGTTTCGATTTCAAAGACTCGAGAGGTCGATTCTTTGCAGGTATCGAGACGAAAGCGTTTTCGATCGTGACCACGAGTCGAACCGAATAGCCAAGAGATTGCAGTAATTAAGATCTATCGCGAAAAGTTGGTCAAGAGTTACGACTCAATTCATTCGGAAAATTGAATCGATTTGACCGAATTTTTATGTCTATCGAACGCGCCGAACTCCGAAGCTTTATGCTAGTTTCATCGAGTTGATGTTACTCCGAGGTCTATCAGTTTTTATACGGGACAATTAAAAGAATCGGGTCAGCGCTATGAGCAAGGGATAAAAATTTGACGAGAAGGATGCAGTTAATTCTGAGCATTCACTGGACCAGTGCAGAATAGGTCAAGTACTAGTTCACTTGTCGATTTCATCCGGAAACGTTCGGGAGCTTTTAAATAATCTCGCAAATAATCATTTCTCTCTTGGGTCTTTAGAATTTGAGTTGCTCCCTGTACGAAAACCCTCGAAAGTAAATACGTGTACGATGAAATTGCTTCTCGCAGGTTGACCGATACCACTGCGCGATACAATGATCGATCTGTTCCCCTGATTTGCTGTAAACTCAGTTTTCCAATGCACAACGCGTCAGCGAGAAAGTTAGTAGAATTCACTTTATAAATTTATACGAAATAAATAGAAGAAGAAATATTTTTACTTGCAACTTTGTATCCTTTCGTAGCTGTCATAAATTTTGGTAAAAATAGCGAGCTTATACAGAATGCACCAATGTTTCTGTACAAACATTTCCAGTGTTTTCCATGCGTAAAATGAAGGTTGAAACAACAAATCAATTTATTAAATACAGTAGCACGCGTGGATGAATGTAGACGACATTTCGAAAAGCAAATACAAGTACTATATTTTAGGTATAATTTGATGAAGTTGCTGATAAAGTTTAAACTGAAAGCTGCAAGACACTTTTTACAATTTCTAGTTCCATAAATCTCAGTTCTGAAAAGTATGAACTTGCATAAAGATTCACAATCTAATTGAAACACCTTCCACGTTTCTAGCTCATAAAAATTTCCGAAAAAGAATCTGGGAACGAATTTCAAATCCATCCTTCTTCATTTTACTTTTAACTTAATCAAGCAGCAAACAAAGTTCCGTTTCGCTGTAATCGAAAACATTTCTGCGGTCTATGTTTTAAATAGAATTAAAAAGTTCTGGAACTCTTTCGATCTCTTATTTTGATATCTATTGTATGCTTATTTTATTCATATTTATTGCACGTTTACTTCACTGGTCAAATACTGGTTACAAAAGAAAACAATTCTATTTCGATTCAAAGAAAATGAATCCATTTTTAGTAGATTCTGTTGGTAATATTCATCAGGATAATGTTACCCCAAAAAATTAATTTTTCAAATTATTCATGGTGATCGCAAAATTCAAAGTTCAGAATTTAATAATGATTTGGTAACTGCTGAAGTATGTACAGGGTGTATAAAAAGAATTGCACAGCAGTACGTTCTGTAACTTCACGGCTAAACGAATGTATAGCAGCTGAAGGGAATATTTTTGAACATTTTGCGTAACAGAAATAAAGCAAATGAATCTTACACGTTGAATTTTATTTATTCCATTTTTCTGGATTGAAGGTAATTTGTAGGTCATATCGTGTTACATGGATGAATTCGTTATTTTCTCAGCTACAACATTACGTTAACGAAGATGTATCATTCCATTTAAAAAAACATCGATGACCTTGAAAATTTTTTCCCTTACACCGTGTAACTTTGTTCTAAGAAGTCTTTTGGTACAACGAAAAGTAACGGAGATATTTAGGTGTTCTGTTTCTTTCGGACTCACCCTGCAGATGTTCTTAATTTGCGATAATGTTTTTACTGTTTTGAATTACAACCGCCTATTTTCGTCATAAATGCATCAAATTCGCATTCTACTCATAACTTTGAACCACCGATCTCCTAGGATCGATGTTTGGATTTTGGGCATTTCTCACCCAAATCTATAGGATTGCCTAGGAGAAAGGTAAATATTTCTTGTTACCGAAGGTACAGTACAGCCGGAAGTAATCCTATACACAAAAGTGTTTCGAGAAGAAAGAAGTTTTTATTGTTCGAACATCTGTATCCACCTAATTGGTTCGGATAACCGAGGTTCCACTGTAATTCGGTAAGAATCCGAATTTCCGTGAACACATCGAGAGTGCGGCAATCAGAGTTTTAATCAGAGAGTGCACTGTCTTCTAACCAACCGGGTAAATAGAGAACCCGGACTCTTCTGGGTGGGTATATCGAGCTGTCCGCGGCAAATTGACAAACTTTGGAACTCCCGACTATCATTTCGGAGCGTGTCTCGATGTTCTCCTCTCGTTCTGTTCTTTTTTCGGCGGAACGACTACCAAATGAATGGTTCATTTCCATTCTCTACCGGTGGCTCGCGCAACGTCGACCCGCTTCTCTTTCGGGTCAAACGATCCTCTCTGCTGGGCACCACTTCGGCGCAAACTCGTTTCCACGCGAGCGACGACGACCCCGTTCCAAGGCTTGGACCATTCTACGACCCGCGTTACATCTGCGGGGAGCAATTCCGGACGAGTTCTCGCGTTTCGGATCGCGAGCGTCGACACCGAAGTACCAAAAATGAGCCGCCCGGGTGGCCGGTTGCCATTCGGCTTCTTTTTTTCCGTCGGATAAAAACTTTTTGCTTTTTCCGTTGTTCGATTCCACCGATTTGGTCCCTCTGTAATTGCGTTTTAAATACTCGTTCGGCGGCGCACGAACTTTCGCAGTTTAAACGAAGAACGCAAATAATTCAGTGTTCTTCACACGTTACCGACCGGTGATTACTGCAGAATTTTGTAAAATCTATGGACATGGCTGAACACTTTTTAATGGAACCTTCGATAGCAACAGCAATTTTGATTGTGAACTAACAAGTCACCGTCAATAACGTCGTCTAATAGTTTCATTTAAGATTGCAATGTAAAAGAAAATTTCTATGACTTCTTTTGGTACAGCACAATTATTGAAAATCCTGTTGGTAGGCTTTCCGGTAGGTAAAGTGTTAAATTGGACGGATACGTGCGAGATTTTTTGTAATTGTTGAATTGTCTGTGGTCCACGGCCAGGATATTTTTCAATAAATTATCGTCAGTAACGTAATCTAATAATTTCGTTTGAAATTATAATGTGAAAGAAAATTTTTGAGCTTCCTTTTGACACAGCACATTTATTCAGAATTAAATTTACCAAAACTCTCTATTATATTCATGGGACCGAGCAGAGGAACAATGGGAGTCAAAATAATATTTTGAAGATCCAGTAACAAGCACCTATGCCAAAACGATTTGCATATGTCAGAGCATTCAATCCTTCTTAAATGAAATATTAAATACATTTCTTGGTTAATATTTTGTACTGGTGCAATATTAAGTCGGGAATAGAATAGTACCAAATTAAAATATTAATTCATCCGATGGACTCCTTGATTTTTTTATGATCTCGATTTAATATAAAAACAGTTTTATTGGTTCAATTTTGCTCCTCTGTTTATGTGAAAATCTATTTATTGGTTAGAATTTCTCTGAATGTTCGAAACGTTGTAAATCTCCGAGCGCTATAGCGGGAAAATAGTGGGAACGCAGCGAAATTTTACACTCTAATTCTCGAAATTTTTGCACGGCTATTACGCACACACGAGCTCCCATCGAACTACAGAATCGTTTTTCCATTTGTTCACGGATACAAATGTTGTATTTTTATCATTCATTTTTCCGCATCGTGGATTAGCCATGCAATTGGTAATTGTACAGATATTTTTCAACCAATAGTAATTCAATTATAGTAATTGCAAACAAAATGTTCGTAATGCCACTTATTTGAATGGGCCGGTTCAATTAGCGTAAAAAGCTTAGGTAACACAACAATCCTTTCGTGTAGATAAAAACGGAACGGCGTGCATCAGGATCCATCCTACCAATGGAGGTTAAATCAATTGAAACGGTGAAAACAGACGCGGCACTCCGGGCACGTTAAATTAAATTTTCGTTACACTATAGCTTTTGCAAACGACCAAACGGCAAACACTGGCAACCGGGCGGTGTACGACAGAAAAATTCGACAGTGTTTCCTCGTCAGCTTGATAATTCCCCTCAATTGATAGAACGCAACGAGACGAAACAATACGAGAGCAAGTTCCAGCGTCGCGACTTTATCGTCTGTTTCCTCCGGCGAGCCATTCGTGCGACTCCTACGAGTTCACGCTCGGTTAAATCGAAATCCCTCCGAGGGGCGGCGAAGCAGCTCGCGGGAACAAACAGCATCGTTTCTTTGCATCGATTAAAACGAACTTGGCTTCTTGGCGGTGTAACGAACCGTGGAACGCGTAAACACGCCGGATTTCGCGAACAAAACGAGCCAACCACCGGCTCTAAGACCGCGACGCGCGACGCGCCTCTGCAGATAAACATCCGTCCATTTTCGGTGAATATCTGAAATTCTAAATGAATTTCATTCCCCCTTGTTGACGCATCGCAGAGTCTAATAAATATTTATGTTATTCAAAATCAAATTTGTCTGCATCGATTGCAAGAAATAGAAATTAAATTGAAGGTTTCTTCCCTTAACCATTTGCACTCCTTTGTCGAGTTTGACTCGACATCGGAGAGAGAAAAATGTAAATGAAACGGGTTTTTATATGTATTTGGTTCTTCCTTTATTTATTTTACCGACATATCTAATAATGTAAACAATATTTTAAATAATAGTACTGCAATTTTTAGTGACGCGACAGAGGCGCCACTCGAGTGCTAAGGGTTAAATTACAATGTGCATACGATTGAAATAATTAGTAATTGAATGAATTGAAAGGTTTGAATTATGTAATTCGGTTACAAAGTAGTCGAAATACTATATAATTGAAATACAATGTAATTCAATTACGACGTGGTTGAATTGCTATATAATCGAAATACAAATTCAATAATTCAACTGGGTAATTTAGTTACAAAGTATTTGAATTGGCACAACTCCGCTCTATGATCAATGGAACGCGGTTCGCAGGTGATTTACGCGATCGTTCGGGGACATTTGGCGGCCTAATCCCGCGTCGCGCGAACGCAAATTTGGCTTGTCGCTGTTCGTGGACGAAGCCCCGTTCGTTTTTCTCCGTTGTTCAACTAACGACGGTCAGGGAAGGGTCACCGGCGGAAGTTTCGAGCGCTCTCCCGACGAGGGCTGTTTGTAGTAAACGTCTCGACCCTCTTGATTGTCCCTGGCGCGCACCGTCGTCGTCGTTGTCGTTGTTTCATCAGTATGCTCGGTACAGCTTGCCGAGTGGTTTGCCGTCTGAATAAGGAAATTAAACCATTTATACGAGGCTGCCGGGCTGTCACGTGGCACGAAATACAGGGGCTTTGCCGTAGCACTTCCCCTGCGCGATTTGTCTCCCCAACCGTCCCGTATCTTATTCTTCTGCGTTGAAGCTCCATCGGACGCTGTTAACCTGCTAGGGACGCTCCGGGCCTGCAAGTGTACAACGTCCCCTTCAGGGCGCCCCTTAACTGGTGCCACAATCCGCTAACCGGAAAAGGGTCAGTCCATAAACAAATAAATCGAAAACCTGCTCCACCAGTTCCATCGTGAGATGTGTGACGCTCCGAGTGAGGCTGTTCGATAGATTGAAATTCGTAAACTTGGAATTTTTTGGTATTCAACACACTTTCGGATACGGCAACTATACCGTTCGTACATTATTGTAATAATAATAATAATAATATTTTATTCCCATTGCGGGGTACAAACGCGGACCTCCGCTCCGCTTACAACGTTTACTTTCCTCGTGTCAAACTATTCCATTAAGAGAGAGAAAGAGAGCACACCGTTCATTCATTCCTCACACATTCACCCTCTGGACCTCCGCTACTTTATTGTAATATTATTCCTAATTTAGCATGAAATAATAATATGTGAAAGCATTTCAGGGAAGGATGATGTGTTCTGAATACGAAAAAGAAGTTGGTAGCACTCAAAACCTGATACAATTATAGCGGATTGTAATTCGAAATATACGAGCGTAACAAACTACGTATCTAGGTCTTAATTTATGTAAATCTTGAGTACAGTAATAATTATTTGTTTTCATTTATCGCTAGACCGCGGATATTCATGCAAAATAAAAAATATTCGCGTTGTTCGCAAGACACTGGTGCTAAATGCGAAATTTTGTGATTATTTAATTACCTTATTGAACTGAAACTAATACACCGATGTCCTTAAATCTTTTCGATACGAACGCTGCTTTAAATTGTGCGTAGCCATTTTCATCGTGAACGCATAAAATCCACAATCTATTAAGAAGCAAACAGTATAATTATAAGTAGACTGCGGATTTGATGCATTTAAGACAAAAATGGGTACGTATCATTTAAAGCTGTGGACATGTTAAAAATATTTAAGGACAACAATGTATTCGATCCGGCTTGATAGGATAACTGAAAAAAGAATAAATAGAATATTTATTTGGCTCCTGTGTTCTACGATCGATGCAAACATTTTTTATTTTGCATAAAGATCCGCAGTCTAATTATAAGATATAACGACAAACAATATCTTTATGTAGAAATTGTATTGTACAATGATTGATTTATTGCATCTAAAGTATCAGATAATCCGCAATAACACATATATTCTCAGAACAATTCAATTAAACTGCGGAATCCTTTTTCAAAACCTGTGTTCTTATCTGATGTTTCACGCTTTTCTATTAAATACGGTCGGGCGCTTGATTCTGTTGCACAACAGTGTACATAAAAAGAGGTACTCCACACTAGAAGAACTCACTTGAGTTACTGTATACTCGGTGAAACCGGTCACA
>CM052193.1:9638880-9675334 GCA_028455805.1 Lasioglossum figueresi | reverse complement strand
GCTACTTGCGATTCGCGATGGACACGTGTGGAATAATGTCTCGATACTCAGTAGGCATGTCGAACCGTCGACAAGTACTCTGCAGACGGACTAAAAACTTTGAAACTGTTGCTGACAATTTACAACTGGAATTAATCGAAATTCAGTGTGATCCCGTATTGAAACAAAAATATATGGATGTCGGTATTCCACATTTCTACAATTATTTATTTGTCGACGGATTTCCCAATATGTTTTGTGCAACTAGGCGTATTTCAGCTATGGTTGGTAGAAGTGGAAGTAGAAGTAAGAGATATGTATATGTGCGAACCATTATTTTCAACGTTAAAAAATAATAAAACTGAGGAGAGGTGAAGAATAACAGACCAACGTGTGCAATCAATTTCAAAAATAATTACAGCTCAACAAATTCAATCAAATTCAACCAAATTTGGAGAAATTGGTTGCTGGAAACCGTTGCCAAGTTTCTGCGAAACAAAAAAATGGAATAGTTCTATTCAAATAAAGTAAACTTGAAAAAAACAACTTTTATACTTCATATGTATTTTTGTAATATTGTTGTGTTTGTACTATTTATGTTATTTTGTATGTGTAACTGTATGTTAACTAAAAAAATGTGATTCCTGAACGCGATGCTTGATATACAGGGTGGGTCACCACATATTAAGGAGCTGTCGTTAGGGTTGAAGCACGGTTTGTTTTCCAGCTATAAAATTTCATAGGATGAGAATTACGCAAACAAATGTACACGGTTGGAAAGGTATAGTTGCGAGCGACATTTTCACTGTCTCGATATTCTTTACAAGAAAGTGTTAACTTCCTTACGTGAAAAATCGTTTGAGTGATATGAAAGGCTCGATGTGACGATAATTTATATCATAACATCCGTAAATAGTTACTCGAATATAGTAATTTCTAGTCCCCCGTTGCTTGACAATTTTCACACTTCCAAATTCAAGTTTCAGTCACTGAAATCGTAAAATAAATCGTAAGGCGAGGGGTTAAATATTGCATTCGTAATTTCTAGTCGCCCGTTGCTTGACAATTTTCACACTTCCAAATTCAAGTTTGAATCACTGAAATCGTAAAATAAATCGTGAGGCGAGGGGTTAAATATTGCATTCGTAATTTCTAGTCGCCCGTTGCTTGACAATTTTCACACTTCCAAATTCAAGTTTGAATCACTGAAATCGTAAAATAAATCGTGAGGCGAGGGGTTAAATATTGCATTTGTAATTTCTAGTCCCCCGTTGCTTGACAATTTTCACACTTCCAAATTCAAGTTTCAGTCACTGAAATCGTAAAATAAATCGTAAGGCGAGGGGTTAAATATTGCATTCGTAATTTCTAGTCCCCCGTTGCTTGACAATTTTCACACTTCCAAATTCACCAAACTCACAGAACAACAAAACCACGCGTATAGGTGATAGCGGGGTTCGGCTTGCAATTCCACAGGTCGGTCCCATCGCAACAAAGGGAATACGTAAAAATATTCTGATAGTCGATAGAATCATCGCAGCAAAAACCGTCTGCCGTCTTTACGAGCCCGTTCATACAAAGTTTTACGAAAACGGCCGGCAGGGTGAAAGAAAACGGTAGAGGAGGCGAGACATCATGCGAGAATTTTCTATTTGCCCGGAGTAAACACTTCAGCCCGGCATTCTGGCAGTGCTCCTTATTCTCTTTCACTCTGCGGACCCTTCCCACGTGATCTCCTCCTTCAACGGCGTCCCGTGGCTCTTTCGAAATTGAAGAGATTCGATCAAATATTAGGCGGCTCTTTTCCGGGGGGGCGATTCCTCGCTCGACCGACTACCGACACGTTTTTCGAACGCCTGGCCAACTGGCTCCGACACGAAACTCACGGGAAATCGACGAGGAAAGCTCGATCTGGACCAAACCAATCAGCTGCCGAATGAATTTCCATGCGAGACGGCGACCGGGTATCCGGTAACGCAATATGAATACCGCCTTGAAACCATCGATACTTTATTTAAGGGGTCCCTTCACTTTGATAGCAATTTCGAAGTTTTGCGGTTGTATGCTCACCAGCCCAAAGCAAGGGAGAATATTGATTGCATAAAATCGAAAAAATTTTGTTCGGTAAGAATTTTTCTCCGATCACCGCCCATATGTAAGCTAACTACCACCGCAAAGGGTTAAACTTTATGGACACATTTGTCAATATTTGGAGAATACGAAATTTCTAGCGGAAAAATGATGATTCTGTCAAAGGTTACAGTGGTTCAACGATTGTCACAAATTGGGTAAAGCGGTCACTGCTTTGGGCGGTCTCCCAAACCGTTGCCAAGTGAATTAATATTCCTGACAACTAGGCACAATGAACCCAAAAAGTATTATCAACACCAAGTTTCCCATTTTCGTAAAATTGTCCATATTTGAACTGCGATAATTTCGTTAAAAAATGGTATACGACAATACACATCTGGACTTATTTCAATATATTTAATATTTAGTACTTAGTACATCGTTCATGTCAATCTAGGATATTTTTTTCTTAAGCTTTGTATGAAAGGTGTACTGCCATTTTTGAAATAAAATACACCGTAAAGGCTATACAAAATTTGTTGCTCATTTTTCTACTATAGAACAGCCAAAAAAAATGGTAAATTAATTTTTAAGCAGCCGTTGTAAAGGGGAAGATTCAATGTTAAGTCTGTAATTAATTTGTACTATTTTCAAAAACGTGTCGTCGGTTTTCAAATATCCTAGAAAAAAATTGGTTAGGTTAGGTTAGGTTCAAAATTAGTTCCCACAATTATTATTGTACAATAAACTATAAACATAGTTATAATATTAACAATTTCTCGAGAATCAGAAATGCAATGTGCAAATACTTTTAGTATACACTGTACATGTCTACAATAGAAACCACCAATAATTTCACGAATTTAGCATTGGATTCCATTTGAATGGTATGCAGAAAGGGAAATGCGAACGAACGAAAATCCAGAGCGGTCCGACAAACCTGCTACAATAATTATAACAAAAATTTCATTGTAGTCCTGACTGAACAAGTTAAATATCTCCTATTGAATGCGAATATTCGTAAAAATGTTTCCGCGTAGACCGGCCACTTCGACATTCCGAAAACAACGCGGAACAATAAGCTGGCTTTCGAAACTCGCATCTCTATACCAAACTTGAAGTTTCCGTCGAAATACCCACGTGTCCGTGTTCCGGTTCGTACAGGAAACGCGACTTCACTTTCAAAGAAGCCGGGTGTTCCCCGAGCCGCGGATAAAACTTGGAAGATTTAAAAAGGGAAGAAAACCAGAAAAAAGGAACCGACGCTTCTTCAAATTCAGACAACCAAGCAAACTGCAATTTGCCACTCCAAACAAACCTCGTTTTTCCCCGAGGATCTCCTTTAGCCCTGAGGAACATTCGTTTGCCGCGCCATTAGTGATTTTCCAGCGAGAAAAGTTAATTTCTTTTTAATGCGAGCGGCTCGGTTCGTGTAATACCGGGACATCGTTGTCGGCCGTAATTAAAACAAGCGCGATAAATGAAACGAGAGGAATTGCGACGGACGAACGGAGACGATAAAAAGCGGAAGAGAATCAGCAAACGACGAATTAAGCCGACATCGATTTTTCCGTGGCGCGGGCGATGTGTCCCCGAGCTTTTTTTTCTTTTGTTTTTCCACATATACTCTACCGTTTTGAAGGCGAACAACATAATAACTCCGGTATCCCCATTTGTCTTACGCGTTGTAAATTATAATTGCACGGAACTGGGTCGAGATATCGCGGGCTTGCGGCCGGGAGTTCATGAAATTGAATAATTTCTGGATCGAGGTATCGCACCGTGTTCCCGTTGTTCTTGCGAGGAACGACGCCTCGCGATTTACGAGCCCCGTTATTTACCTTCCCGACCCGGAGAATTACATTCTCAAGCGTTCGCTGTTCGCTAATGATTACCGGATTCCCAGCGCAATACCCTCTGATTTATTGATCCCGAAAATCGTGTCGGACGGCGGTATTTTTGCGCCCGCTATTGTTTTCCATGTTTTACCTAGTTGTTCCGCTTGTATGTACTTTTTTACCGTGCTTTCGACGTATCCGCTGGATGTACTACGGCAGCTAGTTTTCGAGTGAAATTGCTAACGTTATCGCTATTAATAAATCGAGAAAAATCGGGCCGTTTATGTTTCGATGAAATAGAGCGAAACTGCTCGTGATTTAATTCACTCGTTGCGGCGCAAAGTTGATCGAGAACGATCATTATTTGTTAAAATGGCCTTTAACTTTGTTTTAAACTAACCGAAAATTTTTATTCGAATTGAATAAAAAATTTTGATTCGGACAATTTTTATTTTATTATTTGGAACAGTATCTTGTATTTAGACAGCAGATTTTATGCGTTTATGATCAAAATGAGTAGGTGTAATTTAGAACAGTAAAAACATTCGAAGAATTTTAAAATACTGTTATACTATGTTCAATCTATTAGACATATCAGGAAAGAAAATAAATTTTGAGTTTACTCCGGTTTGTTGTAATTCGGGTAGAAAATGTTTATTATGCATAAAGAGATCAGTTGTTTACTTATTAGTTCCATTATAAGATTCCAAGGTTGATAATTTGAAACATTGAACTTGTTCCCTAGAAAAATATAATTTTAATATTTATGTCGTGATTGCAGTAAATACGTATAAAATTCACTGTTTCACTGAAAAAGGTGCTAACAAATAAATCATAAATACGATAATGTTGATTTTCGAGCACGACCTAGAGTAAAGACTGCGCTAAACGTTCTGGAAAAAATGAAATATTGTTAAAACGCCCATGCATATCAAATGAGTAGATGTAATTTAGAACAATAAAAACATTGGAAGAATTTTAAAATACTGTTACACTATGTTCAATCTATTAAACATATTAGGAAAGAAAATAAATTTTGAGTTTACTCCACTTTGTTGTAATCCAGGTCGAAAATGTTTATTTTGCATAAATATTCGCTGTCTGCTTATATTAGTTCCATTATAAGGTTCCAAGATTGATTGTTTTGAAATACATTGAACTGTTCCCTAGAAAAATATAATTTTAGTATTTATGTCGTGATTGCAGTAAATACGTATAAAATTCACTGTTTCACTGAAAAAAGTGATAGCAGATAAATCATAAATACGATAACGTTGATTTTCGAGCACGACCTAGAGTAAAGATTGCGCTAAACGTTCTGGAAAAATGAAATATTGTTAAAAGGCGAAAAAGTTAACTCCTTGCCCTACGATTTATTTTACGGTTTCAGTGATTAAATCTTTTTTGGAGTTCGTATAATTTCCTAAACAAGGAGAAAACTTATATCTGTCGTATGCTTGTATATTCTCCAATAGCTGTGCATTAACAAAGCCAAAGTTGAATTGTATTTCGGTTTAAAGGAAATTAGTAGCATACATATTTATTAAACTCTGTTCAGAATCTTTATCACGAGCCAGAAACGATATTGTAAGGGTAGGGGTTAAATTGTCTATTATGCTAAAATTCAGTCGTTTCTTTTAGTCTCTTTCTTATACATTCTCGTAGATTCTGACGACAAAATGCCAAAAAACCAAGTATATCATTCGTTAGTTCGGATAATTGACGTTTTACTGTACTAATTTCAACAGACACACAGCTTAAGTGTCCATTAAGTGATCTTCTAAAAGTTTTCTCTCGTTCTGGAAACGAATGAAGACAAAGAAACCGAATCATTGCAGCGGTGGGGATCGGGGAGGGATTGTACAGCAAATGATTAAATGGTAACTTTGCATACAGTGGAAAAGTCTGGCGAGACGCGAGGAGGAGCGCGTGCCCGCGCCAGGTGCTAATTAATAGTCGGGGTTTGCTCGTCTGTGCGTTTTCATTTATCCGATAATTGGGCTATCTGTAACAGGTTCTTCCAGCGGCGTGGCGGTAAAGCAAATTGTTGGAACAACAATGTATTCGCGAACGTAACGCGGCCGTTATGGCGTTCTATCCACGCAATTTCCGCGAGCAGCCAAGCAATTCCGTTGTTCGAACCGACGTTGATGCATCTGCGCGCGCTCCACGGCGAGTATGCATCGACAATAGCGCACGCTCTGGAAAAGGCGATTTCGCCACGGAACACACAGAAAACGTCATCTTCAGGACTTTCGAAAATATTTCGCAGCCCCGACGTGATACGAACGTCGCTGTCCAAACAATTTCCGCGTTACTTTTGCTCTGTCCGCGATCTTGAAATAAACGCTTCAAAGCGGAACATGATAATCGTGACCGGTGTTAAGGGAGTATACTACTTTTTCCAGGATTTCAAGGGTGCGTGATTCGCGTTCTCATTTCTCGATAATACAAAAACGGAGTTTTTCAGTAGTCAAAAACGTGCTAACGATCATTGCCTCGAAAATTCGGTTCTCGACCGATTACGGAAGTTGAAGGGCGTTGGGCGCGGTCGGTACTTGGTTGGTTGGCAAAATGTGGTTCGGATCCCACCGTAATAAACAGTAGGTCCAGCTGAAAATTACGCTGAAATAGGCTGAAATTAGGTGATAGTGAGAGTGGAAAGAACGGAAGAGTGGAAAATTTATCTGAAAATCTGAGGAGGCCAAATATCATTACTTTACAGTACTCAAAAACGGTAGATAAAAGATCGATCGAGGGCGCTATCGTCCTATTTTTTCGTTTTCGAAGCGTTATTTGCATTATTCGGTAGCATACAACTGCGCGTGTAGCTATTTTCATAGCTACGTGCTGCCGAATAATGCAAATTACACCTCGTAAACGAAAAAATAGGACTTTTAAGGGCGATAGCGACTACTGAAAAACCCCATTTTTGTATTATTGTATTTTTGCACCCTTGCAATTCTGGAAACGATTCTACCGCCTGAACACTAGGTTTACGGGACGCGTCAAAATGGCGGTGAGAAATTATTCAACAAATTTAGTTCATTGGATATACAAGAGTGGAGCGTTACGAACAGATCGCCTGAATAACTCGCGAACTTTTGAAGATACAAGCAAGTGTATCAGACCAAACTTATGTACTTTGATATCGAAGCGCTCATAATCTGATGTTACTAAGTTTTTTTATAGTCGGCCTACATTACGTTTAATTATCTCACATTACATAATAAATGTTGTCAAAAGCGGACCCATCTGCAATGACCCTGACCTCAACATTCTGAACAACATAAACTACACATTGCCTTTGAGATTCTGCATATTTTGATACGCTATCTTCGTATTAACCCTTTGCACTTCGAATTATTTTTCAATTTCGTTGCAAACAACTCCCTACTATTTGAAGCGTCTTGTTTGAAATTTACTTCAAAGGACAGTTCCTCCACTGCTACTTATTTCAAACAATTTCATCTACTAATTACATTAAATATAGCTCTCAACCTTTGTTGTAATTCATATTTGTTTTAACTAAAAAATAAGACAATTAAATGAATAATGTCGAGCGAAACTCGACAAAGGAGTGCAAAGGGTTAATCAATTTGAACAGAAAAGTTGTAGTCTTATTTACGTGATTTATATTGAAACTTTTCCGTAAGAGCCTTAATCTACCACGAAACTACTGTTGCGGCATAGCTCCATATTGCACGAATCTCCACGATTGAAATGATCATGTTTGCATTTGTTGGATTATCGATAAGTTACCAGCACAATGAACTTATTGTTCGTTGTCAAAAATGAATCAACGATCTCCGAATCGTTTCTAATAAACCGAGATTAAGAAGTATCCATGAAACGATCTCAGAATGGTTTCTAAACAAAGATTTCAAAGTATCCTACTCGATACTTTGTTTCAAGAGCCGGACCGCGGGGGTCTAACCTAAACACTCTGGAGATACGAGAGGACCCTGTTTCTTTTTTGGGTTCCAACGATTTTCCTCTTAGGGCCAGCCGAAGCTAAGATTTCGTACGGTAAAGAGCTTCCTCTCGCGCCGTGAAACAAAGACATATTTTATTTTATAAATACCAGTGTGCAATCATCAACACCCATATCCGACAGCATTGCTATCTAACATCGTTCCACTAACCAGTGAAGTGTGTTTGACGACTATACCCGTCACGGAGATGTGGCAGAATTTTCTGTCGTGACGATTATATCCGTCATGCGTAAAATCTTGTTACAATTTGATATTTAAAATTGTAATTCTGGCGAAAACTAAATTATATTCGTAAATTTTAATATGTTTAAAATGTTTAAATGGCAAGACGAAATGAAACAAACGAATGAAAATTATAAATAATTTTAGATGGATTCATATCTTCCTGAGAGCTAACTGATTATCGCGACACATAGTGGTGGGCGCTTTTCAAAGAGATCGCCGCAGTTAACTGGTTAAAGCGACAGATGAAGACTCGCTCGAGGCAGCAGTTTTTCGCGACTCACCCTGTATAGTGTCCCACTAGCAGCCGAAAAGGGGGAAAGAGCGGCCGCGGCCGTTGATTGAAAGAGAAGAAAAGGGAGCTCAACGGGAAAACCGTGCGGAAAATCGAAGGGGCGTACGTGCCTCTATGTTTATCGACAGAGAGAGTGTGAGAGAGAGAGATAGAGATACAGAGTGTGAGAGGGAGATAGAGAGAGAGGCCGTCGAAGGGGCACGATTTTCGTAAGCAAACCCCGGCGGCGGCGTCGAAACGGCGTTAACCGAACCGAGGCGACGTAAAAATACATGCAGCCCTCGCGCGGAGTCGAACGAGAGAAAATCCGTCGGCCCTCGTGTTCCTTGTTTATGGGAAGATGTCGCGTCGTAGAAGGGTAGTTTCCTCCCCGAGCTACACAGCACACCCTTTTCTTCCGGCGCCGTTTCTCTGAACCGTCGCCGGTGTCGGGAGTGACAAAACAATTCCTGTGGGCTGCTGGAACTCTGGTCTTTGACTTGCCAGTAAAAACAAGGAGCGGGGGTGATTGCGGGTGTGGGGTAGGAGGGAGAGGGTGGTTTCGGGGACAGAGAGGCGTCGAGTAAATACGTCTTCGCCAGCTGTTCCTCGGTTTTCGGGCTAAAACAGGACCGGGGCACAACAAGCGTTCTGCAATTAAATTACCATCATCCCCCGTTCGCTTGTGCGCGCTGCACCCGGCGACCGCCATCGGCGAACCTCCGGATGTTTCTTTTATTTTGCTCGGTGCCGTTGGCAATTAAGCGTATTTAGGAGGCAATTAAACGATCGCGGCGCGCACCAAAGGAAAAACCTGCACGCACTAAGCGGAACAGATTCGGTTGGACGACCCGAACCGATAACGAGCTTCCGGCACGGCTTACGAGCGAGATCAGACCTCCGAGAAGATGTAGATCTTTCCCCCGATCCCGTGAAACGGTGAAGGTAAAAGCGGATTCGCCCGATTCTGCCACAGTCGCTCGACCCCCGCGCACCGACAACTTCACCGGACCAACTTTCCCCGGAATCCTGAAATTAAAGGTTCGAACTTCGCTGAAACGGTCCCGCGACGGGTGAGATCGATCTTTGGATTGTTTTTTAAATCCGTGCAGACTCCTAGCTGCGCTATCGATCCCTGTCGAATTGTTTTCGCGAATCTTAACTTTCCCTATTAACATAATCGTATAAAAACATTAATAGCAAATCTCTTTCGACCCTCTATAATTTCAACACTGTGCAGTAAACATTTCTTCCGACTTCGAATCATTCCATTTATATAATACCTAAATGTGCGGTAATTGATTAGATAGGAACACATTAAATGATGTAACAAATATTGTGAACAATGGTACAGCAATTTTTAGTGGTGATTCTGAGTTACTCGTGGTAAGGGTGCGGAAGGTTAATTTTTGGGGTTCACGTAAACCGTTCTTTAGAAACTTAAATTTATTCCTTGAGAAAATGTGGAAGAAAAAATCGATTTTCTCAAACTGTTCTGTTAGTAATCAGCACCCAACCATTCTACCGGAGGTTTATCGACCAATATTCACAATATTAACCAATATTGTGAATAATGGTACAGCAATTTATAGTGGTGATTCTGAGTCACTCGTGGTAAGAGTGTGGAAAGTTAATTTTTGGGGTTCACGTAAACCGTTCTTTAGAAATTTAAATTTATTCTTTGAGAAAATTGTGGAGGAAAAAATCGATTTTCTCAAACTGTTCCATCAGTAATCAGCTCTAACCATTCTACCACAGGTTTATCGACCAATATTCACAATATTTACCAATATTGTTAATAATGGTACAGCAATTTATAGTAGCGATTCTGTGTCACTCGTGGTAAGAGTGCGGAAGGTTAATTTTTAGGATTCACGTAAACTGTTCTTTGAAACTTAAATTTATTCTTTGAGAAAGTATGGAAATAAAAATCGGTTTTCTGAAATTGTTCCATCAGTAATCAGTTCCAACCATTCTACCACAGGTTTATCGACCAATATTCACAATATTAATCAATATTGTGAATAATGGTACAGCAATTTATAGTAGCGATTCTGTGTCACTCGTGGTAAGAGTGCGGAAGATTAATTTTTAGGGTCCACGTAAACCGTTCTTTAGAAACTTAAATTTATTCTTCGAGAAAATGTGGAGGAAAAAATCGATTTTATCAAACTGTTCCATCAGTATATCAGCTCCACCCATTCTGCCGGAGGTTTATCGATGCCAATAGGAACCGCGATAGGTCTGATTCTAACCTGGCTATGGAGAGGTACCAACCTAACTTTGCGGGGGAGTAAACGGTAGCGGGGTAGAGCAAGGTCATGATAGAGAGAAAGAGAGAGAGAGAGAGAGAGAGAGAGAGAGAGAGGATTCAGGGAGCAAAGAGAAGTTCAAACTCCTTCACCCTCGCCACTCCTGAGAACGTCGCCCGGGGACTTACAAGGAGAACACGAAGACCTGCCAGTCGGAAGTTGCCAAGCCGTAGAGAAGGCATCATCTACGTGACAAGTTGATATATACGCGTGTACATATGTATGCACGGTACAAGGCAGGGGAAGCGAGACTGTCCAATGTAAAACATCAACTGCGAGGAAGATAATCAGGGAACGAGAACTCGATGGAAACCGTGATCCCTGTGTTACCCCTAACGCGATTAACAACAGGAATTTGTCATTTTGTTCGGGCTCCTCTGCGATGCCTAACTTCGCCGCGCTTGTCTGTTAATTAACGTCTTTTAATCTATTACCGCTTCCGTAGGCGACGAAATTGCATTCGTGTAACGAGACGTATTGTTGTATGAATTGTTTTCATCGATTGAATGAACCAATCTCGAATCGTTTCGTACGCGAATCATTTTCTTCAAACACTTGTTGCTCGTGTTTATGTTAATTTGTAAGTAGTTGAATGGATCAGATTGTACGAAAACCCTCGACTTATTATTTGCAAATTAAAACTTTAAGTTGTAAGAACTGAGTAAACGATTCTTTGAAAATTTATGACAGTATATCATAGTTATGATCAAAATAGGTAGATCAAATAGGAGATTGAAAATATTTGAAACGTTTGTAAATATGTACTACTGTCGTTAAGAAATTAATGCCTACGCAGCTCTTGTATCTTGCAATTAATGCCGACAATTTTTATTTTCCATAAAAATCCGCAGTGTAATTATAAAATCATATTTCTACAATCCTAGGTCAGTATCTTGTATTTAGATAACAGATTTTATGCGTTTACGGTACAAATGAGCAGGTGTAATTTAGAACACTGTAAAAATATTGGAAAAATTTAAAAATACACTGTTATATATTCAATCTATTAAACATATTAGGAAAGAAAATCAATTTTGAGTTTACTCCAGTTTGTTGTAATTCAGGTAGAAAATGTCTATTTTGCATAAAGAGATCCGTTGTTTACTTGTTAGTTCCATTATAAGATTCCAAGGTTGATAATTTGAAACATTGAACTTGTTCCCTAGAAAAATATAATATATAATATAATTTACTGTTTCACTGAAATGGGTGCTAGCTGATAAACCATAAACTCGATAACGTTAATTTTCGAGCACGACTTACAGTAAAGATTGCGACAAACGTTCTGGAAAAAATGAAATATTGTTAAAACGCTCGTGCATGTCAAATGAGTAGCTGCAATTTAGAACAGTAAAAACATTGGAAAAATTTAAAAATACACAGTTACATTATGTTTAATCTATTAAACATATTAGGAAAGAAAATTAATTTTGAGTTTACTCCAGTTTGTTGTAATTCTGGTAGAAATCTTTATTTTGCATAAAGATCCGCTGTCCACTTGTATCAGTTCCATTATAAGATTCCAAGATTGATTATTTTGAAATACATTGAACTGTTCCCTAGAAAAATACAATTTTAATATTTATGTCGTGATTGCGGTAAATAAGTATAAAATTCACTGTTTCACTGAAATGGGTGCTAGCTGATAAACCATAAACTCGATAACGTTGATTTTCGAGCACGACTTACAGTAAAGATTGCGACAAACGTTCTGGAAAAAATGAAATATTGTTAAAACGCCCGTGCATGTCAAATGAGTAGATGCAATTTACAACAGTAAAAATATTGGAAAAATTTAAAAAATACACTGTTACATTATGTTTAATCTATTAAACATATTAGGAAAGAAAATCAATTTTGAGTTTACTCCAGTTTGTTGTAATTCTGGTAGAAATCTTTATTTTGCATAAAGATTCGCTGTCCACTTGTATCAGTTCCATTACAAGATTCCAAGATTGATTATTTTGAAATACATTGAACTGTTCCCTAGAAAAATATAATTTTAATATTTATGTCGTGATTGCAGTAAATACGTATAAAATTCACTGTTTTACTGAAATGGGTGCTATCAGATAAACTATAAACTCGATAACGCAGATTTTCGAGCGCAACCTACAGTAAAAATTGCGCTGAACGTTCTGGAAAAATGAACTATCTTTAAATGGCGAAGAAGTGGGGAGTCGCGAAACGTCCGTGCATATTTCCCCATTAAATTGTCTGTTGTTAAAGTATTCAGTCGGTCCCTGTTTATCTCGCGTTCCGGCGCGGCGTTTCTTTCAGCCAGCGCGTTCATAATTTTCCTGTGACAAATGCGAGCATATTTTCCCCCTTTCGCCTGTCAGAATCACCTCGGCGAAGTATGTCTAACGTGCATGTAGGTTAACATCCCGTGCGGAACTCGATCGTACAAAGATGCGACGGTATTCGCCGTTCAAGAGCAACCGCGCGCGGAGGCGGAGAACGCGAAATCATGTCGGAGATCTCGCGAAACGAGTCGAGTCGACGGGAAAACTCGAAGCTGCGGCGGTCGCGTGGTAAACAGCCTGAAAGAGTAACGAGCTCGCCGAGACAAAAGCGTTCTTGATATTCCGCGAGCAGAAGGGCCGCGAGATGAAAGAAACTAGATCACGATCTTCTCGAAACTGCGCGAGTGGCACGCGCGATGCACGGACAAAAAAATCAAAGAGGCTTCGAGGTTTAAAGGCGAAGTTGTTCGTAGGGAAACGATTGAGTAGATGGAGTAGCCAAGGAATTGTCGTTGAGGCACGTTTTGTTTTTTAGCTATCGAATTTCATAGAATGAGAAACACGCAAACAAATGCATAACATTGTAAAGGTACGTTTGCCAGCTACATTTTCGCTGGAGAAAGTATAATGATATCCTTAACGGATAAAAAGTTGTAGCCAATTTTCTGAAGACGATGCTTTCGGCGAGAATAAATTTTTCCGTATAAATTGGGACACCTCAAAAACTCTGAAAAGTAAGTGCAGAATTTCTTAGCTAATCATAAGCTTAGCTAGTCAAAAAGGAATCTATTTTCAAAATTTCATCGAATTCTGAGCATGGACGTAAACGGAAACTACGCCCGTTTTACACGACAATCATTGTTCACCGAATAATAACCGACTTAATCGTCCGATTCACTTTCATAATGAACAAAAGAATTAAAAAACACTGTTACATTATTTGACACGCATCAAAATGATTAATCAGTTCAATAAATATCTACACGACACCTGTAATTAATATAGAAAATTCTTACTATGCATAAGAACCCACGGTCTACCGATTAGTTTGTAACTTCGAGCCAAAGATAAGTGTAAAATAATGTTTCCGAAACACGCAAGATTGTTCCTCTAAAATAGTAATTTCTCGTCTAGAAACAAACATAAAGTTTCACGTATTTTCACTTGGTATGGCCGTCTTGCCGCAACCTCCTATATCATCTTCGGTATGGAACAACATCTCTGACACTGACCGCAAAAAGGGATCGATAAGCAATAACCCTTTATTTCACGGTATAGGATCTCGAGTTGCTATTAGGTGGAGTGGAGGGTCGGGTGGAAAGGTCAGGCAAATCGAGGTCAAGCGACAAAGCGCTGCCCTCGAGAACGGGGTGGCCGCGATTATACCTCTAGGGGAAGATCGGTTATACCGACACGTGAAGTGGAATAGCTGAGGTGACGATAGGGAATCGACGACGATGAAGGGTGGAAGAAGGATGGAATCGTTGGAAGGAAGGTAAGGGATGGACGGTGTATAGAGATAGCGGAGAAGGAACGACGTTGCAAAGAGAGGTCAGGTATTACAGCTTGACAAGTTGATGCATCCCTCTTGCCTTCCGTATCGGATTTCTCGAAAGCACTATACCGAAGGAGGATCTTCGAGAGTTCTCCGGCGAGCAGCGGATAGCGGATCGACCGTGTCAGCTTTTGAAATTCTGCTCCCGAGTCGATTTTACAGTAAACAGGTACGCGACGGAGGAAAACAAGGGATCCGGGATTGGTCAAGTGTACGTTGCGCCGTGCCGCGTTGGATGCGAGATTCTTCCATGGAATCTTGTTCGGAGCGAACGACGGGGAGAAGCTCGAGTGGCTCGGCTGCAGCCGCGACGCGACGTGCTCGAACCATGGAAATTGCATGCCAGTCATTCTGGGGCTGATTAAAACCTCTGAGTGACTGCAGACGCCCCACTCTCGCCGCCAACGGTAATCAACACTTCATTTTTTAAACGATCGCACGGCCGTCCAGGAATTTACAGTAATCGACATGCGTGAAAAAGATGTACAGTGTTGTTCACTTGAATACCCTCGAATACTCCAAATAACAAATGAATGACCTCGAGAAAGAATTCGATTCAATGGAAAATCCAACTGGTCCATCCAGATTGAATTTTTTCACACGTGAGAAAATTATGTTGTGCCATTGTTGAGTCCAACTCATATGCGTTCTAGCAAATTCGAGTCGGGCATCGATATGCCTTCTCAATAACGCAGGTTTTCTTTGCATTTTCATGGGTTTTATGTATGGGACATTTTGTATGGCACGTCCAATAGTTGAAACTGACGATTTTGTTCCAAGTTGCTGTTTGACCTTCTCAAGGGAAACTGCTGCGTTCGAAATTTTACGTAAAATTGATCTCCTTTTCCTCTCCGTTGTAGCTCGTTTTGTTCTCCCGTTATAATTTTTCCATAATTTTCAGGGTTATTACAGAAGTTATTAATTACTTTAGCACTCCTATTAATTCTTTCTCCAATTTCTCGGTTTGAATACCCTTCTTCTCTTAAAACATTAATTTTTACAATATCCTCGACTCATATTAACACAATGATCGTAATGATACAAAAAATAATGGATATAATACTTAATATAGATGTGAAATGTTCACTTGTTGCGGACATGTATTCCGTAAATCATGATAGCAGTAGGAAAATCCGTCTGGTTCACCCAGATTGAATTTTTCCTCCTGTGAGTTCTAGCTAATTGGAGTCGGGCTTCAATATACCTTCTCATTAACGCAACTTCTGTTTGCATTTTCTTGCCTTTGATGTATGGAACACTTTGTATGACACGTCCAATAGTTGAAACTGACGCTTTTGTTCCAACTTCCTGTTTGACCTCCTTAAGGGAAGCTGCTGCATTCGAAATTTTACGTAAAATCGATCTCCTGTCCCTCTCCGTTGTAGCTCATTTTGTTCTCCCATTTAATTCTTTCCATCATTTCCAGAGTTATTACAGAAATTATTAATTACTTTAGCACTCCTATTCATTCTTTTTCAAATTTCTCGGTCAGAATACCCATTTTCTCTTGAAACTTTAATTTTTCCAATTTCCTCGACAGTCAATGATTTTCCGCGACCCGTATTAGAACAATGATAATAATGATACAAAAAACAATGGATATAATACTTAACATAGATGTGAAATGTAGACTCGTTGCAGATATATCTTGTCTGATCTATCGCAAAGCGACAACTAACCGTGACTGAACAGTGTGAGGTTATTCATGTGGAATCATCTTATTATTACAAAGACAAAGTTTCTTGCAAGGGTACATATCGATGTAAACATATACCACTTACAAATTCATATTATAAACGGATTTAACTAATAAGCAAGAATTTTGTCCACAATTCCTTTCTTTGATATAAATTTATACAGTAGCGGACAAAAGTTTAAGACGCTCTAAAAAAGACGATAACTGTTTTAATATTGTACTATACGATTTGAACTTTTTTGGGAAGCTAGAGCAATTAGTTTACTGCAGGATGTGAAAAGAAATTTTTTCAAAAATTGCAATTGATCGAAATCGTAGAAAAAATAGTAGAAGCTGCATTTTCAACTTTTTTATGGGGGTCTATATTGGAAATTTAAAGAATACGTTCTGTCGATCTGTATCAATTATATGCACTGTAAAAGTTTCCTCGAAATCGGTTGATTCGGGAAAAAACGACGGGCATCGAAAGATGTAAGAATCCTTAGATTTATTGCAGTTCGAGGTCGAAAATCGTGAAAATCTGCAATTTTTACCGTCTTTAAACGTTCGCAGCTCATTGCAACGTAGACCGATTTTGATGAAATTTTCACAATATGTAAATCAAGTGAACAGCACTGTACACGATATTTGCGAACCGTTTGTCTCTCACTGCCGCGGAATTTGCACCCCGAGAAGAGTAACATGAAATGGTATTGGACAGGATATTTTCTCAATGTCACGTTTCGAGAATATTTTCATTACAACAGTCTTATAGCTCATAAAAAAACAAATTCAACGATGTGCAATGTGTTAACCTTCGCGTGACCAAGGTTCAATTCAACAATGTCCTACCAAACAAGATAGAGAGAGATTATTATTAATCCGATACCAAAACTGTTTTGTTTCTAATCATTTCTTTATGGAACTTTCATTGACATATTCACTTATTCAATTGACGATTTTGTAGAACTTCAGTTAACCGAATCAATGAATTCTTCGTTATCCGAACACGTGTTTCGCGTGTACACAGTTTATCACGAATCAGCAGTCTGCTGATTTTTATTTTGTAATCATTTCATTTCCTCAACGATTGTTTGATCTTGTGTTGGGATTCGAGAAATATCTATGAAAGATCCTTTCCTGTTTCTCAAAGCGTGGAATCTGTGTCGCAAAAATTGTATTGGTTACGCGTAATTGAAGGAAACTCGAAGCGACAGACGCACGGTTTTTCATTCGAGTTCACCCGAGTTCATGAATACGAATTTTCTCTTATTTTATTCTCCCTTTAACGGGGGGGGGGGGGGGGGGGGGGGGGGGGGAATAAAACAGTTCCCTCTCTTCCTATTTGTGAGAATTCTTCTTCCAGTTTCCTTCTCCGTCGTTGCCAGTTTTCTTTCCCCGGCACACTCCAGTAAATCTTGAGCCGCTTCTTGAGCGTAATGCTCGTGATTTTACGGATTGACCGACTTTATTCCCGTGACCGAGTCGAATTCGCAATAAGAAGCGGTTCCGTTGTTTTTCTCCTGGTCGGACGACGACGTCGCCGGAGAAAAATGGAAACGGACTACAAATAGAGTCGCGAAGGGAATTACGTAAATCCCGCGATCCTTTATTGGAATTGGCGTTCACGGTGAACAAGCGGAACGTGTCTTACACCCTTATGCCCACACCTTTACTATCATCCATCTTGGAATTTACTGCAAAGAGAGAGTCACAGCCTTTCTACACTTTCCTATTAAATCTCGACCTGCTAGGAATTGCAGTCAACTATTTTAAGTAGGCCGTACTACAGACAGCTTTTTATTTTCGTTCAAAGAATATATTTTCACGAAAATTAATGATACCAATAATTAGACTGCGGATGTAAATACATATTTCGATATGCAAATATTATTTTGCACATTGCGTATGTTCTCTAACACGTGCATAGGCACATATGTGCTACATATTTCTTTTATATAATTTCACTTTATTTTGCGGAGATTTGTTTGACTTCAATATTTTATGACGAAAATTTTAATCAAACTAAAGAGATTCGACGATTCTTTTCTCTTAGCATCCGAAAACAGTAAAATCATCAATTCGCAATCTTTATTTTGCTTCTGTAAATATGTAGTTGAAGATTTTGATGAAGGTGACACATGTTGCACAAAATTTGACGTTTATAAAAGTACATTTACAAACTCTTCCAGCCACAACAAAGAGACTGCAAACTGTCGGTTTACCCACAACAAATTCAATTAAAATATTCATGGACCGTATTGAACATTTAAAAGCTGTTCCTGATAAATGTGGTGATCGAATTCGTTTTAAAATAGATGCGGTGGTAAAAACGAATCCTGGTTCACGCGAAATATCTAAACTCGTGAGTATATTAAGCGATAAAAATGTGTCAACTAATGTACCACAACGCTATTGGAGCAAATATAAATATGCACCCATTACATCTTGCGATGCACAACATACTTTTTCAGTAGATAAGTCAATATTAATTGACAAACGGCAACAACTAGCTGTTACAAACATGGGAAAAATGACTAACATCTTATTGTAAGGCAAATTATTGTGTTTCCGTATAAATAAATTGGTAATTAAAACATAACTGATAAATATCATTTTGTATTAATTCTGATCATAGTTTTCGCGCATATTTGCATATGCTGTTTGCATATTTTATATGCATAAAGATCCGCAGTCTACTAATAAAGGACAGGTTTTAGATATTTTAGTTGACGATTATTGAAATTATTAAGATACTTTCATGAATAGCGATTCAATAGAATATTTTATTCAAAACGCATTCATAGATACTTTTAATAGTCGGTAGGTTACAAGATACGTCACGAAAACGAGTAAGCAAAGTACATAATAATAACATCCTGGAAGATTTAATACAAACCTTGTATATTTTTGAATTTAATAAAGCCGCTAAGAAAATATTTTAGGTAACTTCAATTTCTCAAAATTAATATCAGGCGAATTTTTATCTTGTCTAGAGATCTGTACTTATTAGCGAATAGGGAACCAGACTTTGATGCAATGCGAAGATAAGGGCAAAAACTGACAGAACTATTTTTTTTGTATTTACTTATTTCTTTACAAAACCGTTAATCAACTCATTGGTGTCGTTCCTGAGATTGAAATGAGTCCAAAAAAGACGCAATTTAAATCGTATTTACTTTTTAAATCTACGATACACCCACGCCCTCTGATTAGTTCCGATAATCGAGATTCCAGCAAATCCTGGATTTAACAAGTAAATACGACCTGAACTGTGTCGCGTTTGGACTCGTTTTAATCGGAGAAACGTTACAAATATGTTGTCGATACAAACACAAAATTAAAAACTATACTACAGTGTTGTCATTCGATTAGTTTCACCGATATATCGTTCATTCGTAAGAAGAAAAGTGACAAAACTCGAAATACATTTCACAAAAAAGTATGATAATAAATATATAAAATGTGGTGTACTTTACAACTAATGTAAATGACAATTAGCCCAGTATCTAAATAACGACAAATTATCTTACATTTCTTGGTGATACACAGTTTAAAAAATTGGCAAATATAGGTTCTTTCGAAATGATTCTCCTGTAAAATTTCCTTCTTCGCATCTTCCGAAGCCTTCAAAGGCTACACCCAGCGACAATGGGGATACGCTTTCGACGAAAATCGTGCACACCTCTTTCTTCCCAATGCAGCGAACCATAACTTGTTAACGAAATTAATGTTCGGAAAATTCTCGTTGAAAAGGGGGGCACGGCCCGGCCCCCAAATTGGGGCGATTATTTCACGATGCGGTGAAAGATTTATTCGGCCGGCGAAAGAAAACGGGCTCAGGAGCGAGTCGCAGGAGCGTGCGAGATGAAATAGGGGCCACGTGAGGAAGGAAGGAAGGAAGGAAGGAAGGAAGCACGAAAGGAAAAGGTGAAGGTTTTCTGTTGCGGGGAGTTGGAGCTCGGGGTGGTGGGAATGGGGGTTGGGAGAGAGGCCGGTAGGGGGATGAAAAGCCACCGAGAACTCGAGCAGTTTTATCGGGTGAATTGTATCGGTGTCAGACGTGCCGAGTCCCGTCGGACTGGATTCCTCGGCCCTGCGGAAATTACATTCTCCGATAGAACGTGGCGGCGCTAAAGGAAACGCAGCGAGGCTACGAAAACCGTTCCGGGGTGGAAAAAGGGACGAAGGGCGGAGAGGCTCGTGTATTTCAGGACCGCGTCCGTTCCCGATGGTTCCCGCTATGCTCTTGGAATTAAATTCTTCGAAACAGTGTCTCCGATCCCGTAGATACACTCCCCATCCTTGTCCCCTTTCGGGGCGGATGGGGAGGCGGATGCGCAACGAAAACGAACTAACGAAACACAAAAAAAAATAAAGCTAGGGAACCGGGTCGATTTTCCAGTCGGAATTGCCCGGGGTCAGGTACCCCAGTGATTGCGTCGATTGTATCGAACCGGAAGACAATGTTCTACGAATACGATTTCGAAATTGAATTCGAGGCCGAGCGGAACCGAGCCGAACCGAACCGAGAGGAGCCCGGTCCGCTTCGAAAGCGACGAGCGCGCGTTGCGTCGGCTTCTAGCGGCTTTCAGGGAAGTTTAAAGCCGACACCGAGCGAGATTGAAAAAGTTGCGACTTTTTAATAAGGCCGCAGTCAATTAGCGAATAAACGGCGCGAGGAGCAGATTATGGTACTTGGACAGCTACTCGCTCGATAATCGTCCTACTTAAAGAATTTCTCTGCGAGCGGGCGAGCGGAAGTATTGGCGACGCGTTTGAGTCTCTTTGAGCAGCGAACTGCTCGGATATTTTACGGTGTACAGGGAACGGTACAGATTCTGGGAGAACTTGAAAGAGTGGTTTCATACTGTTTATATTCGCGAAGTCTTGCTGACTGATCTCGTCAATGAAGGTCGTAAATCTTCACCCGGATAACTCCGACGACACGACAAACGCGAATTCCCACGACGTGTTACGGCCGTAGGATATTAATTTGAAAACTGTTTTGAAAACAGGAATATATATTTCAATATTATAACGTGGAATTTGGTATAACTGGTTTAAACAGAAATCTTGGTTGGTACTCGTTGCTCTCGCTGAACACGCTGCTCGAAAGATTCTCTAGATTCGGCTATCTTCGCCTTTAAGAAAAAAAACGAAGAGAATCTCAAAGGAATCGAATGTGATTGGAAAAGATGGATAGTAGAGGGGTGAAGGAAAGGCGTAGAAAAAGTGGAGGGAAATTGTTGAAGAAGCTATGGTGGGGAAATTGTTAGTTAGAGGGTAATGAGGTTCGGGGACCGCTCGAGGCGGCCAAGTATATGGTTTGGGTCTCGCGACCCTTGACCTGGCAATAAAGTAATTACAAGAAGGTTGGTGACGGATTTTTACCGGATTGGACACTCGGTTGGGATTATTTTACGATTATTTATCGAAATGGCGATGGGTTGTAAGACTCGGAATTGTCACCAGATGTACAATCCAATGGATTTGGCGGAATTCGGTGTTTCGAGGACGGATGTCCGGCAACGCGAAATGATTTTATAATACGATCAATGAACACATACGGAGTGAGTCACTTCAAGCTAGAAATGTAAATATCTCCTACAGTTTATGGGATAGAAATGTTGCTTCTGGTTTTCCATTTTCAAGCTGGTATTTTAAAAATGAAACTACATATTCTTGAACTCCCGCGTTTGTAGCACTTTACTAGACAATTTCAACGATACAGGGTGAGTCGAGAGGAACGGACCAAACTCCAGGAGTAGATTGTACACAGGAAAATAATGTAAAAAAACTCATATGTTCTTATCCGATTTTCATTTTATTTTTTTTTAATTTTTATTTTTTCAATCGGCACGTTTAGAGTTCAATGACGGTATTTTCGAACATTTATTAAAATAAGACTATGACAACCGAAATGTTAATGTATGAAATTTTGTTTAATCGTAATCACGCTCTAAAATGAAAACAAATGAGAATCGGATAAGAACATGAGTTTTTTACATTATTTTCCTGTGTACAATCCACTCCTGGAGTTTATTTAAGGGCATTTAAGGTCAGAAAAGTAAAAAAGGATTAAAAATATAAAGTCACTGGGAATGTGTACGTAATAGAATATTCTCAGCTTTATTCAGACTCACCCTGTGCGTGTTGTGGAATTTGCGGGCAAAATGATTTATTTGAATTCGTAAAATTAACGTAATTATAGTCTTCAAAAAATGCAATTAGAGCGTCGCGAGATGTTGATAGTTTTATTGGTATCGATTATAAAATAATCTATTAGGTAATCCAGAATTGATACAGTTTCAATTTAAAAATGATTTTTAACATTTTTGCCGTGTGATCGGCTGCATCTTTATACAGAAATATGAAGTTTTATTCAGTTATTCTATTCGCGCAGTTCTGCAATTGTATTCTAACACGTTTTTGTTGCTTACCTTCAATTAATTCTTACTGCAATTCTCAAACTCGTCGAAATATTCTGAAATTTGATTGGCATGCTTTTGCAAATTAATTTCTTTTCCGCAACGATGGAGAAAAGCTGTTTTATGTCACATTGAAAAAAGGATTCAGGTAGCGTGTCTTATTTGGGTAATGTCACTTGTACCATAAGTGCAGTTTAAAGTCTAAAATAATGTATTTATCTGTTAGTCTTTGATTTGCGGTTCAGGTTAATCTGACGTGATTTGATCGTATCGTTCTATATTTGGGAGTATCCAAAACAGAATCTTTCATTATTATCGAAGGATATACGAACGTACCAGAATTACAAATATATGCAGAAAATAGAGAGGAATTGGCATCGAATTGAATTCCGCTGATGTCAATAGGTCAGGAGAATGTCAGCTGGGTATATTTGGAAATTCACATGTCAGTGATGTTTCATGTGTCATGCGAACAATGTAAAAGCACCGAAGAAGGAATAAGCTTGATCTCAGCGTACTGTTAACAGTATTCATATTTCTCGAGACTATTTTGCATAAAGTTTCACACACGTACACTTTTAATTTAGCATATTACATTTATACACGATCTCACTGAATCGATAAGTAACGAAAACAGTGAAGTTTATCAGATACCATTTTAAATCATTTTAAAAAAATCAATCTATTTTGTCGATTTAATTTTTCATTATCCATCGAGATAATTGAGTTTAAGTTCCTTACGTTTTAGCGATTTCCACATTAATGATGAAATACGACGAAATACACCTACTACTGCTACAATAAAGTGCATGGTGTATAACATATAAATCGATTCTCTCAAACACCCTTCTTATAGAAAGATGTAATGACTGATATGAATTATAGAGAGTAATGAATGAATTATAGAGAGATGTAATGTAAAACTCAATCTCTATATTTGACTGTGAATTTGATAAGAAAGAAATGGATCTTTATAAATTCCAGATTCATAAGCAAACTCTGATTCCTCCACTTACGGATAAATATTTCCCTGAATAAAAATCAATAACAGTTCCACTTTGCTTCAGCCATAAAGAAGCTTAAAGCCGGTAAAATAAATTTCCCACCGATTCCAGTTTTTACAACGTAATCCACGAAAATGGCAATTCCCCTAGACATATCCGCAATCTTCCAGTGTGCGCGTGTGTGTCAACACCGTTATATCCGCAGTGTTTCACAGTTAACGTATACAAAAAAGCGACGTATCACGCAAACTGTTCAATTTTTAACGAACACGCCTGGCAGTACTAACAAGCAGAACGATTCAGCGAATCGATTGACGGGAAGAAAAATGATACGGCGCCATTTAAAAACTATCTTGGTACCCTAAAAATAATTGTTTGTAGCTGCCACGCCGCGTTTGCGAACAGCTGGCTCAAAGAAGCTAGCCCGTAGCTCGTGAATGTTCGCCCGTGGTCTGTCGCTTATGATTTTACTGCTGAAATAGTGGCGCGTTTCGACACAGACGAGAAAGGACCGTGGGGTCCATTTTATTTTTGCTCCGCGCGCGATTCATTTTTTAATGTACGGCGATGAGGCCAGCCATGGAAAAAGGTACAGGGACACAGGGTGGAGCTGTTTGAAAAGGATCACGGCCGCGTTACCCTTTCAGACGCGATTTTTACCTCGTTTTTCGGTGGCCCACGCCTGCGATACCGGCTCTCTCCGCTAAACAATTTCCGCGAAATTAAAATTCAGCACGCAGATTTTTCCTGCTGTATGCAGTAGTGCTCACTTAAAGTATGCTTAAAGGGTAAGCATAGATGATCGACTCTCATATTATGGAATAGCCAATATTATGGAATACATTTTATTTTCTCAGTTATCACTAGACTGCGGAGGTTCATGCAATTATGGATTTTGAAAATTTTTAAACCACAGCCAGGATATAAAATATGGCAGAATTTAGTACGATTTTAATTTATTTCAGATCTAAAATAGCTAGTACCACGAAAATAAGATTATATCGCATTCCACTTTCTGAAAATTCGTTTACAAAAATTGAAAATTGCATAAACATCCGCAGTCTAGTTATTACGTAAATTACTTAAATGCAATACAAGTGAAAATTAAGCTGCAAGCCTACTTTATTTCGGATATTTTTTCAGAATTTTAAATCACCTATTAAAGGTTGTAAAAAGATCATTTATTTTTTGGGGGTAGTTTTCGGAAATAACCGTTTTCAGTAACCATATTTAAGAAGTTGGCAATAATTATCTGTCATGTAATTATTGTGTTGTTACCGTTAAATAATTTTAAAGATTTGTGGTGAATCTGCATAATATCCTCCAATTTCGACAATTTTTGACTGTACATTTGTATGCAAAATAAAAATTATCTGCATTAATTTCAAGATACAGGTGCCACATAGATTTCTTTCCTTAATAATTCTAATTAGTTGAAAATAATACACTAATAATTATACAGTATTTTATATTTTATCGACTAAATTTCTTTATAAAAGTAATCCACGGTAAATCCACGGTTAAATAATAATAAATAATAATAGCAATACAATCATAACTATAGGCGATTTCCTTTCTTCCATCTTTGTTGATCTCCCAAAGTACAGACCAGTTTTTAGTAGCATTTTTAACTCACATTTTCCTAAACTCTGTCAAGTATAAAAAAAAATGTTTATAATAAATTTAATTTAAAAAAAAATTTAAATACTTTCGATCTAGAGCATCTTGTATTACGGTGTCATTGAGGTGTCATTCTAAAGGTGATGATTACAGTGGTCACACTTCAACGCGTGTTTAATAAAATTGTAAAAAATTGTAAGAAATTGTAAAATAAGAACAGCGTTTCTTAATAATTCAAAATACCACATCTTAATCGAAGTATACATAATTCCGTGCGATTTCGTCATCGATTGAATAGTGTTCCTTGCAAGTGGGAAAGATTAGGGACGAATCGTGGAGATTGAAGTGAAACAGATTTTGCAAATTCCGGTGAACACTGGTGTAGTCTCAGCGTCGCGTCGGGCGACTTGCAAAGTCGTTCGTGTCCTGTTTGGATTAGGTTTTTCGAGCTGGAGAAAGCGGGAAAATCGTGGACGCTGGAGCGCCGGTGGGACGTCGAAAGCCGAATAGAAATAACGGGACACAAAGGCAGAGCGTCCTGGGCAAATACGGTGGTCCCTCTCGCCTAGGTTTCGGACTCGCGGCGTATATCTTCGCGGTGCGATTCATCGGTCTGCTTTCTCTCTCCCTCTTTCCCTCATAGACCGGGACTGCGGTTATATTTCGTCGACGTAATATAATTCGGGAAAATCCGCGGAACGAAGCGGCCGGTACACGGATAATGAGGATTCCTCTGGTTGCGCAGCCAGCCGAAATTTCACGAGCCACCATTTAGAGGCGGCGGAATAAGTAACCCAGTGGGAAACGTGGCCGGAGCTTTATTATCAAATTATTCTCTCGAATTATTTTCGAAATACGAGCCTTTACGCGGCACGGAGTCTCCTGTTCGGGTTCGGGAAACTCCGCGTTTCCCCGGGAAACTGTTCCGGCCGTCCTCCGTTTACGCCACTGCGCGATTTTTAATTTTAAATGGCCCGCCTCTAATTGCGCCGATCTCTCCTCCCCCGCCCCTCAAACTAGCCCTCACTGTCTGTTTTTACCTTCCCGGTCGTTTTATTAAATATTCCGCACTTTCGAATCTCCAAGCCACGTAGAAGCTTGTTACGCCACGTTAGGTATTGCTGGGCGGTGTTCATCTTCGTTATGGAATATGCAGATTCGCTGGGAATGTTTTTGCGCCGCCATTATCACTTCATGCGCTTGCAAGCGGTCACGGTTTCGTTCGAGCGAGACAGGAGCGGCGCACTGTACAACAGCAAATGTTTTGCAGTGGATTTTCAATACGCTCTCCAAAGTAAACCGTGCGCAACTGTCGAAAATAACGGAACAAAACGCGAGCTCCGACGGGCCATCTGGCTCGTACCATCGGGATTAAATGGATTAATTCGAATATTGAAGCGGTGTACGTACATTGTTTCAGGCTTAATTAACGCGTACGGTTTATCTGCGAAAAAAACCAACGGAAAAGTGGCTTTGTAAAACCGAGAGCGACAAGGAATAGCGAAAGAATGGTTCTGTGTGGCGGAATCCGGTGAAATGAAAGATGGATGATGACTGCGCGCAATTCTTGTCTCCGATTTCTGTACGCGAATGCCTCGTTAAGGAGCGAACGAGGTTCTGTGCCATCAATTACGATGCGATTCTATTTGCTCCGATATCTTCAATTCGTTTAAAAAACCCCAGATATTTATACAATTATTGTAATAAGTGGACTGCGTATCTACGTGCAAAATTTTCTGCGTCTACTGCAAAGGTACAAGGACCGCATACGAGGTGTGATCAAAGAGTAAGGTGACTTTTTGAATTTCGCGGGATACCTACAGTCGATTTTCGTTTTCTTTTTTTTCTTATGCTGGTACACTCGTCCCGAACATATGTTCACAGTTTCAGCTATATAGCATTTTTTGTTTGTTTGCGAGAAGCATAAAGGTTAAAAGTGTTTCGCGTGTTCGGCGATTTTCTGCTGTCGAAAAAAATGGATCAAAGAATTTGCATGAAATTTTGTGTAAAAAAATGGAATTAAGTGCTCCAAAACGCTTGAAATGTTGATAGTGGCATACGGGGAGTGTACTCTGAGTAAAAACAATGTTTATAAGTGGTGGAAGCTCTTCCAAGAAGGCCGAGAAGATGTTAATGACGAAGATAATTATACAATGCAGTTTTGCATGGTTTGACAAGCTGAGAACCTATAATTTGTTTTTTTACAAAAGTGTGTCGGTGCAGTTGCAAAGTGCAAGTCTTCGTAACCGCAATAGTGCTGGAAGAAAAGGAACTATTTCAAAAACTTCTCACAATTGTACCCTAATACTTTTTTATCCAGGAGAAATTGATCCATGCAAACAAAAATCAATTAAACAAAAAACCGAGTTCACTTGTCCACATAGCAGGATGATACACAACTTGTTAAACCATGCAGAATTTTCCTCTACAATTCTTTCACTATTGTACCCCAATACTTTTCCGTTATTATTAAAAATAGAATATAATTATGCAATGCAGTTTTGCATGGTTTGACAAGCTGAGAACCTATAATTTGTTTTTTTACAAAAGTGTGTCGGTGCAGTTGCAAAGTGCAAGTCTTCGTAACCGCAATAATGCTGGAAGAAAGGTAAATATTTCAAGAACTATTGAGTTTCTCACAATTGTACCCTAATACTTTTTTATCCAGGAGAAATTGATCCATGCAAACAAAAAACCGAGTTCACTTGTCCACATAGCAGAATGATACACAACTTGATAAACCATGCAGAACTTTCCTCTACAATTCTTTCACTATTGTACCCCAATACTTTTCCGTTATTATTAAAAATAGAAGATAATTATACAATGCAGTATTGCATGCTTTGACAAGCTGAGAACCTATAATTTGTTTTTTTACAAAAGTGTGTCGGTGCAGTTGTAAAGTGCAAGTCTTCGTAACCGCAATAGTGCTGGAAAAAAGGTAAATATTTCAAAAACTTCTCACAATTGTACCGTGAAACTTTTTAATCAAGGAGAAATTGATCCATGCAAACAAGAAACCGAGTGCAATTGCATGTTACAACCGCACCTACAGTGGGTGTACAAAGTATTCGCGCACCTTTTAAAATAGAATAACATTTTCATATAATTGTACCAAACAACCTGATTTTCTTATAATTAATTATATGCGTTGGTTTACGAAATGACATTGAAAAGAAGATCACATTTAACCGCTTGTAGCTCGTGCGTATGTTAATCGATTTCGATGAAATTTTCAGCATGCGTGTAACTACTATGGATCTGCAAAACATATATTTTAAATTTTCATTGAGGACCCAAACAAAAAAGTTTTAAAAGATGCCTTTTTTATTTTTGCATATAACCTTGTAAATTATAATTTTTGGAAAATCTTTTTGCATATCATTTCGTAAACCGACGCTTCTAATTGATTATTATAAAAAAGTTATTCTATTTTAAATGGTGTACGAATACTTTCTACACCCACTGTATGTGCTTCCATGAAAGTGCACATTGTAGAATGATGCAGAACTTGTTGAACCATGCAAAACTTTCCTGTAGAATTCTTTTCTATCTTCAATAACAACCTAATTATAATTCGGCGAAGTCCCTAGACACACCGTGTAGAACTCGATGCCTATCCCAGAACTTGTTAGCGTGATTTACTTTTAGTACAATGCAGAGATTCGCGACACGAGCCATGCGAGTTCCCGAATCAATTCGATCGTCCGCTGTTCAGCATGCAAGCGACGTCGTTCAGACTCGAGAGCACGCGTCGTTTCGTGCGACATCGCGTAGCGACGTTCGTCAGACTCGCACACGCGGACGCAAGAAACATCGGCAGGATGTTGCATCGATGGAAGACGCGCTTAAATCGCAGGCAGCTAATTTAGAAGCGCGCCGTTCCCAACAGCACCAGAAATTGCCGGCACCACCCAATTGTAGCTGCGCACAGTTCGTTATAAGTCGGTCGTAAATCGAGCGCTTCCGGTTGGCTGGCCTATAGTGATCTCCTCCGCCCTCTTTGCCCCCACACCCCCCTTATTTCCCGTCTCTAACGAGAAATTACTGGAGGAAAAAGGGAGCCGAAACTGTTGCATTTGCATTCGAGTGTTTTCTTATTAACTCCCGGGGCAACTCCTCACCGGGTTTCGATTCGTCGGATGAAAGAACTTCTTCGAGAACAACCGGCGGGATCGTTGTTTGCTCTCTCTCTCTATCGGTCCTACAAGAAATTCGTTCTTACCGCTACGTACATTCGTGCAATTTCGTTTCCCATCGATGGCTCGCACGCTTTGCCGCACTTCTTTGCAATTCCGAGAACGTTATCTCTAAGAAATATTTTAGGTGAATCGAGCGACGATTGCAGAAGGTTCGAAATTTTACAGGTTTCGGAACTTTTCGATGCTGCGGGTCAGCAGGAAATTGTTCCGGGTCTGTAGTAACCTAAATTCAACCAAGATCCTAAACATAAGTTCATCAACAAAGATTAATGAACTCGCTGTCGCCGTCAGATTGCCAGCAGATTGAAAGCTCTGGAAGGGCATTTTAATTGTCGTTTTGAGATATTTTCAAAGGAATAGACTTATTCTATTATTAATTAGACTTGACTCTTTGAACATTTGGAACGCGTCATTTCGAATCCAAAAATATTGAAAATAATAAATATGTAGATCACGAAACATTTAATAAGTACATATATATTTTAAGGAATTTTTAAATTCTTACTATTCATTTTCATCGGGAAACACGCTGCGACTGTTGATGCTCGTTTCTACTTAAATTAGTTATAGATCTTCAACATGTTCAAAACTGGGACTAATTCTTTTTGCACTGTGATCGCAAATCTTGCAACAGTATAACAACATCGTCAATGAAGTTTTATAATCGTAAAAAACTTACAGAATTATTAGATTATGTTCAAATATTAATAACCATACCAATTTCGATGATAAGGAAATGAAATCTGTACGGAAGTGTTGTGTATACCTACTTGAAAAGCTTCTGCAACGTAAGAATTTACACAATTTCCTTAAAACACTTAAAAATCGCTAATGAATGAACGATGAAGTAACTTTCGATGAAGTAACTTTCGATGAAGTAACTTTCGATGAAGTAGTGTACTCCACGGGTGTACAAATAAAAAGAACAATACCGAAGCTTTATTCTTCAGACCTTTAACTACATCGTACACCAAAAATTGTACGACTTACGCAAAATTTTGATTCGATTTTTTTCCGACTTTTAAATACCCCACTGTGCATGGTCTAATTATAAGATAGCCCGTTGCGTGTAATTTATAATACGTCAAACACAACAACGGTGATCGACCATTAATTTCCCACCGACCTAATATTTTGGTGAAACTTGACTTTGCAAGTCCGAGGGTGTTAAAGCCCGTTGCATTAGCCTTGGGGAAGGGTTCGAACGATGCCTCGCGAAATTCCAGCAATTTCGGTTCACAGTCGAAGCTACGGTATCGACTGGCCGTCTCTAATTTCCGAAATTGTTCCTTGTGAATTATGCCACCGTTTCTCGTGGCAGTTCCCCCGACCCGCATTTTTTAAGCCTCCAATTATCACGGGAAATTCATTAAGGAGCGCGTTTGAAACAAAAGGGACGTCTCGTTGGGTCTAATTTCGAATTGCCATCCATTCGTTTCCCGGCCTAAGTAGTCCAGGCTGCGATACTTTCTCAAGTCAAGGGGTATTAAATTCGTTTCCCTTTGAACATGTCAGCCGTCTCTGTGCTATCGCCGCGGCGTTTGCACAAGCACACTGACGCGACAGCGATTCTCAGCTCGTTAGAAACGCATAATGCAACCCGTCGTAATTGCTCTCACGTTCATTTTCTTTTTTTTCTTTCTTTTTCGTCGTTGCTTTCGTACACGTTCTTTTTTCATTGTTCTAGTTTCATTGTCCCGCCATTCCTTTGGCGAACGCGTTTGTTTGCGATTTTCTTGCCCGCGCACGATTTTCTCAAAATATTGTTCAAAGCGTTTCGAAATGCTCTTGCGACGAGACAGAATTTCTGGAAAAGGCTTGGCCGACTCTGTGTAAACGTCGAAAACCCACTAAAACCGGATTTATACGATACACCAGGGACTAATGAATCCATTGTCATCAGCCGATCGCGTGTGTTTGCACAAACATAATCGTTCATGTAGAGAAAGTGGAATCGATTGGGGAACTGTTTACAGTATCGAGTACCTGTCTCATTTAAAATGGTGGAATAATCGCGTCACGCGCGTAATCAGTTGCGTTTCATCGATTGATACTCATCTATATTAACTTTCGAATTATGCTCTGCGGCAGATCACTTTAAACAAGGGTAGTCGATCTAGAATGATTCGAACATTTATTTTGTTGGTATTATGTTTCCCTTCATTTATATTTGTGAATGAGAATTTAGTTTTCAGAAATGAGAGACGGGAAGCTGTTGAGTCGTTAAACATTTAAATATCCCTGTATGTGACCGCAGATTTATTAATTTTTAACAAAGATTTATTTTAATGTCCTTCTTTCCTTGTGAAAATATGAAAGATTAAGGTCGAAGTTGTGCAGAATTACAATTGAATTACTCCAGGAATTATAATTACGAAGTAATTGAATTATATTGTAATTCAGTCATAATGTAATTTATAATTCAGATCTTCATTCAATTAAATTACAATGTAATTCGTAATTGCAATTGGAGTACAATTATAAAATACTCTATAATTCAATTACATTAATTACGAATTTCGCAAACAAGTATATGAAAGAAAAACATAAAAATATATCGCACTACTTCAAAGTTCTGGGCTGTAATTTGGAAAGGTGTATTTTAATTATATTGCGTTTCAATTACACATCCGATTGAAATAATTAGTAACTGAATGAATTGAAACGTAGTTGAATTACTATATCATTGAAATGCAATGTAATTCGATTACAATGTATTTGAATTAGCACAACTCTGATTAAGGTCATGACATAAACTCGACCTATCTTTTAAAGGTTAATAATCTTGTCAACACATTCGCAAAAAGTAATTCATTTCGTTTAATCAAATGAAACGCACCACCTTCACAAAATATTAAAACAATCTAAAAAATCACAGAGTCTCTGAACATTATGCTGTGCAGATATAAATGGCATTTATTCACATGCACAGGAAAGAACTAAAATTACAATTATTCGTGCAGAGTTCAACGAAATGGGTAATTTTGTACAAAAAACTGCGAATTAAAAAAAGGTTCAGCATAAAGAAGTTAAAACGGAGAAAGAAGTAAAACAGATTTATTTGCTTTATTAAAGTTCCTATTGTTTTTAGAGTAAGGTGAAAAGCCCGTGAAACTTTATTAAATATTTTAACGTATTAAGTTCTGCATGTCCGCGCACGCTATAAACGCATCAAACTGCAGCATAGTAGTAAAGGTAGTATGAATAAAGTTTGGATGGTGGGATTTAATTTCCACTCACTGTTCAGGTGAATTTCACTCGAACAGATGTTTCACACCGGTCGTATGGTCTTTGTGTCGTAGAAGCTGGCCAATAAATGTTGTGCAACTACTTTTCAAGAAGAAACGTATTCAGTCATTTAAACAATAAATCTTGTTCAACAATCTTCCTCGACATTTCAGACTATATTTATTTTTTAGCGAATGGACATCAACGTTTTAAATCAAAATTCAAAGATAAAATTACGATATTTATTCATAGGTTTATTGGATAACACGATAAGACACCTAAAAATGGCAAAAAGTAATAGAAGAGGATGGAAAATATGTTATTGAACAAATCTATGTATAAATATCCTAATTTTATCGTTGAGTTTTAATTTAAAAACGCTACGAACTTTCGTTCCGACCCAATATTTCAGGGGTGGTATTTTCAAAAAGGTGACTAAATAAATATTAGAATAGAAAACAGTACCGTTAGGTATTTTCCGAGTTAAATATTTAATAATATTCTCATAAACGAAATAATCCCTTCGACAGGTTGCTGAAGCGTTGATCAGTTTTTGTTTACTTTAATGAGCGCTTCTCACAAAGTTTAACGTAAACTTTCGTTGATAGATATGGACACTAATATGCACAGAAGTTCACTGATATTTTATACGCTGTACGATGTACACCATCCTAATACAGTGAGGCAACAATACTACTCAATCCGTGATAAGAAGATTGCAGCATTGCATTGATACCAGTAGAAATCACTTTGAACATCTTCTGTAAATGCAAGTTTATTTCGCCTTTTTTTAATCATAAATGACCTTTGCTGACCTTCAAAGGCCTTCATGTTGCACCTCGTTGGATTCGTCTCAATAGCCGCTATCAGAAAACAGGTAACAAAACGTTGCATTCTATTTAAAAAAACAAAGGTGACCTTCGCATCTCTGAAGCGACTCCGCCTAGCACCAAAAGATTAACGCCACAATACGGTCCCTGTTGTCCGATGCAACTTTTATTCCAAAAACTTTTATACTGCTGTCATATTTTCGGAGTTACTGTAGGTGGCAATAGTTAATGCCTCACCCTGTATTGTATTTCAATTACACATCTAATTGAAATGATTAGTAATTGAATGGATTGAAACGTTTGAATTATGCAATTCAGTTGCTACGTAGTTGAATTGCTATATAATTGAAATACAATGTAATTGCTTAATTGAATTACAATGTATTCGAATTAGCACAACTCTGACTCCGGTAAGAATGATCAACATTTCTTGAAAAAGTCCGGTAATTTATGTTGGGAGGCCGTTCGAGCAGAGCTCGTGGATCAAGTTATGGTCGAATTTGAATTAAGACGGCACCCGGACGGCAGACAGGGAGACGAAGGAAGGGGTTAGGGAGAAGGGGGTAAGGTCAGAGCCGGCGGTACAAATCATTCCAAGTTCTTGAGCGAGTTCGGTGAGGTTCGAAACGGCGCGTCTGCTCGGGCGTAAAATTGCTATGATATAGAGGGGTGAGAGAGGATCGTCGGCGGATAGGTATAGTATATATACCGGTCGTTCTGTTGGTCGTGGTGAGCTCGTCCGCCAATAGCCATTCCGGAAATCTCTAAGAACGCGCTTTTCGAAACTTTCGATCGTTCCGCTTCCACGAAGATTGAATTATTCCTCGAGGAGTTGTTCGGGAAGAAGAGGCGTGTGCCGCTGGCAGGGTGCGATAAATTATTCGTTTTGTCGCGCGTACCCGCGCGATACTAGCCGTCGCGTCGCGTCGTCGGCGTCGCGACGACGAATTCAACGGCGAGTTTAATTCTCGACGTCCAGCCGGCCCGGTCCCATCGCGAAATCTCTATTAGCTTCCTGGAAAATAAATCGCCGGTCAAGCCATTTCGCTCTGACACCCGAACAACGAACTATGGTCGCTCGTCCTTTCCAGTTTTGTAACCTCATTTTTAACAATTTGCACTTTCAATTCTTTTTCAATTCTGTTCCCAAACTAGTCTCTGTCATTTCAGACTAGACTGCAGATCTTTATGCTGTATAAGAAATGTTTGCTTTCCTCTTCTAATTATCTTATTAGCTGTAACTAATACACTGATGTCCTTAAATCTTTTGAACCTGTTCGATACTTTAAAGTGTACGTATTTATTTTTGTCATAAATGAACGAGTATTGAAATTAACATTAAACATACCGAGCCTTAAAAGTAACTGGTACACGTTCCCTCATAAAAATGACAAGATTGATCTTATTTAGACTTTGTGCAGTTATTAATGTAATATATTCATCATAAATATCAACATCGTACAATATATATCATCGATAATCATAAAATAACAAATCTGGAACCGGTCATTATGACCGGTGATGGTATGTTTAGTGTTGATGGCAAACATTGTATGATTATCTCGTTGAAAGTCACGCGAAGGACAACATATCGCACATCGTTGAATTTTTTTTGGTTATGAGCCTTAAGACTTGTAATGAAAATATGTAGTTCCATTTCCTGTCATGTAAAATAAGCGAGATATTTAATATGGTCAAATTAGGTGAAACAGCCTGTATAACGTGGATAGCTTTAGAATAAACCGTTCACATATGACGAATGAGACACGTATTCAAATACCGAAGAGTTTATCTGTTTGGATAATCGACTGTTCTACTGAACCGTGAATTAAACGAGCAAATATAATCCAAATTGTATCGTGTTTGGTGTCATTTCCATCAGTAAAATGTTACAAATATCGTTCATCCGGAAGAAAAAAGTGATATAAGTAAAAAATAAAGAAATTTTACAGGAGAGCAGTTCGAAAATTACCTAAAACTGCCAGTTTTTTTTATTGTATATGATCAACTTAGTAATGCGAAACATTAAGCCGGTATTTAAATTCGTGACCTTTTGTTTCGTAATTATTTTATTGTATCATTATAACCTCATTCAGTGACCATTCCGTTTGAACTGTATATCATTGGCTGTATATTAAATGGTTTTGTTTGAGAAAATGTGGAGGTCGCAAACTTAGTTGTCAATCTACTAATTTGTAATCTAGATACAAGGCTAATCGTCATGTACAATAGTTATAAGCTACACCAAAATTTATATATTTATTATCGTACTTGTTTTAAAATTATATTTTGCAATGGTATCATAAAGAAATAATAAAAAAAAGTTTTTACATTACGTCTCTCGGCAATGGAGTTTCTGAGTGCTTCGAGAGGCGCGCCTCGCGACAGAGAGGATAAATGTTTAAAATATCGTGCGTATATCTACAATATCGTACGCATCGAGGCGTTACAGTAATGCCGACATTACTGTCCAACAGCCGTATTTTTGGTGGACAGTAATCTTGGTGTTGTGATCGTATTTTTGTTACTTCAAAGGAGAGTCTGAACATAGAGAAGAACAATGAAATTTAAAGGAGAAGCCGAACATAGAGAAGGACAGAATGAAATTCAAAGGAGAAACCGAACGTAGAGAAGGACAAAATGAAATTTAAGGGAGAAGCCGAACATAGAGAAGGACAGAATGAAATTCGAAGGAGAGTCCGAACATAGAGAAGGACAGAATGAAATTCAAAGGAGAGTCCGAACATAGAGAAGGGAGAATGAAATTCAAAGGAGAAGCCGAACGTAGAGAAGGACAGAGAAATTCAAAGGAGAAGCCGAACATAGAGAAGGACAGAATAAAATTCAAAGGAGAAGCCGAACATAGAGAAGGACAGAATGAAATTCAAAGGAGAAGCCGAACATAGAGAAGGATAGAATGAAATTCGAAGGAGAGTCCGAACATAGAAAAGGACAGAATGAAATTCGAAGGAG
>CM052193.1:9609229-9634491 GCA_028455805.1 Lasioglossum figueresi | reverse complement strand
TAATGAAATATTCTTGATGAACACTAGCTTTGTGATGAACATTAATCAATTCTACGGGACATTGTACAATGAGTAGTTTTATTATCAGCATTATTCCCTTTCTCTGTTATGTATTCTCAAATTTCAAAATATTCTTAATTCGTTTTTAATAAAAAATTTTCACAGACGCAATTCTAATAACCCTCGAAGATGATCTAAATGTAGATCGAAACGTCGGAATTACTTTAGTAATTTGCAAAATGGCTTTGTAAAGTAACAAATGATCGAACCCTTGCGCCGAAAGCATTCCCAATTTTATTAAGAATAAATACAATCGATAGAAAACTATGGCTATTCTCTATGAAGAGGAACGAATCTAAACAAAGATACAATCAGGAACGTGTTATGTTGCAATTAGTCATAGCAATGTCGGTGTGAATTATATTCTATCGTATCAATTACCTGTTAATTGTAAGACACGTGGTCGCTAATGACACAATAGCAGACTTATCAAAATTACAAAATTGAGTTTATGTAAAACTCCTTCAATATTACACTGTGAAGCTGATTATTATTATCATTATTATTACACTGTGAAGCGGAATAACGGAATTCTCTGACCGGGGCTCTGACGCGGTTATGTAGGTAACCTCGTCCAGTTGAAATTAAAATTCACCCTCGTTAAAAACACCCTCGATATGTATTTGAAAAATTTAACGAGATACAGTATTAACAATGCTCGAGGTAAAGAACTATTAACTATTATATGTAACTATTGTTACAAGCGATTTTCTAGATCTTTTGAGTTCGAGCGATTTTCTAGATCTCTTGAGTTCGAGCGATCTTCTAGATCTTTTGAGTTCGAGCGATTTTCTAGTTCTCTTGAGATCGAGCGATTTCTTAGAACTGATTTTCGGTGTGGCGTCGTGCATAAGGTCAACTCTGGTCTATTCTTATTGGCTATCTAAAACTGTATGGGATAAGAAAGTGATTTTCTGTTGGCTAGTGGATGGTGCATTTTGGTCGTCGGAGTAGGTGGATTCTAGTAAAACTGTGTTTAGGGCATGCAATAAATTAGGTTTGTTGATACGGAAAAGCGATGTGGAACTAAAACTATTTGTTTGTACAAGATTGCCCTGTCAATGGTTCTGGGACCGTCGCGTCGCGTCGAATGTCTTCAGCTCTCAGAGCCGACCGTTTCTAAATAAACACATATAAATCTCACGTTCGGTCTGTTTAGAGACCGAACACACTGTGCGATTTGATCCAGAACCGCGTTCAATGATTTTCTATGAAAGTGTCGTTAGAATTTTAATAATTGTGAAAGAAAACATCGGGAACGGGTCATTTGATTGGCAGTGATAGGTGTAGCGATAAGCATGATGTTAAAAAATGATAAACATTTGTACAGGTAAAAATGTATTAGATCGGACGAATAGTTTTATTCCAGAATTTTTATTTTGTATCCTGACTGACCGAATTCTATGTTAGAAAGTTTATTCACGAAATATTACGATGTCAGTTTATACAGGGTGGGCTGGAAATCGTAGAACGAACGAAAAGGCGATAATTCTGCATAACAAGATAAGACAAAGTTTCGGTGTAACATTTTGTCATCCGAAGCTTCGTTTTCCAGAAAATCGAGTTTGAAAATGCAACGAATACGCGTGCCATAAGTACGGGAATATGTGCACCGCTATTCTCTCGTCACCGCTCCGCTATAAACAATTGCATTTAATTATTAGGTTGGCAACTAAGTTCGCGACCTACACATTTTCTCAAACAAAGTCATTTATACCGGATTAATCACGAATCGTGATCAGTAGAGATTTCTCTGTTATTAGCTGTTCGATCGAAAATGTTTTTATCACATATACATGGTTTCAAAAGAACTTTCACGTGATAATAGCGAATTTTTTGTAAAAAGAAATTTTAAAATGCAATTTTTTTAAATTTTATGATACGTTTCCGAATTCACCTTGAAATTCTTTAACAAATTGGCGTAAATGATTATATGTTTATTTGCAAAAAATTCAAGGTGATCTTGAAAAAATAAGAAAAAAAAGGGTCGATGAAAATTTTTTTTATAATCACATGAAAGCTCTCTTGAAACCATGCAAAAGCTGATAAAACATTTTCGATCGGAGTGATAATAACAAAATAATCTCTACTGATCACGATTCGTGGTTCACCCTGTATATATTTTTTAAGCACGCGTATTTTATATCAGATCAATCACAAAATTCAGAGCTTTCCAATGATATACATTTCAAAAGGAATGATCACTGAACGAGGTTATAACGATACAATAAAAGAATTACGAAACAAAAGGTCTGGAATTTAGTTGGCAACCTGATACATTGGTTTGATTTTCCAGCGATGTTCATTTCGCCGCTATCCTCGATCTTCACCGCTCCACTATGTCTATACCCTCAGATAGGAATCGTCTGGAGCGTCTGATCATGACCAACCAATTCTACTTCCTGCATATATTGGGTCGGAAAGAAAATTCGCAGCGTTTTCAAATTAAGAATCGAAGATAGAATTAAGGTATTTATTCATATGTTTGTTAAATAACACGAGAAGTTACCTCGAGAAGGGAAAAAAGTAATAGAACAGAATGGAAAATATGTTATTTAATAAATCTATGAATAACTGTCTGAACTTTAGCTTTCAATTTTAATTTACAAACACTACGAACTGTCGTTTCAACCCAATACGCGAACTAGGTTGATTTTTAAACTGAATTTTTTCGAAAACGAGGCGTCAAACGAAAAAATTTGCTGCCGAATAATGAAAATTACGCGTCGTAAACGTAAAAGCAGGACTTTTGAGGCCAATAGCTCCCTAGATTGATGTTTTATCTAGCGATTTTGACTACTAAGAAACCCCGTTTTTGCGTTATTAAGAAATCAGAGGTGGAATTCCGGACCCTTGCAATGCTCGCGTACGTACACGTGGTTTAGCGGTGTGCGAGTGTACTGTGGAGACTGTGCAGTCACGCGCGAGTGTCGTCTGTCTAGTAGACCCACTCTTTAAGAAGGAAATGCTTCGATAAACTGAAGGGGTTCTAAATTTGCAGGTGGCCAAGAAGGAAATGCGTTAATAATTATAGTCTCTGTTCCACTGGAATCGACTAATCCTACAACATGCTTGGCTGTAATCAATAGCAACCGAGTCATTCGAACCGAGCGGCCGCGAGTCACTCGTTATAATTACTCCGCGACGAGAACCGTGAACGCAAATGTATCAAAGTGCAGGATATCTCTAATTTTCAAGCAACCAGCGCGTCGCGAAAAACGTCAAACACAACGAGAGCCCCTCGCACGTAAATTCCTCACGACTTTGGGTCCTCTGTGACACCGAGTAGTTTGTGGAATTTGTGTCCTCTGGTGCGCTACCTCTAATTAGATGCGACTCGCGCTTATTTGCCGACGTAATTTCATCAGACGCGCAACTTTCTTGACAATCCCGGCTTAGCAGGAGCAGCGCGTGCGCAAGGAGACGAGAGGGCCGAGAGTTTCCGGTGTTTAATACCCACCCGGTAGAAACCGATGGGATCGTGAATATTCTGGAAATTCTGGCGCTCCGTGAACCGGTGCATCTCGCCGGATTAAATCCTTGAACTGGCGGAAACGCGCTCGTCCAAAAGAAAACGTTCATCTTTATGTATTATTTTAGGGAACTAAGTGGTCTGCATCGTGTAAATAAATATTCTCGCACGAAATGTACGGACATTAAAAGTGGTTCATTATTTCATAAAAATAAGAATGTAGATATTCAGATTTTTAGCGATTTCTTACGCATCTTTTATTATTTTTAGCGCAACTTACCAATCCTAATAATCATACATGAAAAACATGAATCGTAAATTAAAAAATGGAAGGCTCGTGTGAATTGATCACTATTATTTTGTTTGCTCAGCATATTCGTACGTATAAACACGTTTCGCTGTAATTAATGTCGATTGAAAGGTTTGTTGTTTTTTAATGTTTTTTAATGTTTTCGGAACGATGACACTTTAATGTACCATGAGTTAATATGAACTATTCGACACAGATGTCGCCCAAGAATAAAGGTATTTTCCTAATTTAATGCAATAAAATGCAATAAAGCATTTTATAACAGATTTGTTAATAATTCTGCTCTTGCCCCGTTGCACATGAAGCAAGGTTTGAATGCATTTTTAACTCTAATGGCGATCTTGCCCCATTTTCGGGGGAAGGTGCAGAGTAGTTGACATTTTGTACAATATCCTCTCAAAATTAAAATTTTCAAGAAAAATTAGAATCCTACGTAATATTGATTCACCAGTAATAACTGTGCAAAGAGTTTGATACCGACAGCGTTAAGTATTTACATACCAGACTGAAAATACGAGGTGTGATCAAAAAGTAAGGTGATTTTTTATTTTTATAAAAAAATATTTATTTATTCATCAATATTTATGCCTTCAAAGTAATCCCCCTCATATATAATACACTTATGCCAGCGCTTTTTCCAATCCTCGAAGCACTTCTGATAAGCACTTTTTGGTATAGCTTTGAGCTCTTCCAGCGATGCAGTCTTTATCTCCTTGATCGTTGCAAATCTCCGTCCTTTCGTGGGTCTCTTCAGTTTTGGGAACAGAAAAAAGTCGCAGTGGGCCAAATCCGGTGAATATGGTGGCTGAGGCAAGATTGTGGTGTTGTTTCTGGCCAAAAAATTACTCGCATGCGACGTTTCTTCTGGTCGAAATTAAGCAGTTTGGGAACCAACTTCGCTGACACACATATCATGCCCAACACATCCGTTAAAATTGCTTGGCACGAACCAATCGAAATGCCGACATCATCGGCAACTTCTCTAATGGTAATTCGACGATTCCCTAACACTATTTTCTTTGCTTCTTCAACGTTTTCATCAGTTGTTGACGTTCTGGGGCGTCTTCGTCATTAACATCTTCTCGGCCTTTTTGTAAGAGCTTGTACCACTTATAAACATTTTTTTTACTCAGGGTACACTCACCGTATGCCACCGTCAACATTTCAAGTGTTTTGGAGCACTTAATTTCATTTTTTACACAAAATTTTATGCAAATTCTTTGATCCATTCTTTTCGCCAGCAGAAAATCGCCGAACACGCAAAACACTTCTAACCTTTATGCTTCTCACAAACAAACAAAAAATGCTATATAGCTGAAACTGTGAACATATGTTCGGGACGAGTGTACCAGCATAATAAAAGAAAGAAAGCAAAAATCGACTGTAGGTATCCCGCGAAATTCAAAAAGTCTCTTACTTTTTGATCACACCTCGTACATAAATTTAAAATCCAACTTTACAAAGTCTGCATTTAGCCCACTTTACCCTGCCGGAAATAGACGGATAACCATTTGGCTTACCCGAGTATTCGAATGTTACGGGTACCCGTTCGACTTCGAGTCGACCCGAACAGTTTGGTACCCGCACACTCCTAGTGGAAATTGATTAGAATCAGGCTTTCGCTTTTCCCATCTCTATCAAGTTCGACTGTTTTCCCCCCACGAACGAATCGTTCCAGACGCCTCGGCGTCGGTGGAAATCGCTGCGCGCCGTTTTCTGCGATCGTGGGTGGAGTTTTCGGCAGAGTTCGCCCGCCGGAGAGATACGGTCCATCGAAAAACGGTAAAGACCCCGGCCACGGCGTCATAAAAGTTAAATGGATTCCGGAACTCCTTTCTCCGCAGGGAAGGAGGGTCGGCGAAAAGGTATCTAGGCGTTTTACTTTTCGAATAGTTTTCCGAACTCGCGGACGGCCGAGGGACCGCCGGAATTCCTCGCCGCGGGGAGATTCGGCAATTCCGCTGGACTTTTATGACTCGAGACAAAAAACACCAGCTGGAAAAAAGATGGCCCCTCGCGCCAGCACAAGAATTCGCGACCGGCGACCACGGTTTTCCGATTTTCCGCGGTCGAGGAACGTCCAGCGAAACTGGGTCGTGGCCCCGCTCCCCTCACCCGCGCCTGTCATCATTTTTCCTCTCTTTCGGCGTGAAGTGTAACTGATTTGCCGTAACCTACGGTATGTAAAAAGCATATTGCATGGCCCGCACCGTAAACAAAATACATAAAAGCCCGTCAACTATCTCTGGAAACCATCTTGGACGATAAATAAAGGGGTGGTTTCCTCTTTTCAACGGTCGCGAGAGCTTCAGATTATTTTGAATAAATTGAAATTATTTGGCGTAAAAATCGTGGTTCCATTTCTTTGTAGAAATAACTGATTTTCCGTAATCAACGCTACAAGAAAAGCATATTGCATGGCCTGCACTGTAAACAAAATACATAAAAGCCCGTCAACTATCTCTGGAAACCATCTTGGACGATAAATAAAGGGGTGGTTTCCTCTTTTCAACAGTCGCGAGAGCTTCAGATTATTTTGAATAACTTGAAATTATTTGGCATGAAAATCGTGGTTCCATTTCTTTGTAGAAGTAATTGATTTTCCGAAATCTACATTATGAGAAAAGCATATTGCATGGCTGCACTGTAAACAAAATACATAAAAGCCCGTCAACTATCTCTGGAAACCATCTTGGACGATAAATAAAGGGGTGGTTTCCTCTTTTCAACGGTCGCGAGAGCTTCAGATTATTTTGAATAACTTGAAATTATTTGGCGTAAAAATCGTAGTTCCATTTCTTTCTAGAAGTAACTGATTTTCCGTAATGAACGCTACAAGAAAAGCATATTGCATGGCCTACACTGTAAACAAAATAGATAGAAGCCCGTCAACTATCTCTGGAAACCATCTTGAACGATAAATGAAGGAGTGGTTTCCTCTTTTCAACGATCGCGAGAGCTTCAGATTATTTTGAATAACTTGAAATTATTTGGCGTAATAATTGTGGTTCCATTTCTTTATAGAAGTAATTGATTTTCCGTAACAAGAGCTTCAGATTACATTTATTAACTTGAAATTATTTGGCGTAAAAATCGTGGTTCCATTTCTTTGTAAAAGTAACTGATTTTCCGTAATCAACGCTACAAGAAAAATATATTGCATGGCCTACACTGTAAACAAAATACATAAAAGCCCGTCAACTATCTCTGGAAACCATCTTGAACGATAAATGAAGGGGTGGTTTTCTTTTTTGAACGATCGCGAGAGCTTCAGATTATATTTATTAACTTGAAATTATTTGGCGTAAAAATCGTGGTTCCATTTCTTTTTAGAAGTAACTGATTTTCCGTAATCAACGCTACGAGAAAAGCATATTGCATAGCCCTCACCGTAAACAAAATGGAAGCCCGCCTACTATCTCCGTGAACCATCTTGGACGATAAATGAAGGGGTGGTTTTCATTTTTCAACGGTCGGGAGAGATTCATATTATTTTTATTAACTTGAAATTATTTGGCGTATAAATCGTGGTATAAATTTATGGGCGATCAACCCGTATATAGTTGTCTGACAGAGAACCTATTTACTTTTATTTCTTTAACAATTTTCTATTATCTTTCAACCTCTTGTACTATGATTTATTTCACGGTACCAGTGTTATTGAAAATTGGTTTAAATTAGTTTTCACGGACCGACTTTTTCACCCTCGAACTCCTGCGAGTTCTAGGCCTATGTCAGTATCATTTCTGACTCGCACCAATATTTCACTAATGCAGTTTTACTCCGATATAAGATGATGTCTCGGGAACCGGTTATCGTCGTACAGTAAAGTCGCGTTATTGTGCAAACAGCTGTGTTCTGCACGGAGAACAAAGTACTTTTAAAAAAAGTACAAAGGTATAAAGTACAAAGGAAGCCGAACGTAGGAAGGGACAGCATGTAAACACGGATCGCGCTGTCCTTCCTTGCTCCCAAAACTTTCATCGTCGATTAAACCACTAAATACAGTTGAAATTATATCGTGTCTAGCGTCATTTGAATCAGAAAAATGCCAGAAATAAGTTGGCGAAAGTCCCATAAAAAAATAATGGAAAATAAAGAAGTTATGTAACTGGATTAGTAGTGGTTCACACCGGTATACCCGAGCCGAGATCAGATTACGCGGCATGTTTACACTGCTCGGAGACCGAGAGGCAGCTCGAGCTTCATGGCCCTTGCGACGTTGCACCTCAGTGGAGGGGGTAGGCACTTGACAAATTCTGGGTAGGCGGTCGCTGAGAAATAACGCGACTTTACTGTATTTCTGAAATGATTTTAAAACATAATGACACAAACGAATAAATAAAAACTAAAATAACCTTGACATCTTACACTGTTATGTTCTTATTTCAATTGAAACACGTACAGCTCTTACTCGACGATCCTGTGTATACAATAAATTATTGAAACACTCGAAATTCGCGAGAAATCTCGAAACTCGTGTACCAGTTTGTACAGCACATCGAACTGCATGCGGAAGAATCTTTGTCAGCCGGGCATAGTGAAGACTCCACCTTGTGACCCTAATTCGGAATCGCAGTAGTTGCGGGATACTGTGTCAGCGCGAAACTGTTAGCTACACTACTTCTGTTCGGTACGTGCTATTCAAATAAAGTTGTGCTCATCTGCGATTACAAGTTGCGGCAACATTGTCGGACTAATTTCGAAACTATCCGGCATCCGGGTTACTCGAGTAGACATTACTCCGGCCCGCGAACTTCCTGGTCCGCAACTGTTTCTTGGTTCAGCAGTTTCTCGCGGCTGTCTCGGCAACGTGTTCGGCACTTAGCCGCCGTCACGAGGTTTGTCACTGTCCACCGATGAAAAGTCGATTCGAGACACGTGTAACGAATGACTGGTAACAACAACGGAAGCGACTTAATCGCTCTTGCGCTCGACGTACGCGAGCCGGCGCTCGACATTAATTATCCGCGTTGCTTCTACCTGTGTGTACCTGTATCTACCTGTGTTGGCAATCCTCGTTCCGCCGGCAGCCAGCGAACACTAATGACTGGTCTCGCGGATGTTCATGCAAATGCGTATCTTTATAGAAAAAATATAAAAATTGAAAGTGCACGGAGAAACGCAGACGCGGGCAGAAATTTGTTTCGTCATTAGAGGATTTGACGAGTCCTTTATTTTACATAGCTCTGCATAATGCATGTGTTCCGCATAGTTTTGCGGAAGAATGTACCGCGCGCGCCAGCCTGCGTTTGTCATAGGCTCTGCTTTGCCTGAAATGAATGTCTGCTCGACTCGTGGTTATTTGAATTTCTTATTGCCAGGCACTAAACAGAGTTGGGCATCATCGAAATAGAAAATTATTTAAATGTCGATTCGAATAAAAGATACAAAACTTTTATTCGTTATTCGAAGGTTCGAATACAAACGTATCTTTTATTCGAATTTTATTTAAATAATTTTGTATTCGCCGAGAATGTATTCGATTAATAATAGTTACAAATTGTATTCGAAGCTTCGAACACAATTTGTAACCATTATTTGTGTAATACATTTGTTCGAAGACTTCGAGTAACTTTCGAATAATTTCGGCCAGCTCTAGACGGCACTAAATACGTTGCGCTATTTCAGTCTTGTTATATGGAACGCTATAGTTAGAGAGACTATAGAATGTTCGAGAATAGGGATATTGTTCCGGGTGATATGAAAAATGTAGGTGACTCTTTCCAATTTTCCGTGGAAGTGGTTTTCAGATTTATTTCCTCCTTTGGACCGATTCAATTATGCTATGTATATTTTATGGCGATTGCCACTTTTGAAACCTATTCCACGGGACTCTAGGGATGAAAGAAAAATTCGCCTCATCAGCGACAGATTTCTTTAAATTAAAAATAACATCGCCGCGTATTTTTCTTTCGCACGGACGCGGAACTCATAAGGGACCGCCGTAATTTACCGGGTCGATCGATAAGCAAGTTGCGCTTTCCAGATGTGTTTACAACGAACTGATAAAGTATACTCTTTGTGTATTAGTTTGTTTGTGGTTGGAATTGTACACAGAAAACCATTTTTATTCGTTCGGGAACAGGTTGCATTCAAATTTTGTGGATTAAATGGGATTAAAGTTGACATTTAATTAGAGCAGGATTTTATGTTTTTCAATCTCTTTGGAAATTTATCAATATTTTGTCGTACGTTCCCGAATGTATGGCTTAAAAAGTCCTTTATCTAGACGACAAAATCAATTGAAATCGGTAACATTTATAAATAACAATTCTTTATCTATCGAGTTCCAAAAATATGTTTAAGGGTAGATTGTTTGTTACAATTGACGAAGACAATTTTTAATTTGTACAAAGATCTGCAGTGTATTTGTGTGACTTTATCTGTTTGAAATCATATTTCAACTCAAATAACAAAGTCTCGTTCACGATGAAACAACCACTATGAGTAGACTCCGGATTTTATGCATTTATAACAAAAATGAGCGAGTGCATTTGAAAACAGTGAAATTATTTTGGCCACGTTCAAATTATTAATGAGGAATATAAATTCATATTTAGCTCCTTTGCATAAACATCCGAAGTCTACTAATGAGGGTAGTTTCAGGGTGTCTTTTACTCTAGTAAAACACGTTTGTAATGAATAAATTGTAGATCATTATGCAAAATAAAAATTTTTGTCTTATTTTAGTCGTTTCAACGAGCAAGACTTGCTATCGTTTTAAATTTTGTTATAAAATCTGAAATTTACAGATGATTGTCAAATTATTATACTCAAACAAAAACTTTTCATACTTTACAAGTTTAAGCGACCGAATAGAGTAGATGTCTTTATTGTAATGTTATAATACACTTTCTTGGTAATAATTAGATATTAATAATTTTGAGTACAACAATTTGGCCAGCCACTGTCATAACTAGACCGCGGATCTTCATGTAAAATAATCAATGTTCGTATCGATTGCAGGACACAGGAGCCAAATAAAAATTCTATTCTTCTTTTAATTATTCTATTAAGCTGAAACTGATACATCGATGTCCTTCAATATTTTGATCATGTCCACTGGTTTAAGTTGTACGTGCCCATTTTTGTCGTAAGTGCACAAAATCGGCAGTCTAGTAATAACATGTATGTAACTGACAAAGATATACATTCTCTGTTTTTGGGTAAATCAATCTCAGCGCGGCGTTACGCTAGCGTTGCCACCAGATGCAAGCAGATTCAAGTTGAGTATTCCTTTGCGAAACGGAAGTTAGGGTTTGGACGCAACTTACTGACCGTCCATCGTAGTTAGAATTTAGTTCAATATTGTTCTTGTCCAGTTGCCGATATACCCGCGATCATATTACCCGGAATTTCATCGAACGCCGCAGCAGCTGGTCCGAGGTCCCGAAAAATGGCAGCAGTTTTAAAAGAGGGCGACTTTTCGCTGCGTACGACGAACGGAACGGAACTTCCGGTCGGCGCATTTTGCGCCCATTAAAGTAACTCAGTTTGCAAAGTTTACGGGCGAGGAGAGCCAAAGTTTCGAGCGTGTCTGCTATTTCACCGTAGACGGCCGGCGCGGCGCTCGCACGCGTTCCATCGCGCGTTAAGCGGATGCGTCCACCCAGAAATTTCCAAATTTTTATTTCTCGAATTACATGCAAAAAAAAGTCATACCGGAAAGTTCGAAGTTCATCGATTTATTTCCAAACTTTGCCCACTTACTTCGGAGATAAAAATCCGGGGCCGACCGCGCTGGAACCTTTCTTGCTCGTCGGCTTAGTTTTTCGATACTTCAACTTTTAACTACCATCGATTCGCTGGAAATTAATTTCTTGCGAATTCCGATCTTTCGGGGTGAATCGCCTGGTGTATCGTTTAAACATTCTCAAGTTATTTGTTCATTACAAAATCTTCTCGAAAAGGTGCATCCAAAAAGTGTTCGAACACTAAATCTCCGATAGCGTCAGTGTTAGTTTCATTAAAAAATACAGTGAAACAATAAATTTTGGCTCATTCTAAAACTTGAAGCTTCCACATTCGCAGACCACCGTTCACTTTCTTTCTTGCATCTTTAATTTGTTAAAAAAAATATGTTTCACAGACGCAATTCTGGTAACCCTTGAAGATGATCCGAATGAAGATCGAAACGTCGGAATTACTTTAGTAATTTGCAAAATTGCTTTGTAAATTAAGCAACGAACAAACGCGATTGAGAACAAACGCGATCGATAGAAAGCTATAATTATTTTGGAAGAGGTCGAAAATTTGATTTTAGGCCGGGTTTTTACGATTGCGTGCGCGGCACCTATACGTGGTAGCGTTGTTGGAAGCTCGTATCTCCGTTTCTAACGAGAAGCATCCGGTTTTGTCTTCCGCATGGCTAAACAAAATTGGCCAGTGCAATTTCCCGCTGGTCGGATCAGACTCGGATTCTTTGGGGCGGGGGGGGGGCATAGCGTCTCCCTCACCTACACGTCCCTCGTCGCTGGTTTCCGGTACCGGGCGCCGCTTGCGGAACCAAGCAACCAGGAATGCAATATTAAGGCATCCGAAGTCCGTCGAAGTCTGAGTATTCCCTCTCGACGCGAACAGCTTCTAGCCGGTTCGCCGCATCTCCGGCTCGCGCAAAATTAACGAGCGCCGACGACCTTCTTCAGCATACTTAAATACCGTAACCGCGATTGCTGGGACACAATCCTCTCATCGACTTCGAGCCTCGCGATTGCCGCGCGGGAAAAAGCTCCTGATTTCGCTGAACCCATTGGCTCCTCGATAATCGAAGACCTCTTGTAGAAAACGCTGACAACTGTCAAACAGTGCCAAGCGCAGTGAGAGAACCTTCCGCGACTTCAAACGAACTACAGAGTCACAATGACTTGCTTCTGATTTCTTCATAAAATTTATATTTTTAATTTATACACTTGATTTACGCTATTCATCTCCATCTCACTTATATTCAGTATTTTGCAAAACTCCCTACTTCTTTTAAAATTAATTATTCGATAATTATCTGTTCAGGTCCGACACCAACGCTGTACCTCGACTACAGATTTTATGTATTTATGACAAAACTGGAAAGATATTAAAAGAACTTGAGGATAGTGTTACATCATTTTTCAATTTTTAAGATGAGTACAATGGCAAGTACATTTTCATTTAAGTTCAAGTTGTTACAACTGAATTATTACAATACAAACCGTATGTATAAAGTCTGAATAAATCTAATCTTGTTATTAAATTCAAAAGCAATGTATGTCGAAGTTCAGTTTTTCTTTAATAACTTTACGGGCTGCGTCTCCTACACAGACACACTCGTGCGTGATTGCACACAGTCACCACAGTACACTCGCAAACCGCTAGACCACGTATACGTACGCGAGGATTGCAAGGGTCCGGGATTTCTCTCCTGATTTCTCAATAATGCAAAGACGGGGTTTCTTAGTAGTCAAAATACTAGGTTTAAGATCAATCTAGGGATCTATTAGCCTCAAAAGTCCTACTTTTACGTTTAGGACGCGTAATTGACATTATTCGGTAGCATGTCGCGAAGCCATGAGAAGCAATGGACAGGCAACGATGCTGCCGCCTATCGTGGCTGTCGATATGCTGTCGAATAATGAGAATTACGCGTCGCAAACGTAAAAGTAGGTCTTTTGATGCAAATAGCCCCCTAGATTGATCTTTCATCTAGCGATTTTGACTATTAAGAAACCCCGTCTTTGCATTATTGAGAAATCAGGAGTGAAATCACGGACCCTTGCATTCCTCGCGTACGTATACGTGGTCTAGCTGTGTGTGAGTGTACTGAGGTGATTGTGTGCAGTCACGCGCGAGTGTCGTCTGTCTAGGAGACGCAGTCCTTAATAAGATGACAGTAATACGCCGTTGTTTCGAAGTTTTCATATTTTTACTCTTTCCAATAGCACCAACTGTTATTATTGCTATAAATGCTAAAAATCCACAATATACGTATCTCTGCTCCATTGATAATTTACGAAGAGCATTTCCACAATTTAATCTGTTGAAACACATACGAATAACTGGCGAAAACTTAGAACTCGGTTCTATCGGGGTCGGATGGATTTCCGAGCACGAATAATCCGGCAACAAACGCACTTCCTATCGCGAGTTGCGTATTGACAGTCGCGAAATTAAACCTGTATTCACGAGAGGGAACGCAGTTAACTACAGTGTCAACTATGCCGGTACTATCTGTGCAGTTGGGTCAACTACGGTAATAGCGTTCGAAGTTGTTTCAACTAGATATGCGATAGGTATTGTGGCCGTATCTTTGACCGAGCAGAAGCGTCTCTCCTTGGGGACACTCTACCGAGAGCGTAAATAATAAAACAGATCAGCGAGGATTGATTCGTGAAACATCTCGATATTCGTCGCAACTGGGCCGCAACCGGGCCGCCCGTCAATGAACGCGTTCGCTATTTGATCCCCCGTTTGCAGGGATGAAATGTTCCGCTTCAAAGAAACTGCGACGTATACTCGATAACATCGTGTTTGCGACCGATCCGAGTATGCTACTCGCTCCGAAACACTCGTGCCGCTGTCCGGAACAAATTCGAAGCATCTAAATACAATATAACTTCTCATTTCGTTGCTTTCATCGTTGGCGAACCTTTGATCATCGAGTGCCAGCATTTCCAGTCACGATTTCTTTTTTCTACGATATTATGTGATAGAGATTTTTCGTAAATTTTCTTCATCTCATTTTTAAATACGTTCGAATCATACGACTTTATTTATTCAGCCTCTCGCGTGTCTTTTATCCCGATTGCTTGATTTATCTGCTGATCTACCCCACGTGTTGCATATTTTCTATTCTTTGGATTTACCCACCTTTTCCTTCTTTCTCGAAGTAATTGAATTAATAAAAGTGAAACTGAAAGGTAAAATTGTTCGTAATGGTCACCCTTTTAACTACATGCACAACATAAAGTTGACTTATGATCTCTTCTTATCGATCGTAAAATGTTTGAATAAACTTGGAATAATTTTATCGCCGCCACGGTTCGATCAAATTCTACACGATATAGCTATAATATAGGGCGAAACACCATCTTTCTTTTCCTCAAATAGAAAAACAATTCTATAGCAAACGTGGTCTTATGACGTAACAGTTTCAAATCCGAATCGAAACGTTCGAGTGTTACAAAATAGCTGTATTGTGTAGATTTTGATCGAACCGCGGCGCCGTTAAAATTATTCTAACTTTATTTAAAGTTGACTTTCCTTACACGAAATAGAACTTGTTAAATATTCTTAAGATTCATGAAAGAATCAAGATTTCTTTTCCTAGTTCTGCCTTGAATCTTCATCATCAATTGTTATAGTAGTCGCGTTTTTATTAATTAATAGACTCCGGATGTTTATGCAAAATAAACAGTTTGTGCATCAATTGCAAGATGCAGGAGCTAAATATAAATCTATGTGAGCGCCGCGTGTATGTATGTGTGAACGTCGAGACAAATCAAAAACGTAAACAAACGATTGATTAATTTTCCAGAAAGTTCTATCGCGGAACATATAAATAGAACTCATTAATACGATACGATACGATACGATACGATACAATACGAATACGGACTACGAATACGAATTACGATGACAGAATTGAATGTTTATTCGGTGTGTTGCATTGTGTCTTGTTAATTATATGTTTATTCGGTGTGTTCCATTGTGTCTTGTTCCATGTTAATTGAAGTTGTGTTATTCTTTGTTCTTATTAATAAAGGATTAGTTACTTTAAACATTTCTATTCTTACATCTATATTCTTCGTTAATAATTTTAATGCGATGAAAATAATATATTAATACTCAAAATCATTTAATATTTTCACTGTTTTAAATTGCACTTGCTCATTTTTGTTACAAATTCATAAAATCCAGAGTCTATTGATTAATCGCCGTCGTCGATGTCTGTCATCGACCTCTTAATAATTCCCTGAAGTAAAATTTATATCTGTGCATCTCCACATTTTCTCGAATGCTTAAATATTAATATCGGTGAAACAGAATTTTAATTCGACTTTTAGAAGCTGAATAGCATTCATGTTGATCAGATTACGTTTAACCATTGACACGCTACTATACGGGAAGGGGTCAAGTACCCTTCGACTCAACTTGCAATTCCTGATCCCAGCCTACGTGAAATTCGGGTTTTCCTCTCGATTTATGAAACCGCGTCTCTTGAGTCGAAAGTATCCGATGTGTACATGACCGAATGATATTGTTTTAATTAAATGCCGCTGCAGGTTTCCAACGGCGGATTAGCCGATTCACTTTGACCGATGCTCCATCGTCGATATTTTTCCACTAGTGCAGACCGTCTATTGATTTCATCATCCAGAAAAAAGCTCGCGAGATTAAACCGATTACGCGTTCAAAGCGAGCATCTCAACATATACATATACCACGAATAGAATACACCCACCGTTGAAAACGACATACAGTGGCTACCATTAAAATTCGGACACTCCGAAAAAGACGATAACAGTTTTTAATATTAGACGTTAATTTGATCTTTTTGAGAAGTTAGAACAATTGTTTTTTAACGCTAAACCTACCGAGCCTTAAAAGAAGCTGGTACATGGTCCCTTATAATATCCTGATTAAAATATCGGAAATCTTATCTTATTAATTACCCTTCAAAAGATAAACAAAGCAAACAATTTAGACAGGGTAATTTATTATGAAATTATAATATGTGTAAGCATTTGATGGAAGAACCAACATAAAGAATGAACAATCATGCGAACAACATTCCTTTGGTTATCAAGAATGTTTTTTCGAATCCTGAGATTATAAAAATATGAGAATGATTGATAATTTCGTTTGCCTCGCTAACGAGAATACATTCTCATTGAATTGCAAAAGTGTATTCAGGGAAAAATATCGATTTTTACGTATTTGAATCACATTGGAAAAAAATACCGTAGTAAAACGTACACCCGCGGCAATAGGTACATTTGACCTAATCAAAGTAGTCTGCAACCTTAACACTAAACCTACAGTTCCCTTATAAACTGTATAAAAATGACAAGATTGATTTTATTTAGACTTTATGCGGCTCCTATTACAATACGTGCTCTACTAAAAATATTTATACAATCAATTCTTAGAAAAACATTTTTATTATTTCAATAATTGTAAAACAACAAATCTGGAACCGGTCATTTTGACCGGTGGTAGTCGGTTTAGTGCTGAACAAAAATGATGAGAGAAAGAAATTATTGTTTGACTTCTAATTGTTGCAACGGGTGAAGAAAATTTTCATTTTGCATAAAAATTCGCACTGTTAAGATTATACACTGGTGTGCACAATTAACGGAACGCTACGCTCGCTATGATGATCTCTGTCTGTGAACTTGAACGCCCTTCGGTAATTATAGTCACTGAATAATAAAAGAGACTATCAGTGTAGGTGTTTGAAAAAGGTGGTGTCCCTAATAAAATAAAAACAGATATTTTTGTGGCATCGTGTGCGCCACATTAAAATATTCAACTTTATGCTTAACCCCTTGCCGCGTCATTTCCTTTACATTTAGAGCGATTAAAGCGTCTTTATCCCCAAATATCCCCATAGGTATGGCAACGTTATGGAAGAAATGAAAATGCAGCACTGTCGCGCCAGCATTTCTTCTCGCGACTCCGCTAAATTCTGTCGAATAATGCGAATATCGCCTGAGAAACGCAAAATTAGGCTTTCTGGGATAGTAAGCGCGCTAGATGCATCTTTTATCTAGCGATTGCGACTACGGAGAGGTCCCCAATATGCATCAGCGAGACGCCATTTTCCTTATCCCGGACCCTTGCAATTCCCGTGTACGTACATGCGTCTAGCGGTGTGTGGTGTACCACACAACTCATCGAGTCTACACATTTAAGCATTGATATTACGAACGAATCAAATTTGTTACATTGTATGTTTTTGACATTGTTAAAATCTTCGTGACGAGTGTGACTCGTTAAAATACAGAAAGGGGTTAAGGAATTCGACGTGTCTTTAAAAACAACAAAGATATTCGGGTTGGAAACGTTATGTGGCTCCACCCTGTATAAACGAAACCGTTTTTCAACGCTCGAAGAAGGAAAGCTTTCCAACGTTTTAATTGTCGTAGAGTTTGGTCGTTCGGTACAAAACATCGTGCACGTCGCGAAGGAGGGACTGGTCCGATTACTAAGATTATTTCGAATAAATTGTGAGAGTTTTTCGAGTGGGCAAGTTCTACCTCTTTTTCTCTAACTCTCCGTATACATAATTGTGGTGGGAGGATCAGGGCGGGACGAAAGGGGTCTGTATGGGTGGGAGTACGCCCTAGGAGGTAACTCCAGGAAATCAGGCAATTTAAATTCACCGTAAAAAGGCTCTTTAATTAAAAGACTTTAATTCCTCACGGTCACAAGGGGACGCTTACTTATTCATACTAATGACTAGGCAGCCTCGAGTAATTAGAACGGTTTGAGTGCTCGGTATCTGATCTACAAGAATGTACCGGCGGGACGTTTGGGATTTTGATTGAAAACGACGCGGCCGGTTTTTCCGGCTGGCGACCACCGGTGTCGTTTCATTCGCCTCGATTTGCACCGCGCAAATCGTTCGGCAAATTAAACCGTACTCTCATGTCCTTTTTTCATTTCCGTTTTCGTTCCATCGCCGAAGAGAAATTCTTTAATGTCTGCCGTCTGGACCCGTTTGCGCTCGTCCACCTTCACCGCGAGGGTTGTCAGCTACTTTCGATGTACGTAAACGTATCGATAGAATCGGTGGCATGCTCTTGCGCCGCAAAAGAATTCGCAATTCGGTTAACTGCGAGAGCAAGCCTCCGGAGAACGTCAGCTCCGCCGCTGCCTCGTTAATTGGATCAGAGCGCCGCGATAATTAGTTTAAATCCTCCAATTAATATTCCGTGTTTTACTTTCGCGTTACGACCGGCGTCCCGGATATCTGCCGTTCCAGTTCCCCGGCATCAAAGATCGCGTTCCCCCTTTCGACAAACGCTTCCTGACAACATTCCAGTTTATTTTGACTTTCTGGATTCCTCCTCGTCCCCGTCCGTTTGCCTCTGTACACAGAGCTTGCGAGGCAAAGGGTTTACGCTTCTTTGTTCTTGTTTAACGCGTTCGGTAAACCGAGGATTTTATATTTGCGATCGTCGCACGAGTTTTAACAGTTTCAATGCTACCGCCTGGGAAAACCTGGTGTCGATAGTACCAATTAGTTTAGGAACATTCAACTTTTCACTCGCTGCTGTAGCGAACACGTTTCTTCTTCGCGTGTGTGGAGAATTTTAAAGGGAAAGTGTAGAAAACAAGAATGTTCTTACGGATAGAAATGCATTTATGTTATATTTTGCGTTTAGACACATGTATTGCGAAATATACACGAAGTATGACACGCGAAATTGTAAGAGACCAGTGGAAGATGGCTATTGTTACTCGATTTGTTATGAAATTGTGCATAGTTCAAAGTTCAAACATCCGAATCTCGTTGACACCAGGCGACTGCGCGAAAGCGTTTGTTGCATTCAAGCCAATATAGCGTGTAAAGGTAGATACAATGTGTCTACCTTAGGCCGCAAAAGACCTCGATTTCGGAGTTTTTCTCGCACGAAGGTTTATTAGCGAGCACGGAAAGACCGAAAGGTAAATCCGGGGCCGCCAGGCTACAATGGGTCGCGAGGTTCGGAAAACGAGAAAAAGTGTGCTTGTAAATTTAATAGAAATTAACCGTCTAGCGAAAGTCATTACGCGTGTTGGTGGCATGCAAGGACGAGCTCAGGAATTTATATACCTGGGACGGCGGTTAAAGTAAATAAACACTGAGAAATTGCTCTAGCCATTTTTTCATAAATGTTTTTGTATAAATAGCGGCGAAGCGAATATTTCAGGATCTTTTCCCACTCGACATTATAAGGTACTTTACGAATAAACGAACTGTTTTGACGGGTGAAAATAAAGTTTGTGTCTATAACAAATGTAATAAACTGTATAAACTGATGCAGAGAATTAATGATTCGTTTACTGACATGGGATATTAAACAAGTGCAACACGTCGATTTTAATGAAATTCGTACAAAGATATGGCAGTTGTAGACCGAAAATCGTGAAAAATTACGATTTTTAACACTGTTGATCGTTTATAATTGGTAAACCAATTTCAATGAAATTTTCAGAACGTATATACTATTAATTAATACGAGTTTACAAAACACATCATTTCAATTTTCGTTATTCGCCCAGCTAAAAACGTTGGAAAAATCAATTTTCACTATTGTTTTTCACAGTTCCGATCAAATGCATTTTTACAGAAAAATTAAAAATGTTGATTTTTTTTCCTAAATTTCCAAATTTTGGGCTCAACACGCAACTTGAAGGCATTATCGCACAACTTTGGGATTTTGATACTGTCATTAGGACGTCGAATCACAACTTTTCCTGTATGGGACGTTTTCGATTTCGAAAAAAATGTTTTTTCGATCCGGTCTAATGGATAGGTTATCCACGTTCAGGAGATGATCGAAGATATACTCGATTCGTGCGCAAGCTGAATTTTGTTATACAATTCGCGGAATTCTTTTTGTTGCGTTGGTGAACATGTCTGAAAAGTGTCTGTACATAATATAATATAATATATAATGAGAACTACGCGTCGTAAACGTAAAAGTAGGTCTTTTGAGGCAAATAGCCCTCTAGATTGATCTTTCAACTAGCGATTTTGACTACTAACAAACCCTGTCTTTGCATTATTAAGAAAACAGGAGTGGAATCCCGGACCCTTGTAGCGTCCTCGTGTGCGAGTGAACTGTGGTGACTGTGTGCAGTCATGCGCGAGTGTTAAACTGTCCTATCAGACCCGCAGTGGTACACGCTGATACGTTTATTTAACACTAGGTTTACGGAGCTCTAGAAATAACTATTTCACATTATTTTATAAACATAACAAGAATGTGTCTATCCAAATTATTGGCAATTTTTCCAATAGTATATACCTCAAGAAATAAATTTGGTAGATAATTCCTCAGGGAAGCATCTTAGCAATCTTAATAATCGCAAATTAAAAATATTACAACTCGTCACTTTTACGGGTTCCGGAAATCTAGTGTTAATGCGCTAAAAACATACATTTTCTAACAAGTTTCACACTGGAGGCATTGTAAAAAATGCAGTGTAGAACAAAGATGGTAAGTCTGTTTGATTACACTGTCCAACAAATTTCAACTTTTTTTATGTTTCCTGACTCCGAATCTGGCCTTAATTTTTCTCCTACGCGTACAGTTTTTGAGAAACATGGCCTTGAAAAAAAACCACATTTTTCAACTTTAAACAAATATTGTGATGTTATTATAAAAGATATTGAATTGTTCTTTACGGCAAAAGATTCTGTAGACTTTCCCGAATACAGTGATATCCAATATTAATACATTATGATTGTTTAAACATATTTAAACAATCATTAAAGACGGAAAGACACCTTTTTTGCACAGATTTTTGAGGATATTATTCAATTTATCGGAAAAAATAAGGATCCAGCATAAAATTGAACTATATCACGCGATAGAGCAGACTTTTATATTGAGAAAACCCCCTTTGAAGTTTCCGACATCGATGTTTTTGCCGAACCAGAGTGCAAAATATCTTCGCTCGACATGAGTTGCCGCAAGTGTTGCTCTTCCACGAGCGCGATCATTCTAGTGATTCTAGACGATATTTTTCTTTCTGGTTCGAAAAAAACATCGACGTTGAAAATTTGAAAGGATGGTTTTTCAAGATGAAAGTCTGCTCTATCGCGTGATATAGTTCGATTTTCCGCTGGACCCTTATTTTTTGGGATAAACTGAAAAGTATCCTCAAGAAATGGTGCAAAAGTGGCGTCTCTCCATCTTTAATCATTGTTTATACATGTTTAAACAATCATAATGTATTAATATTGGATATCACTGTATTCGGGAAAGTCTACAGAATCTTTCGCCGTAAAGAACAATTCAATATCTTTTATAACAACATCACAATATTTGTTTAAAGTTGAAAAATGTGAAGAGAAAAATTAAGGTCAGATTCGGAATCAGCGCAAAAAACTCTATAAGGTACACCCAACAGTTATAGGGAAACAAATTTGGTGTTGGACAGTGTTATCGAGTAAAAACAGCTAAACAGCCAAAGATCGAGTGTTCCAGAAACGTTTCGGGGATTGGAAGAAGCGCTGGCACAAGTGTGTAATATGTAATGGAGACTATTTTGAAGGGGATAACATTCGTGTAGACGAATAAATAAAGTTTTTACCGACGAATGAAAATTCCTGTTATTTCACTAACACACATCGTACAGTCGTGCTAGTCGAATCATCGTAAAAACACCGTGGATTCCGTATCGTATTTCAACGCGACCTCTTCGCAATATTAAACTTTGCTTCCCCCCATCGCAAGGTTCGAATGTCCGCGGTCGTAAGTCCGACAAAATGGAGGCGTACGTTCGGAAACGTGCGCCGGTGAACCAACCTTGGTTTTCAAACGATCCTGCTCTTCCGTCGGATCGATGCTTGACCGTGGTTTCGCCGCGTGAAAGAGGGTTGCAGTCGCATAAATACTGGAACGTGACCGTTAGAACTGATTCCAGAACCGAGCGGAGCCCATTTAGATGCACCTGCTACCGTACCTTCCGTCCAAGTCCTCCGACGTTAACTTGTGTATGGTTTACGGGTGTCGCGGATTCGTAGTTTCTCCAGTACCTTTTATCACTGGATCGAAATTGTCGTCGGATCCCGCCGACCGATAGGTGCTAAGCATCTTCCAATACTGGGAAGTATTATTAGTCTCCCCATATGTGGAAACTTCGGGACCGAAGTGTCATATGTGTCTGATACAAAGGCTATACTTTGATCCTTGAATGTGGCAAATGTTAAGAAAACTTTAGCGTTTCCAATGATTTTTTTGTGAAACTTCTATTGAAACATTCGTGACCCTTTTCTGATTAAGAGAACACCAAACGCGACACTATTTGGATCGTATTTGCATGTTTAACTCGCGATACAGTAGCTCGATTACCCGAACTAATCGTCGAGTGTCCAGATAATACAATGTTATTTAGCTAGAATACTGTATTCAATCTTTAACGATACATATAATAAACCGTATTGTATATTGATTTCTTTACTCTTTTTTACGCATATTCGTTAGAGGATTTCAAGGCGAATTCGAAAACGTATCATAACATTAAAAAAAATGGCAAAAAATTGCTTTTATAACTTTTTTTTTTTAGATTTGCTAGAATCATGTGAAAGTTCTTTTGAAACCACGTATATGTGATAAAAACATTTTTGATCGGACAGCTAATAACAGAGTAATCTCTACTGATAACGATTCGTGATTCACCCTGTATATTAAACTAATTTACATGCAACACACACACACACAAATAAATATGATCTGAATTGCGTCATGTTTGGCCTCATATTAATCCTAATATAATGTAGTTGATAGTGATCCTACTTGGTCGAAGCAGCTTCAAGTCATTAATAAAAAAAGAAATAAGATTAACAAAAATCTATGAAACTATTTTATATTCTGGACATCATTATTTCTTTGTTGACGGGTATCGAGCACAATAAAGTCGTCGACGACAAATAACGCGTATTTTAACGATACCGGTTAAAGGAACGTTGCGCGGCGATCGAAAAAAAAAGTGATTGTTATCGCCGAGCGTTTGAAGGAAAGAAGATTATGCAAATAGCAAGGGATGGACTTCTACGATGCAGTTACGGTGCTCTGTAGCGAGTTTTAAATTCTACTTTATACATGCAGCAGTTTATTTTTCCGTGAAAAACATTATCCTAAGCGACATAGCATCGAGCAGTAAACTCGCCAGTGAAATATCAAACTCTTCTCGTATCCGAGTTCCTTTATCTTCCCCGAGCTACCGTTCTTCCACGGCATCCATTTTCAAAAAGCTTTTCTGTTCCCATTTCTACCTCATCCACTTCCCACGTCTAATTTTCTCTTCGGACGCAACACACGGAAACCCTTTACGACATTGTTCCCCATACAGGGTGTTTCTTTGAACCAGTTACATCAGTACCTCGAGTAAACTCCAGAGGGAAAAAACATGTATAACAGTTGCTCAGCTTAGCGAATTTTCTGACGTAAATCATTTTGCTCCACGGTGAAAAGGGTTTTAAAGCCAAATTAACGTTTTACCTTATTACCGTGGATTTCGTGGTACCATAAAGATATTTGTTTTCTTTTTAACCCGTTGCCTTACAATATCGTGTAACAAATATGTAGGCTATTAATTTCCTTCAAATAAAAATAAAATTCTATTTTGGTTTTGTTAATGTACAGCTATCGGGGAACATATATGTAGGCGTACAATAGATATAAAGTTTTTCCTTTTTTTAAGAAATTAAGGATTACAAAAAAAAGTTTTAATCACTGAAATCGTAAACTAAATCGTATGGCAATGGGTTAAATGCAGCATTCAAAAGAACCGGTGCATATTATTACGGTAAACATCCGCCGCAGAGATCTTTACGCAAAATTAATGTTTTCTAACTAGTTTCTATTTTAATAATTTTCATAAATTGATCAGTTATATCGATTAAATGTTACCGATGGTTTTATTATGTCATGAATGCATACAATCCGGAATCTAGTGATAAATATAGCCAATTTATCTCAATTTTGCGATCTGCTGTAGTGCTCAAATAGATCTTTTCTCATAATAAGATCTTATTTTGCATTTGATGTGTGCTATTTTGTATTGTCTATGCGCTTCGCTTTATTCCAGAATCTGAAAATGTAGGAAAAATTACGCGATTAATCATGATTGTCTTTTCTAAAATTACAACTATAACAGAAGTGAAAGAATTGCAGACTCGTATTCACAGAAATCTAATCGACACGCCCAATCCTACTTAACACATGCCTCGCACATGACTAAAAATTAGTCATTTCACTGCCAATCCCAGCTATCTAATGACTAATGTCACCAATATTACTCATACTCCCCACATTGATAATTTTTCTCTTGCAGTAAATAAATGACTGTTGTCCCTCTAAATCGAGATGAATCAAAATAATCCATTACCATTAACAAAAGATGAGGTCATAATTCACAGGTGCACAAATGGAAATTTATTTCTTTCCTTATTAATTTCGGCGAGTGAATCATTTTGATATCTTTATGTTGATATATTATGTTCACCTTGAATATTTTGATTACTTCTAATATTATGCAAAAATAATATCGATATTAATCGATAGAGTATTGAATTATGCGTAAAAGTGCATTGACCTCCATATGTTCTAAGCCTAATAGTTAATGAGATATTATGGAAATCATTTGATTAATGTAAATAATCATCGCTAATTTGTAGACTGCGGATCTTTATGCAAAATAAAAATGTTTCTCATTGATTGTGAG
>CM052193.1:9531480-9592825 GCA_028455805.1 Lasioglossum figueresi | reverse complement strand
CTACATACTCTCTATCGTGCATTTCTCCGGTACCGGCATAGAGAGAGAGACAGGGTAACTTTTTCCCCTTAATTCCTGCTGCCTCCCCTCTTCTGGCGACTCTAGATGGGTCACCCTATTCGGTCGTATGCAAACGCCGAAATGTAGGCTACGGGCGAAACTCTTTTAACGCGGACTCTTTAAACCACTCCCGCAACACCCCGTAACACCTTCTAACACCTTCAAACACCCTGTAACACCCTGTAACACCCCCTGAACACCCGCTGGTATTTTCGCGCAAGCCCGACGCAAACTTCCGCGACGGCTGGCTCGCGTATCGTGTCGACCGAGCGCAAACAAGTTAGTAATTACTCTTTCCGACGAGAAGTTTTCGGCGCCCGCCCGAAGGCCAAGGTAAATAAAAAGCCTCGAAGCGCGCCGAGGGAAGTTTCGGGTTACCGGCGCCGCGTTCCGCCTCGATACCTCGCGAACTTCGATCGATACATCGCTGCCTCGCGCGACGATTATTCGGGTAAGACCTCCACGAAAGGTTCCCGAAACCCTTTGGACCGGGACCAGCGGTACGTAATTGAAACTGCTTTTATCTTTTGCATGTAAATGGGGAACCGGTCCATGGGGCCGAGGGAGGAACAACGCTCGATATAAAGGGCAAAATGGCCCCGATGAGCCTCGCTTTGAATTGTTGATACTGTTTGCAAGATAATGGCGTGCTAATCCTTTGTAACCCGCTTTATTGAATTGTGCGCAGACGCTGTCGGTCGAATATGGAGTTATGAAAGAACCGATCGGGGCTGAAATGTTCTAAATATGCGAATCGTGTGCAGTCGTGTCGCCTGCGATTGCATTGAAAACGGTGCGCGTTCGGTGCGAGTTAATTCCGGTATAAAGAATTCAAGAGAACAGGAAATTCTGTACGTACGTATACTCGTATGTACTATGGAACGATTGTCAGCTAGAATTTAATATGTTCAGTGTACGTCTTAATTAATTTCGAATTTTTTTATCGACTGTCGTCTGTCGAACCGACTAACTGTGAGCCATTCGGTTCCACTTGCTTCTTGAAATCTGTTCGCCTATTGGTAAATGGTGGACAAATATTCGCCTCATTCCTGAGATTCCAACAAAATAATCATTACACGAACTATGTAATATACCTGTATTAAAGCGACAAGTTGTATGAAGGTTGTGCAAGTCTATTAAGTTGTGTTACATGGAAACCGAGTTATAAGCATGTTTTTGCGCCGTGCTATATCGTCGCTGTGTTTTCAGAGGATCTTGTGATAAGAGAAGCGTATATCCAAAAGGATTTCACTTAAAATTGTAGCAAAAAAATGTACGATAAAGAATGCATATTCGCAACGCAAATATTGTCAGTGTCTCATAACTAGATTGCGGATTTTATACGTTTACGATAAAAATGGCTGCGCGCAATTTAAAGCAGTGACGATATTAAGAAGATTTAACCCTTTGTACTCGGAGAAATCGGAGAAAGAAAAATCTAAGTAAAACGGGTTTTATATGTACTCGATTCTTCTTTATCTAATTCTCTTATTTTTTAGTTAAAAACAAATATAAATTACAACAAAGTTTGAGAGTTGTATTTAATATAATCAGTAAAAAAATTGTTTAAAATAAGTAGCGGTCAAGGAACTGTCCTTTGAAGTAGATTTCATATGAAACACATAAAATAGTAGAGGGAGTTGTTGGCAAGAAAATTGAAAGATAATTCGGATTGCTAAGGGTTAAGAACATCAGCGTATCAATTCCAGTTTAAGAAGCTAATTAAATGACGAACAAATGTTCTTGGCACGTGTGTCTTGCAAACAACGAAAACATTGTCTACTTCGCATAAAGATCCGCAGTCTACTCATAATATGAGACGAAGTTCACCGTCACGCGACGCGATACACTTCTGGTAGCTGTGATAATCTTCGAACAGCGAGAATAACGTGACCGAAACGATCAGACGGTTTCGAATTCCTTCGGAGTGCGGCGTTGCGATGCACAATACAAAACTGTCGACAATTGTTTCTTAGCACGCCAATATCCCGAAAACCATCTACCACAGGAACGACCGCCAAAATATGAAAACTGTATGCCCTCGGTCTCTCCGCCCGAAGTCACACGAAACCGACCGTGTTGCCGGGAACGTTCCAGCTAATGTAATAATTATATGCGCTGTATTCCCTCGAGTGGAAGCCATCATCGAGGAATCTCGTTGACCCGCGACGTTCCCTCTGCTCGCCAATGGGAATAGAAGGGAGAACAGGTCCCGAACAACATTCTGGCACCGTGCAGATACGATTTCATATGCAAACGCGGAGATACAAGGCCAAGCCCCTTCGCACAATGGCTTATGTCATACTGTTCTTCCCCTTTATCATCCGCAGTTCCCTCAGTCCGTGTTCTCGGTGTCCTCTCTTCCTCTCATCTCTTATCCTCGCTCTATTCCTACAGCGTTTTCTTCTTCTTCTTCTTCGATCTCCGCTTTCCACTCTACACTCTCTCTCTCTCTTCCCGTTCTTTCTGAATGAACCGACGTAACCAGCTGCATCCTCGTCGACGAAACCGACGTCGATGTCGACGACGACGACGACGACGACGACGCTGTTCCCTATTCTATTTTTAGAGTGCTCCGTCATTTGTGTCTCTTTGAATAGCTCGTAAAGTAGTACGGCGTGACTGCTGATTGAATCGGGCGCATCACTCGAGGCGAAGCTGCCCGGGATTGTCCCGCCAGTAATGGCCGTGATCAAAGCGTAATTGAGATTCGCGAAAATCGCGTTCGCCGGCTTTGTCCGCGCGTCGACGCGCCAATCCTCGCGGAAATACCGTTGTGCTCCAGAGAAATTATTCTCGACACTGCGCGACTATGTAACGTTTTCGAGACCGCTCGATTCCTCGAGCATTTTACCGGCGTTTGGACCGATGCGACCCGACGGTGTTGCGCTGGTTAATTAATCGAATGTCACTGTAATTACCTCTCGAGAATGGCCACGATAACTTCTGCGTTTCATTTTCGAACGCTTCGATTTTTCGCTGGATTGATACGCTCGTTTGTTCGACGCGTGGCTTCGGCGTGAGCTGAAAGTGGCTATATTTTTGTAGCTAATCAATAGTTTTTAATATATCCTCACAGAAATTACCAACACCAATAAATATTAATGTACGATGAAATTTTTTATCAATTTTAGGTTTATTTCTTATTATTCAAATTATCTCAGGTTTATTTTTAATTATTCAAATTATCCCGGGTTTATTTTTAATTATTCAAATTATCCCAGGTTTATTTTTAATTATTCAATTTATCTCAGGTTTATTTTTAATTATTCAAATTATCTCAGGTTTATTTCTATCTATACATTATTGTCCTTATATTAATTATGCATTTCACAGAACAATTCACATTATAAAAGATGTAAAATTAGGGTGATGAATTCGTCTTATTCGCATAAATGGAGCATCATTTTTTTTTACTATAATATTTATTCATATTGCACGAGGAATTTATTATCGTTCATTTAAATTAGGACCGTTCACAGATCTAATCAATAATTTTTTAAAATTTATTTTCGATGATATTTCGTGTAGACGCATTAGTCTTTCCGATGTCCTCGATGCAACAACCATTCATTTAGTTTAATCGTCACAAATTTAGGACTTAAATGACAGTTTAGGTGTGTCGAGTGAAAATAGACCCAGGCACAGCCGTCGGAAGGTTTTTGTCTCTTCGATTAACCCCTTGCCCTACGATTTATTTTACGGTTTCAGTGATTAGAACTGTTTTTGTAGGTAGTAATTTCCTAAAAAAGGAGAAAATTTATATCTATTGTATGCCTACATGTTCTCCAATAACTATACATTAACGAAACCAAAATGGAATTTCATTTCGGTTTAGTGGAAATTAATAACATACGAACGTATCTATGAGACCCCGTTCTGTCACGATATTGCAGGGCAACGGGTTAAATTGGATCGACGATGATTTACTGTTGCGGAGAGCAGTTTTACTGCAGATTGTGAGAGAATTCATTTTCATTTGGTTTGTACATCGCAGACGAAGGGATAAAGAAAATACCAATGTACATATAAATTTAATTATAAAGGAAACTGTTACTGTTTCACTGTGAGTGAAATGTTAATGTTAGCTGAGCAGACAGAGTGATCGAAGGAAAATTAAATTAATTTGAGCGGTGCATGGATATGAGAAAATTCAGTGGTCAGCGTGGAATGAAATTTTTATTTAATTCCCTTTGTGTTGGAGACAACAGAGCTTGAATCTTGATCGGATATGCTTATCTGGGAGAGCTTGGTCGAAAAGTTTGTCCATTATATTTACCATTTCCACAACTGTATTTTCTCAGTTATGAAGCACGTAAAAATATCGTTCTACGGTTTCGACTAATTCTCCATGTAGATTTATCGAATTGCATATATCCGCATTTCGGAAGTACCCGGCTTTCTGCTTACAGAACGTGATCGTATATTTAATCGAACACGTTTCCACTATTCGGTCTGAATTTTTCCAACGACTACTGGAAAGAACAATATGCCAGTTAATTCGTTTTAACGGTGCTTATTTTGTAGAAAGAGAGCGATTTTTATAATGATTACTGTACGGGCCACACTGCTTTTTGAAAGGCAGAACTGTAGACTTGCAATTTAGAAGTTTCATTATACATAGTCAGCTATCTGATTACCTGTTTTTATCATGATTAGCTTAGCTGCATAGACCTGGTGACCTACATTACGTCTCATTAAGTGTAATAAGTAATAACTAGACTGCGGATTTCATGAATTTATCGCGAAAATCAGTAGATAAAACACGAAACAGTGAAACATGAAATGGATTAACGAATACTGTCACTTATTAAGATCGTTTTAAACAAAAATATAATTTTTATTCAACCACAGCTTTAACACTGGTGTTACGGAACGCGGAAAAATGAGATCGTAAAGATGTATCCATGAGGAATTATTCAACAAATTAATTTCTTTGGGTATACATATACAGGGTGAGTAATCCTAAGACAAGTCACCTGAATATCTTCTGCATTTTTTGAGATAGGAAGAAATGTTTCAGCCAAAAGTTTGGTTTCGAGGGCCCCATTATTCCCATTAAAATGGAACCACATATTTTTGAACTCCTAAGTTTGTAACCCTTCGCGAGACAATTTCAACGATGTAGTCAATTAAGGTAATAAACGTAAAAAAGGACCAAAAATATAAAGTCAGTGTGAATGCCGACGTAATGGGATATTCTCAGCTTAGAAAAGTGTTAAGAAAAGTTACGTTTCATCGAGGTATTAAATGTTTTGTGGAATATACGACAAAACTATTGTTACAAGTTTTCTTGTACGTGCCAGGTATACGTTAAAATATTTTAAGCACGGTAGAGGAACCAAGCGAAGCAAACAACGCGCACCATGATTATTCATTCTGCCTGTTTTCTTTTAGACTGCGCGTCACAGGTAAAGGCAACATTACCAGCTTCGAGCTCTGTTATCTTTCCTATTCGAAGCTCTTCCCGAGACAAATACACAAAAGATACGTACGCTTGTGTCAACGTTACTTCTAATTACAGCTTCATCCAATGCCGTGTGCTTATTACTCGAGTTTATCTATGGACTATCAAAACAATCTCGCTGCAGTGACAGCCCAGGATCCTGGGACTCTAATGGATCAAAATTCAGAGCACTAAGCACACTTTTATTATTACCAACAAACACGCTTCCAAAGAAAGTCGTATTTAACTCTGGATAACTTTCGTAAAATTGACGAGTGGAATATTTGAATCTTGTCATACAGATGATTCACTAAATTTTAATAAATTCAACTATTTTATTTCGCGCGTATCCTGCTTCTCTACAAATACTTTTGTTGTTAGATAAAAAGAGTTCACAACATACCGAATCTCAAGTTGCTTGGTCTACTTTACAAAGAGTTACTCCACTTTAGATCCAAACATTTTGCAACCAATAATAGACCGTTCGAAAAACACCGAATATCTCAGCCATTTTTAAACATTTTCTTCTGCAAAAAATGGAGAATAAAGTTAAGAATGTTAACACTTTACCTACCGGAAGTCTATTAATAGAATTTTCAATAATTGTGCTGTACCAAAAGAAAGCATAGAAATTTTCATTCGCATTGTAATCTTAAATGAAACTATTAGATGACGTTATTGAGGGTGACTTGTTAGTTTATAATGAAAATTGCCGTTGCTCTTGAAGGTTCCATTAAAAAGTATTTAGCCATGTACCACAGATTTTTCAAAATTATGCAATAATCATCGGTCGGTAATGTGCTAATAACACTTTAGAATATCGGAAATCATAGCTTATTAATTATCCTTCAAAAAAATTCACACAACAGACAATTTATATAGGGTAATTTATCATGAAATAATATGTGTAAGCATTTGATGGAAGAACCAACATCAAGCAAGCAACATAAAGAATGTAACAATCATGTGAACATTCCTTTGGTTATGCATAATGTTTTCTCGAATCCTGAAATTACAAAAATATAAGAATGATCGAGAATTTTGCTTGCCTCGCTAACGAGAATACATTCTTATGGAATTGTAAAAATGTATTCAGAGGCAAAATACTTATTTCTACGTATTTGAATCACATTGGGAAAAATAGTGTAGTAAAACGTACACCCGCAGCAATAGATACATTTGCCCTAGTCATAGCGGTCTGCATCCTTAACACTAAACCTACCGATGCCTTATAAAAATGACAAGACTGATTTTATTTAGATTTTATGCAGTTCCTATTGCAATACGTGCTCCACTAAAGATATCTATACAATCATTTCTTATAAAATTATTTTTACTATCTCAATAATCGTAAAATAATAAATCTGAAACCGGTCATTTTGACCGGTGATGCTAGGTTTAGTCTTAAACAAAAATTATGAGAGAAAGAAATTATTGTTTGACATCTAATTGATGCAATGGGTAAAGAAAATTTTTATTTTGCTAAAAAATTCGCATTGTTAAGATTATACACTGGTGTACACAATTAACGGAACACTGCGCTCGCTACGATGATCTCTGTCTGTGACCTTGAACGTTCTTCGGTAATTATAATCACTGAATAATAAAAGAGACTATCTCAATAATCGTAAAATAAAATATCTGGGACCGGTCATTTCGACCGGTGATGCTAGGTTTAGTGCTGAACACAAATTATGAGAGAAAGAAATTATTGTTTGACTTCTAATTGATGCAATGGGTAAAGAAAATTTTTATTTTGCGTAAAAATTCGCATTGTTAAGATTCTACACTGGCGTGCACAATTAACGGAACACTGTGCTCGCTACGATGATCTCTGTCTGTGGCCATGAACGTCCTTCGGTAATTATAATCACTGAATAATAAAAGAGACAATCTCAATAATCGTAAAATAAAATGTCTAGGACCGGTCATTTTGAGCGGTGAAGCTAGGTTATTGTTAAACAAAAATTATGAGAGAAAGAAATAATTGTTTGACTTCTATTTGATGCAATGGGTAAAGAAAATTTTTATTTTGCATAAAAATTCGCATTGTTAAGATTATACACTGGCGTGCACAATTAACGGAACACTGCGCTCGCTACGATGATCTCTGTCTGGGACCTTGAACGTCCTTCGGTAATTATAATCACTGAATAATAAAAGAGACTATCTCAATAATCGTAAAATAAAATATCTGGGACCGGTCATTTTGAGCGGTGATGCTAGGTTTAGTGTTAAAGCAAAGCTAACGAATCACGTAAAAAGTCCGCGCGAATCACGGCAGGCGTACAAGAACAATAAATTGAGACTTGGAAATCGAAATCTCGAAATGTCAAGTACGCAGACTGGAACTCTCGGAATCGCAAATAGTGTAACCGCGAGGTGTTCAAGCACGCGTCGCTGGAACGGCGCGGCGCGTCGTTGCGCGTCGTGCCGAGGCACGCGGAACTATTTCTCGGAGGCGATCCCGTGTGCACAATTACCAGAAAAATAAACTGTTCGTGCGAATACGATGAGATAATACTTCCATGGGAGTTACACGACCGCTTTTTGCTGGTCAGACCGGCTACCGGTCCACGCGGCTAGGCTCGTACACGTGTCCGTCAGGCGTGCCTTGGCAAAAACAATAAGCTGCTGCTCGCTTAACGGTAGACACCACCTACAGCGTCCCCGTTTTATAGGAGCGTCTTGAGCGTTCGTTCCCCAGGATATATACAACTTTCCAGTCGCGTCTCCGCCGGAGGTGGTCCACGGAAGCAACGAAGCAACGAAGCCACGAAGCCACGAAGCCACGAAGCCACGCCGCGCCGACGACAACGACGACCAAGAGACCGGTGTACGCAACCAGACTTATCGGCCGGAATAAATCTCGGTAGTTGGTCGAGTGCGAGGGCGCGAGGGTGGAGCCCATTATTCCAGGGACACGGAGAGGAACGGTGCCCGTAAAACTAATAAACGATGCGGCCACCGATCGGCGACGTTTATTGAGTCTGCGCGCCTCGAAGAATTTCAATCTTTCCGGACGATTCACAGCAGCCCGCGCGTAATACGCGCGACGGAGAAGCGAACGCCTGTCGTCGCGGTGCCGCCTCGTAAAATCTACAACGCTGTCGTTAAGTACGTTCTCTGGTCTAGTAGATTCTTTCCTCTCCCGATTTAGAGTTTTACATATTCGACGCACCTTCAATTTTGTTTGTGAAATAACACGTGGACGCCTAGTAACATCTACAGCGCTGTCGTTGAGGACGTTCTCACTCCTATGTTTCAAAAATTGACTTCTTCTTCTCCCCATTTCGAGTTTTACACATTCGATGTATCTTATACTTTATTTTAGAAAGAACACGTGTAATTCGCGCGACCCGTAAACATTCGTTGTCGCCCCGTAAAATCTACAATGCTGAATTAGCGGAGCCGCGAGAAGAAATGCTGGAACAAATGAAAATGCAGCACTGTCGCGCCAGCATTTCTTCTCGCGGCTCCGCTAAATTCTGTCGAATAATGCGAATATCGTCTGAAAAACGCAAAATTAGGCTTTCTGGGATAGCGTCCTCCCTAGATTCATATTTTATCTAGCGATTGCGACTATTGAGAGGTCCCCAATATGCATTAGCGAGACGCTATTTTCCATATCCCGGACCCTTGCAATTCTCGTGTACGTACATGCGTCTAGCGGGTCTATTCCCTTAAGGGGGTCGACTCGTTAATACAAAGATACGCGATAAAGTACGCGATCGTCCTCGCAAGTCATATTTTTTCGTTTACGAGGCGTAATTTGCATTATTCGGAAGCGTACAGCTCCGCACGTAGTTATTTTCATAAAGCTGCGACAGCCACAGTGAACCGGATTAATATTCGGACGCTCTAAAAAAGGCGATAACTTTTTTAATATTGTACTATACGATTTGAACTTTTTTTGGGAAGCTAGAGCAATTATTTAACTGTCGGATGCGAAAAGATATTGTTTCAAAAATTGCAATTTATCGGAATTGTAGAAAAAATACTAAAAGTTGTATTTTACAAATTTTTCATAAGGGGCCTATACTGAAAATTTAAAAAATACGTTTGTTACAATTTCTTGTAATACTGTTAGTTCACGATTGCTATTGTCGTTGGCAGATCTATTCGCGTGTTCACTGCCATGTCGTGTGCGGATGACGCAATTCTTCGTCTATCTTTAAGAATTAATTTTGTTCGTTGCACAGTTGTTTAAGCCGAACTTTATTGGGATTTGCACGATCTAAAAGAGCTCGAGGACAAATTCCTACGATGACTGTATAACTGTGATCTTATGGGATTTTTGAAATCCTTGGCTGAGTTTTAAAGGTAGATAATATTATGAAATATATTTCCGCGACATCTGCCTTCGAAATTATGCAGGAAAACTGAATTCCGAAAATGGAGAACGACCTCTGGACGAGCGCCGACAGGTAACGGAGGACTTCATCGTGCCGGGGCGAGAGCACGTGTTCATGGTTCGTTGATTTAATGGCGCGTCGGTGACGGTGCGGAGTCTCGTCGCACTAGAATTTTCTTCTGTCCCGGCAGCTCCTGCAGCTCGGCAGCAGTGGTCGCAGAGGTTCGGGAACAAGGGTTTCGCATCGGCCGTAAATTATCATCGTGGAAATATGGCTTTTCGGGACATTAAACGGCTGGGTTCTCGCTTTGAATAAAGCGGGCGAGTGTTGGCCGCGGTGAGATGATTGAACGAGAAAAGGGGACGAGGATCGCAAGGGTGGGGGGTTAATGCGGCGCGAAGAGGTTGCGGAGCACAACGACCAACCGCGGGGCCCGGCCTATAATTTCTGATCAGCATAAATCTCTCGGTGAGCGTGGCGTCCCTCGCGCAGCCGCCGCGCCGCGCCGCTTCCTTCCGCCCCGGCTCACGGTCAAAGTTAAACCATCCCCGTCGCCATCCTACCGCCCAGGATGAATATCCTACACCCTCGGGGGAAAAGGGCTCCCTCTCGCGTTCCTAGACCGTCGCAATACTCCAACGGTGCCACTTTGAGGCGGACATAGGCCCGATGGGAAGCGACAGGATCAAAAGTGACTACGAGATCGCACGAATTGCAAATTGGACACATAATATTGTCGAAGGGGATGGCTGGAACGATGCATAATCTGGCTAGCAACGAAACCCACTCCATAAAAAATGTTTTATTATTCGAATATTTCGTTGATTAGTTGTATCGCGAATTAACTCTTCGCACTCCGAATTACTGGATTGGCGATAAAGTAATTTTTGGTATTTTAAGGTGAAATAAAACCGAGTTTCTTTATTCAAACCGTCAACATTAATCCATAAAATATTTTCTTGTTTATTCTTTTTTGGAGAAGATCATCGAACAGAAAGGAAAATATCTTATTCGTCAAGTTTATTGCTTGAATAAAGAGAATTGGATTCTATCTCGCATTAAAATAACGAAATTACTTTCTGGTCAACCTCATATTTTTCAATTTTGTTGCCAACAACTCTCAAGTGTTTCATTTGAAATTTACTTCCAAGGACAGATCCTTGACTGCTATCTGTTGGGTTGTTTGGAAAGTAATTTCGTTTTTTTTTTGTGAAAATGAAAGACAATTTTCGTATAATGAACAAATATTTTATTAAATTATATATTGGCCATTCTGGTCCAATACCTTTTGCCATCTTTCTGGCAGTAGCATGATTCCACGCTCATAAAATTTTTGTTCTTTACTGGCAAAAAACTGATCGAGGTGGTTTTTGACCTCTTCATTCGAAGTGAAGGTTTTACCGTCTAAAAAATTTTGATTCGTGTCCTCCTCTATACCGTATAAGTATTGCATACAACATTTTTTCATATTATTACAAACAAAGGGCAATATTCAAACTGGACATAGTTATAGCCCCATTATAGCGCGTACCATTTCCGTGTTACATCATTCAATAGAAATCAAGATTATTTATCTTAATTGTTATCAGAATTAATTCTGTGTTCATTGGTGGGCAGTGTACGACTCGGATCCGTGATGCTCGAAGGTAAAACAAACAGGTACGCAACCGCAGTAGAAGTTTTCAGTCGTGCGATCTTATGCGCACAGCATTGGTCGGTTTTTAAGGGGTCAGTGTACAATTTTCAGAATTCCATCGAAATGTTTGGAGCGTCGAAAAAATGAATTGCGGTACATATGTGCGTCGTCGAAGAGCTGCGCGCTTCCCTGGCGGTACTTTGAAGCGGACATAGGCCCGATGGGAAGCGACAGGATCAAAAGTGGCTACGAGATCGCACGAATTGTAAATTGGACACATAATATTGTCGAAGGGGATCGCTGGAACGATGCATAATCTGGCTAGCAACGAAACGACTCCATAAAAACTGTTTTATTATTCGAATATTTCGTTGATTAGTTGTATCGCGAATTAACTCTTCGCACTCCGAATTACTGGATTGGCGATAAAGTAATTTTTGGTATTTTAAGGTGAAATAAAACCGAGTTTCTTTATTCAAACCGTCAACTTTAATCCATAAAATATTTTCTTGTTTATTCTTTTTTGCAAATGATCATCGAACAGAAAGGAAAATATCTTATTCGTCAAGTTTATTGCTTGAATAAAAAGAATTGGATTCTATCTCGCATTAAAATAACGAAATTACTTTCTGGTCAACCTCATATTTTTCAATTTTGTTGCCAACAACTCTCAAGTGTTTTATTTGAAATTTACTTCCAAGGACAGATCCTTGACTGCTATCTGTTGGGTTGTTCGGAAAGTAATTTCGTTTTTTTTTGTGAAAATGAAAGACAATTTTCGTATAATGAACAAATATTTTATTAAATTATATATTGGCCATTCTGGTTCAATACCTTTTGACATCTTTCTGGCAGTAGCATGATTCCACGCTCATAAAATTTTTGTTCTTTACTGGCAAAAAACTGATCGAGGTGGTTTTTGACCTCCTCGTTCGAAGTGAAGGTTTTACCGTCTAAAAAATTTTGATTCGTGTCCTCCTCTATACCGTATAAGTTTTGCATACAACATTTTTCCATATTATTACAAACAACGGGCAATATTCAAAGTGGACATAGTTATAGTCCCACCCTGTATAGCGCGTACCACTTCCGTGTTGCATCATTCAATAGAAATCAAGATTATTTATCTTAATTGTTATCAGAATTAATTCTGTGTTCATTGGTGGGCAGTGTACGACTCGGATCCGTGATGCTCAAAGGTAAAACAAACAGGTACGCAACCGCCATAGAAGTTTTCAGTCGTGCGTTTTTAAGGGTTCAGTGAACAATTTTCAGAATTCCACCGAAATGTTTGGAGCGTCGAAAAAATGAATTGCGGTACATATGTGCGTCGTCGAAGAGTTGCGCGCTTCCCCGATGGTACTTTGAAGCGGACACCGGGCCGATGGGAAGCGACAGGATCAAAAGTGGCTTCTGGATAGCACGAATTGCAAATTAGACGCCTAATATTGTCGAAGGGCTGGCCGGAGCGTGGTGCATAATCCGGCTAGCTGCGAAACGGCTGTAGAGGGCCGCTCGAACCCTCGGAATTTCGAGATGTCGAACGCGTAACGAGATCAGAGGGACGTCGGGTTAGGCGAACGGGAACGGCGTCAGCGGGGACGCACGGGGCACTCGATGCGCGCGAGACTCCTTCTCGACGATTCAGTTTGCAATTTCGATGCGAAAAATCTGGCGCCGGGCCAGCCGGGGAAACACCGACGCGAGCCGGGGCGCGCGAGGAATTCTGATTTCGACTTCTTGCCGCGAACTCGCCGAGCTGGGAACGCAGGTGCGGTTGATATACAGGCTGCTTTTAAAAACGGATTTGGGATTTATGTCTCTTTAAGGCGGAATACCGTCGGTTTTATCGAGTAGAACATTTTTAATGACTGCGAGGCGAATTGTTGTACCTCTTGGAAATGATTTTTATCATTTGTGTTTGCGTTTACTAGCGAATTAGTTGGTGGCCGATACCTCGGGCGTCGCCAAACAATACTGTTTCGAATGTTCGAATTTTTATGCAAACCAATAAACAAATTTGAAAAACTTTTTAACAGGACCACTGGGGAAACAGTTCGTACAAGATGCAAAAACTTGCATTCAATTTGATCCATCCATTTTTGAGTAATTGCTGAAATTGAATATATTCTCCCTTTTCGAAGTTGGTTCAATAAAAACCTGCATTTACTGCAAGATACAGGAGCCATTTACTTTCATCCTGTCTTTAAAATTTTTAATGACTGTGAGGCGTATTGTTGTACCTCTTGGAAATGATTTTTATCATTTGTGTTTGCGTTTACTAGCGAATTAGTTGGTGACCGATTCCTCGGGCGTCGCTAAAGAATACTGGTTAGAATGTTCGAATTTTTATGCAAACCAATAAACAAATTTGAAAAACTTTTTAACAGTGCCACTGGGGAAACAGTTCGTACAAGATGCAAAAACTTGCATTCAATTTGATCCATCCATTTTTGAGTAATTGCTGAAATTGAATATCTTCTCCCTTTTCGAAGTTGGTTCAATAAAAACCTGTATTCACTGCAAGATACAGGAGCCATTTACTTTCTTTGTCTCTTTCATAATTGTACTAGTATATTTCATCATTTATTCGAACACAAACTAGTTTGGATAATAGTAGTTCTACTATACCATGGATTAAACCAGTAAATATAGACCAAATAGTGTCGTGTTTATACCGATTTAATCAGAAAAGTGTCATAGATATGTTGGTAAAAGCACCACGAAGAAATCATTAAAAACAAAGAGATTGCATTAGCTTTAAGTTCAAGGCTACTGGCATGAAATCAAAGAAGAGTACATATTTGTCTCTTCTACACCGGCAACGGGCCATTTTTTAACGCAACACATTACACGCAACGCGAACGATGATCGCGTAACTGCGACAATAATTGATTTTCATGCATTTTACGCGCGCACAGACATGACTGTACTTTTTGGGGTCGCCGTAAAATTTCGACTATTCCGGGGTCCATCGAAATTTGTCGCGCGTCGAAAAAAGAAAGGACATGCGGCCAAAATTCATGGGGAACGACGGGCGATGGGAGGGTGTGACGGATGGCGCGACGAGATGTGGGTGCCATTATTTAGTCGAGGCCGGAAAGCCTGCGGGTGTGTCTCGATTCCGTGAAAGTCTGCGCGTATCAAACGGAGGGCATCGAACGAAATGCGACGATCCGGTCAAAGAGATTCCGAGACGAGGGTACGAGTCGAAAACAAGCATAGCCGACGGTCACCTCTGTCCCCCGTTCGATTCCATCCGCGTTTCCATCGGCGGCGTCCATCGCGGTAAATCCCTTGTTCGGTGCCCGAGCTCCTTTGCCTCGAAAGATTGGAAAGCTTTTTCGCTTTGAAAACCGCGACTCCTATTCCTTTCCCGTGGCCGGTCACAAAGGAGGAAATAAATTAGATTCCTCCGGATGGTGTGCGGACCACGTGTGTCGTTAAATCACCGAAGGTTTCTCATCAAAGCCTCCTACACCCCACAGCCGCGCCGCGTCTGTCTCGCCTCCGTGGCCGCGTGTCTTCTTGTGTGCGTGTATCCGCGCCGTTTGTTTGCATCGTGCAAACAGGTGCATCGGCTAACCACTCGCCCTTTTCGCGTCCCCCGAAAGGGCATTGATCGCGACGCTTGCATATTATCGCCTGTACCCACAGATAGCCACTGGCTTTCGTCTACGGCGAATTTACCTCTGGTCAAGGTCGGCCCAACGGACGACTCGCAGAACCGGATAAATGTACTCGGACACAAACGCGGTCCTTTTTCGTCTGAACACGGTCGCCCAAACAATTCTACCCTTCTGTGATTCCGAACAATTTTTAAAAACATTATCACTCGCGGAAAATATCAAAATTTTCATGTGACAATTTTTCCCTTGATTCAATTTTTTTGTTTTCTGAAGGCCGTCAGACAATTCTACCGTTCTGTGATTCCAAGCAATTCTTAAAAACATTATCAATAGACAGCGAATCTTTATGCAAAATAAAAATTTTCTTTCTTAATATATTTAATAGGTCGAACCGTTCTGTGATTCCGAACAATTTTTAAAAACATTATCACTTGCGGAAAATATCAAAATTTTCACCTGACAATTTTTCCCTTGATTCAATTTTTTGGTTTTCTGACGGTCGCCCATACAATTCTACCGTTCTGTGATTCCGAACAATTTCTAAAAACATTATCACTCGCGGAAAATATCAAACTTTTTACTAGACAATTTCTCCTTGATTTTATCTTTTGGTTTGCTGACGATCGCCCAAACAATTCTACCGTTCTGTGATTCTAAGCAATTTCTAAAAACATTATCACTAGACAGCGAATCTTTATGCAAAATAAAAATTTTCTTTCTTAAATATATTTAATAAGTCGAAAATAATATAACAGTGTTTTTAAATTTTTCTGATGTTTTCACTATGTAAAATGACACCTACTCATTTTTATTATAAATGCATAAAATCCGCTGTCTAATTATCTCCGTCGGAAAATATCAAATTTTTTACTACACAATTTTTCCCTTGTTTTAATTTTTTGGTTTTGCTGACGGCCGTCAAACAATTCTACCGTTCTGTGATTCCAAGCAATTTCTAAAAACATTATCACTAGACAGCGAATCTTTAAGCAAAATAAAAATTTTCTTTCTTAATATATGTAATAGGTTGAAAATAATATAACAGTGTTTTAAATTCTTCTAATATTTTCACTATGTGAAATTACACCTACTCATTTTTGCTATAAATGCATAAAATCCGCTGTCTAATTGTCACTGTCGGAAAATATACAATTTTTTCCTTGGTTTGATCCACCTACTTAGCTGTTCAACACAATTTCTTTTCATCAGAGTTGACACTGAAACTACCTGTATTGACTCAAAGTTGCTTGTTTCAGATCAGTTGAGAAGACCAGAAGCCAACCCGTGCAACTCCCTGAGCCTGAGGTAATTAACCCTCGCAATATAAATTAAATCCTATATCGAAGTCTTGAAAATAATCCTCATTTAACTCCATCTTAAAGAGATGGTAACAAATTTCAATTTAAAACGAGTTTCAGATGATAAATTGTTAGGGCTATGAATTAGACACCTAATATTAATCGTAATTCCATTGTACATACCGGGTGACTCGCGATAAATTGAATCAGCGACCTTACAGAACATTTTACCGACAACACGAAAACCTATGTCAATTTTAATTAACCAAGTGAAATATAAAACAGTAAAAAACATGAAAATTCTAAGAATATTGTTATGTTGTTTCCAACGTAAAAAGACTATTAAGGGGTGAAACGAATGTTTATTGAACTACTGCTTCCTACAATCGATGCAGAATATTTTTATTTTGCATGAAGATGCGTAGTCTAGGTATCGTGTTGCCAGTAAATTATACTGTTCTTCCTCTTGCATTTTTTAAAAATACTTCCTCTTTAACCCCTTTGCCGTACCATTTTCTTCACAGTTACAGCGATTAATACGTCTTTATCACGAAAAATGTCGTAGAAGGGAAAAGAAAATTTATATTTTTGTATGGCTACATTTATTTTAATGCTTAAATATTGATTGCAAACGAATCAAATTTTATTTCATTTAAAAAGAAAGGCATAACATTCGTGATTGGCAATCCTCAGGGGAGGAATGCTGCACCTCGGTTTATCCACCATATCTGCAACGCTGGTTTGGCTGTTCCGGCCAACTCCTTTTTCTTTTCTGTTGGACTTAATGTTTATAAAGGTGGGTTCCAAACCACCTTAGAAAGGCGTAACATTCATATTTGTTAGACTTTGTTTAAAATCTTCATGACGAGTCTGACTCGTTAAAAAGATCCGCGAACGCAATTTGCCGCGAACACGCTGTATACGAAATGATAAGAAGGTAGGTAGAGAATGTTTGACAGCATACTAAGTCAGTTTTCTAGGAACCGAAAAGGAAGATCAAACTATAATATCGTTCTTGCCCCGGTACCATTACCGCGAATCTTCTCCAGTAGTTTTCAATTACATGAACGGTGGAAACGCGGCGTCGGATATAATGAAAATGAAACACTGCGAAAAACCATCAAGGAAGGTAAATCAGCTCCTTCGAGCTTGAAACGGAGTTGAACGATCCGATTTCTGTGTAAACCCCGGAGCGAACGCTAATTATTCGACGAATTACGCCATTAAGCGAAGTTCGACTTCTCCGCGCGGTATAAGTGGGGAAGGGTGCACAACCACATTTCCCGGATAGTTCTCAGACTCGTTATGTACGTTTCACGTCGAGTGTCAAATCGAATTTCTGCGGTGCCATACGAATTCAAATAGCTCCGGGGGAAGTTGCTGAACCGGGCCAATTCACTGATTTTTCTCGGAGCCGCGCCCGGCTCTTCGGTAATTACGCGAAAGTACAGCACAGTATGTGAGAAGTTTGCGAACCAGACATCTATCCGCTTTCCGTTGACGCTGAATTCGATAATGCCGAGCTCGGGAACGCTTGCCTATCCCACTGTCGAGAAATTAATTGGGAACTCCTTGGAGAAAATCGCGTGTCATTAACGACCGAAGCCTGGTAATTAGAATAGATTGCACTTTTTATTCTTATGCGCTGATGGATCGATCACCATTACCGTTGATGGACACCATTAAGCAAACTACTATACCAACATCGCGTAATAAAGTCAATTTTTCAACTTTCCAATTATGCCAATAGACATTTCGTTAACTAATGTGTACGTAAACAATGCAAATTATTACATTCATCTTCGGATGTTTCTTGCATGTTCTATTGAAAGTTTTGAAATGTAATTCTCGAAGATTATCCGGTAGGTAGTTAATATGAAATTATAATGAGAGAATTTATTAAATCTGAATTGTTGATCTTTGATCTTTATCGATTGTTGTTAAATATTATGTATGTACTTACATATTTCTTCCACACAATATTATTTATGAAATGAAATTGATTTTGTGATACCATCTGCAACTTTAACTGTTGCAACAAAGGGTATGCGAACCAACAAATATATTCTGAGAAGAATAAGATCAAATTCTTCTCAATTTATATATTCAAATTTCTTGTATTCGTTTTCTTTATTCGAATATAAATAAAAAATGTATACTCGAATCTCCATACGGTGAAAAACAAGTTAAAAGCCGAGCGAAAATTATATATGTATAAACGCGTTATACAAGTAAAAAAGAGAGTCAGGTGTACTTGTTACTAAACTGCGGATTTTATGCATTTATAACAAAAATGTTGGAACTTGAAACAGTAGAAACATTAAAAGAATTTGAAAACATCTACTGATCGTCCATCAGTAAATTAATTACATCAAGATATTTTCTGGATATCATCAAATTAAATGTTAATCATCTTGATAAATAATGAGTATTGCTCTTGATTTTTGCTCCAGATCCACCAGAAAAATTAAAATCCACGATCCCAAAAAATTGCGGCTTTTATGAATTTATAACAAAAATGGTGAAACTTGAAACAATAGAAACATTAAAAGAATTTAAAAACATCTACTGACCGTCCATCAGTAAATTAATTATATCAAGATATTTTCTGGATATCATCAAATTAAATGTTAATCATCTTGATAAATAATGAGTATTGCTCTCGATTTTTGCTCTGGATTCACCAGAAAAATTAAAATCCACGATCCCACCAAATTGCGGCTTTTATGAATTTATAACAAAAATGGTAAAACTTGAAACAGTAGAAACATTAAAAGAATTTAAAAACATCTACTGATCGTCCATCAATAAATTAATTATATCAAGATATTTTCTGGATATCATCAAATTAAATGTTAATCATCTTAATAAATAATGAGTATTGCTCTCGATTTTTGCTCTGGATTCACCAGATAAATTAAAATCCACAATCCCACCAAATTGCGGCTTTTATGAATTTATAACAAAAATGGTGGAACTTGAAACAGTCGAAACATTAAAAGAATTTAAAAACATCTACTGACCGTCCATCAGTAAATTAATTATACCTTGATATTTTCTGAATAACAACAAATTAAATGTTAATCATCTTGATAAAGAATGAGTATTGCTCTTGATGTGTCCTCTAGATTCACCAGAAAAATTAAAATCCACGACCCCGCCAAATTGTGACCTCTCCTTGTAAGATTGTTAAAGCAAGAAAGAAATTTCTATGCAGTTCCTTTGTGATCTAATGAATGCAAACAATTTTTATTTTGCATAAAGAATAAATGGATGTCCCACAACGAGAAGTGGTCGGCAAGAAAATCAATTTTCATATTGGAATAAGTGATCCTCAGCTTACCAAGTCCGTGACGAATGCTTTGATACGCTGGCTAGAACCATTGCTAATCGTTTCCAGCCAACTCGCGATTACCATAGCCTCGAGGTCGAGAGAGAGAGAGAGAGCCAGTCGATTGATAGTTAAATGAGTCCGGCGAATTCAATAACGAAGCGTTCACGTGTAGGTCGGAAGAGAAAAACCACGTGGCCGATCATGATCCCAGAAGGATCGTGACGTCCGATCGTTAGGGTCGCGTGGAAAATCGTTGTTTCCCTAGTGGTAAACGTGCAGTTAACCCGCGACGGGGTATTAAAGGTGCGTTATCACTGGACGAGTGGCCTGCATTAATGAAACCCGATGAAAAGGCAAGATTAATGCGCATAAATATCTCAGTATGACGGCATAAACGCGAGCTGTTGGTACAGACGGGGGTTTCGAGGAGTGTACTTTACGCGGCTAATTATGTAAGAAATATGCACATAGATAGCACGGTCATTAGATTTCCGCGGCGAGAAACGCGCGGCCGTGTGCGCGCGTGCGAGCCATTTTCCTCACTTTCCCGCGATGCAAACAGTCGGCGAAACACGCGGAAAGATGGAGGAGGAAATAGAGATACGGAGAAGGAAAGAGTTCGTGCAATTAAGCAAAGGCGATTCGTGGTTTTGTACGCTAAACCTACCAGCGATAATCAAACGATCGGACCAGAATTTTTTAGTTATGATCATTGGGATTACGAAGATGCTTCCGTTGGAAATGATTAAATACATTTTTTCAATCAGACATATATTACGATAGAAATCGCACAAACAATATTTAAAAATCGTAGAATATGGTAAGCATGAATTTTATCTTCGTACGTTAAGTTATGCTTGTTCAAGAATATTATACATGTTTGAATTTGTCTTTTTATTAGCTATAATTCAGTTTGTTTCTTGCAATCGGTGCAGACAATTTTAATTTTATTATTATATTGCATATATAATTATAATTCATATTGCATATATAATTATAATTCATATTGCATATATAATTATAATTCATATTATAATTAATATTATAATTCATATTATAATTTCATATATTATATCATATTATAATTCATATTATAATTCATATTATAATTCATATTATAATTCATATTATAATTTCATATATTATAATTTCATATATTACAATTCATATTATAATTTCATATATTATAATTTCATATATTGTAATTCATATTATAATTTCATATATTGCAATTCATATTATAATTTCATATATTGTAATTCATATTATAATTTCATATATGTACTATAATTCATAATATATAATATTATAATATATATCATATTATAAGTCATATTATGATTCATATTATAATTTCATATATTGTACTCCCTCTGTTCCATTATAATAGTAGCAAGTGAATATTTATACAGGAATTACTGGCTAATGCAGCTGTAAGTTATAGTGTAGCGCAAAATTTGCGAAGGCTTCAACCAAAATCAATCTTTCATGGCATCTGTCATTTGTTTTGACACATCTTTGAATTTTCAGGTTACCCTAATTATTACGAATTATAACTATTTATAAACCCATTGTAAAAGTAAGATGAAAGAAAAACAAGTTATGCTGAAAGCAGCGAAGAACGATGGCTCCATTAATTTTAAGCTCACGCATATAAGGAAAGCAAAGCTTCGCAGCCAAGAGAACCTACCTACAAGTTAACGCAATGATTGAAAAATCCAGAAACTATCTGAACGCTCATAACAAAAATTAGGAGTAATATTTTTGATTTATTGTTTAATGTAATCTAGTTTCTCGTTAATAAATGTTGCGTTCTATATTTATTTTCTTCTGCTACTATCGTTATGGAACAAATTAAATTCATCGACTGCTACTATTATTATGATACAGAGGGAGAAATTATAATTCATAGGAAATTACTGAATTGAATTCTGTATTTAGCTCATACAAAGTTCGAGTAAATTCAATCTACTCGCTTTTATAAGGTGTTTCACTTTTATATGTTTCGTGCTTGGTGGGTTTAGCGTTGAAGAGAAACGAGTAAAAGTAAACTGCGGTGACGACGCGGCGGTCGGCCGGGAACCAGTCGCGATAATGCACACCCCGGATAACAAAATTCAACGGCGATATTAATCGACTAATGGCCTCCTCGCGTGATACTTATATTCCGCGTCTCCTCCAGATAAGATTACCGACGGTCAAAACACGATTAACTGGTCAGGAAGGATTACGACGTTGTCCCCGATCGATCCTGCGTGTTGCATTATCACCGGCCTCGATGATAATGAAGCGACAGAATCGAGGGGCTGCTCAAGTGCTCTGCACACTCATAATGATGAGTGGAATGCTTTTTAACCCTCCAAACGGGGGTGCTTTCAACGATCTCGTTGAAGACGATGTCTACATTTATTTTAATCCCTTCCAGCCATTTTCGGGAATATATTAATAATCTTGTACTTTTACGAGGCATTCCTGAACCCCTTGTGATTTATAATATAACTACAGTCAGAGTTGTGCAAAATTATAATTGAATTACTCCAGGAAATATAATTACGAAGTAATTGAATTGCATTGTAATTCAGTCATATTGTCATTTATAATTCAGAACTTGATTCAATTAAATTACAATGTAATTTGGAATTGCAATTGGAGTACAATTATAAATGTTTTGTAATTATATTACGTTAATTACGAATTACGAGGACGAGGAATAGAAAATACGCCGCATAGACAGCAAACAAGTATATGAAAGAAAAACATAAATAAAAATACATCGCACTTCTTCAAAGTTCTGGGCTATAATTCGGAGAGCTGTATTTTAATTATATTGTATTTCAATTACAGATCTGATTAAAGTAATTAGTAATTGAATTAATTGTAAGGTTTTAATTATTTAATTCAGTTACGACGTAGTTGAATTACTATATAATTGAAATACGATGAAATTACGATGTAATTGAATTGGCACAACTCTGGCTACAGTGATTTGAATTTCTTCGTCGGTCATAATTTACTATAAAAGTGATATGTATTGTATTTTCTTTAATAGCGAGATTACTGTGGTAACAGAAAAATATATAGAAAAATATATATTTAATAAGAAATAGGTTTAATAAAAACATATACATTTAACAGTAAACCTCCGACCGCCGGTCAAATGATCCAATTTAGATTTTTTATTTTACAGTTATTGAAATTATAAAGGTGTTTTCATGGGAATTGATTGAATACATTTTTCGATTCAAGTATATATTATAATATAAATAAATTTAATCTTGTTATTTTTATAATACCATACGCGTCAGTAACTTTTGATGGCCGGTAGGTCTAGCGTTAATAGATTGCGTTTAAAGTCTTCAGCAACAAGTCTGACTTGATTTTATAAGGGAGGTTGAAATTATAAGGGGTTAATGAGGATTTATGAGATCATTATAAATAGACTGCGGAACTTTATGCAAAATAAAAATTGTTTGCATCAAATGCAAACGAATGCATCAATTGCAACGAACAAGGGCCAAGTAAAAACTTCTTTCATCCATTAGTAATGTTCATAAGATACAATTAATACATTGATGTTCTTATAATTCTTCAAATCTGTCCACTGTTTTAAATTGCAACTACTCATTTCTGTCATAAATCTTCAAAATCCGCTGTTTACTTATAAGTAACCAATAATTTGATAATGAACATACCACATTGTGGTAACCGCAACCATTTAAATGACTGGTCTGTAACGAAGAAAAGAACTGAACATCGTTCAACGCATCCTATTCCGTTTTCAATTGCAGTCGTTTGTTCAGCTCGTCTCGATAAAACGAATGATTATTTACGAACCAAGAATAATCGTAAAACCCAGTTGTATCTACTTCCGAAGGAATTCCTCAGAGGTGCTTCGATCCTTTTGTTAGGCCCGGAGGTGAGTTCTATCCCGCTAATGGCTTTCTCAATGTCCGTATAGTCAAAAAAGTACTCAAGGGAAAACATCATGGCGGTCAGAAAAGTCAAGACTTTCTTTCTTTCTTTCTTTCCTTAAAGCCCTGAAGGCTCCAAGTTTCTACCGAGGTAATGTGTAACATCAAACGCCAACATCTGGAGATTACAGACTTGGTACTTACTTCAATGAATAGCCTTAGATCTGGATTACTCGTATACGGACAAACTGTTAAATCAATCCAACGTTTATTTGATAGTCTATAGTCAATATTTTTATCACTGTTGTCCCACTTGAATTCACATAATTATTTCCTGCAGCGAAATAGCTAAATTAATATATTCAGAAAACGGGATTATTCCATTTTTATAGTAGCGCAAATATATTTTGCTGTGGTTCTTTAAATTGCAAAGATATATAACTACAGTCTTGATATAAACACAGACACTATTGATTTAGAAGATTAAGTAATTTAGAAGATTAATTAATTTAGAAGAAAAGGGGGGATAAACAGTAAACGCAAAACAGTGGTGAAACTTTGTCCAATGTATTCGTGAAATTTTTTTTATTAAAACGATATGAAACATGCCAAAAATTGGATCATATTTCCAATGACCAGAAAAAGTTAACCTCTTTCTGTCAGTATCGGACACGTATATGACAGATACGAAACGCGACACGTGACCGGGCAGGACGGAAGCGTGGGGATTAGCGTCGTGGAAGAGGAAGGTAGAGTGGGGACACAAGTCTTGATTCACTGATCTGTACAATTAATCATGTTCTCTTTGGATCACATTAGATTAATCTACTTATTCGTGAAACTAGGTATTCGTAAAATGGTGAATTTATTGGTTCGGATGGTCGAGGTTCTTCTACTGAGTCATCAATTATTAAAGTGGTCCAAACCGTGTCGTGTTTGGACTCATTTTAATCAGAAAAATGTGACAAATATTTCGATAAAAATGTCATTCAAAAATAAAACAAGTTTTGATCTGGCGACATTCAGTGGAATTTTTACCGATCTGTACAATGGATCGTGTTCTGTATGGATCACGTTCGATTAATCTATTTATTCGTGAAACTAGGTATTCGAAAAATGGTGAATTTATTGGTTCGGATAATCGATCTTCTAGTGGTCCAAACTGTGTCGTGTTTGAACTCATTTTAATCAGAAAAATGTGACAAATATTTCGATAAAAATGTGATACATAAATAAAACAAGTTTTGATTTGGCGACATTCAGTGGAATTTTTACCGATCTGTACAATGGATCGTGTTCTGTACGGATCACGTTCGATTAATCTATTTATTCGTGAAACTAGGTATTCGAAAAATGGTGAATTTATTGGTTTGGATGGTCGAGGTTCTACCGAGTCATCAATTATGAAAGTGGTCCAAACTGTGTCGTGTTTGAACTCATTTTAATCAGAAAAATGTGACAAATATTTCGATAACAATGTCATACAAAAATAAAACGCAAGTCCTGATCTGGTGACACTCGGTGGAACAGCGGTCTAGCTACAATGCTAAATTCAATTTTTACCGATCTGTACAATGGATCATGTTCTGTACGGATCACGTTCGATTAATCTATTTATTCGTGAAACTAGGTATTCGAAAAATGGTGAATTTATTGGTTCGGATGGTCGAGGTTCTACCGAGTCATCAATTATGAAAGTGGTCCAAACTGTGTCGTGTTTGAACTCATTTTAATGAGAAAAATGTGACAAATATTTCGATAGAAACGTCATACAAAGATAACGAAAAATATCTCGCGGTATATAAATAACTGTTTCACGTACATCGAGACATAGGGCGATGCAAAATCACAGGACAAAGGAACCACTGTGCAATCTCCTAAGCTAAACAGACTACAAAAACGAGGCGACGGTGAAGCTCGGAAGCAATCCCTTTATCATTTCGAACCGAAGAACGGATATGCAAACAAGGATGTTCTAAAACGCGGCGAAGTTGCCCGGCGACACATCCATTTCAGCGTAGCGTTCCGAAAACGAGAAATACCCTGACGAAACTACCTGCTGCGGGGCGATAATTAACTTACGATTCCGGCTTCAGTTGCGCAAGTCAAATATCGAGAGAATCGAGAGACCGTGTTCGCATCGGCAAACAATTAAGGGGAACGTTCCTGACGAGTCGTCGACTCCGTGTCAACATCAACTTCGCGGGCGCGTATCTGCGGTTTCCGGTCTGGACGGTGACGGAAATCCCGTATCCGGCGTTTTTCGGTTTCTGATCACAAAGACGCCTTCCACGGGGATGGGCTCTCGAAGTTCCGGGTTCTCGATAACAAATTGATCCGAAATCTAGGGCACAATGCTGGGGCAAAGTTGGCGCCTTTGCGTCACGGGACTTAGACATTTATAATTAATAGCCCTAGTCGGGGAGCGCCTCCGTTTCACGTCACTAATTAAGCGGGGAAAACGATTATATCGATAGCCTGGTTTAGCGACGCTTTTACCCACTGACAGGAGCTGGTCGGGTTATCGATAACGTTATTAAATCATAATGAATTCTTCGGCACACTTCCTTTTTATCCTTTACGCCTGGTGCTTTATGCGCCGCGACAAAGCGCCGCGGCCGTGATAAAGGAGAACGGAGAGCAAAGGAATTTCTTTTGTACCGTCTGCCGGTATAATGATGCCAAATTGATCCAATTGTTACTTACGTTCGCGACGACGGAGAGTACTCTCGATTCGATGTAGTAACTTACCTGGAACAGAAAAAGAACACGGGGAAATTAATTGAAAATCGAGACCAATATAGCACCGTGGATTATGTACGGCTAACGAAGACGGAGATTCCATGATTTCGAAGATAATTAAGAGCACAATTCAATTCGACGTCTGGACGTTCGACCGTAAATTATATTTCCTACGGAATCGAGAACCGGTCGAGGTCGCCTTTCAAGATCATTTTCAATTATAGAAATGATCTATAGTATCCGCGTTTCCTCGACATTTCCTATCGCTCCAAATTAAATGCTGACCAACAGTTAGTCGAATAAAAAGCAAGGGTCATTGCGGGCCACGATAAAGTCAGTTATCTCTGCAGCACTCATCTATTCTACAATGTTCTATTTTGATGCCTCAAACTGCAGGTTCAACCCACTTTACTTAAGTGCAATAAAATTAATTCATGATCAGGTTCTGCGGTTGGACAGTTATCTGTTATCCGATGTCATGTCATTATATAAATATGTCTACAATTTTAATACTGGATATCATACAAATTAAGTCGATACGTGACATTCAATTTCAAAATTATCAAAACATATTAAAGAGATACAAGTATAATGCCTGAACAGCGGATCTTTATGCTAAATACAAATTTTTTAAGCGAATTACAACAAAATGGATCGAAATAGAAAATAATGTAACAGTATCTTTACATTTTTCTAAGGTTTCTACCGTATTAAGTTACACCTACCAATTTTTGTCGTAAATGAATCAAATCCGCTGTCTAATAATAGTTATACCGGAATAGAATAGTTAAACTCGGTGAATTTATTACTGATATTACAATAAAGCTGCATTCTCACAAAAATTTTTAAGAGAACATTAAAACTAAATGAAATTTTTACTTCGGCTCTTCAATCAATTAACTTTCCGCGACGTTTGTGAAGAATAGCTTCACTTTACATTCCAGAGGAGAGTCATATTATACAGACTGAAACTGTGGATCTTACTTCCACCATTACTTAATTGCATTCGATATGCATAAACAATTTTAATAACAAATAATATACATAAATAATTTTAATAACATATAATATACATAAAACACTTTATCGCTATCCTTTTAACGATTTGTAAGCCTAATTTGACTTAATTTTGCCTACAAAATCATCATCCGATTCACTACAGTAGATACGTATGAACAAATAAAAATTGAAGTATTGTTAATACTATTATTTTTTCTTAAACGCTTAAAAGAAACCCCACACCCGGGGTTTGTTGACTTATTGCTCTCACTAATCTTTTGATTAAAACTCCAACTAGGTTCGATCGAAGCGATTTTCAAAATTAAATCTGTACATCCGAGTCAATGTGCAAACATTTGGTGTACAGGGTGTAATAAAATTTAGTGTCATGGTTTTGGCAGATGGTTGTACACCTTCCGTTCGGTGGAGATTTGTTAAAAGAAATTGCCGCAAAATTGATCTTGACCTTGAAATTCGAGGTCAAATTTTTATATATTTTTTGGCGAGTAAAACGCGACGCAAGCGTAACAAAATTTTACCTTGAATTTCAAAGTCAAAGTCAATTTTGCGGCAATTTCTTTCAACAAATCTCCACCGATCGGAAGGTGTGCAACCATTTGCCAAAACCGTGACACTAAATTTTGTTACACCCTGTACGACGAGTCAGCAAAATACTAATGGTTCATTGGTAAAAATTGAATATGTTCAAAGTTAGTCAACTACGCTCGCCGAAATTTCTATAAAGTCACTGTGTTTTGTAATGAATTCTTATTACTATTCAATTGTTATCACTTTTCGTCTCGGCATTCTAATACACGCGAATCAAATTATAAGAAGCAGGATTTCTATGACTTCTAAAACTAATACTTTCAGAATATTTCAAATTTTCCATAGTTCTCTGCTCGGAATCCAGAGAAACGCTAAGTGACTTTATAGCAACTTCGCACTTCTGTTCTGCATCACGCAGAAAAAAAATGAGAAAAAAAGGTAAATAGTGACCATAGCGGTCTACAGTACGTAATCCCTCTATCCGAGCGACATCAAGGTACAAGACCAGATACGATAAATCAAGAAAAATGGTGTTATTTTTCAAATATCTATGAATACGAAGCTGACTTTATAGAAATTTCGGTCACTGTAGCTCCGGTCTCCCCTACGGGCCGTCCGAGAAACAACATTCATTATCCACATTATCCAGATTACGCAGTTATCCATTCGTCGGTAGATTACAGAATCGCATCACGCGCAATAATAACGCTCGAACGACAGAAGCTTCTTAGGGGTTGGCGCGGGACTCTCGGTTTCAATTGTCGGCCGGTTCAGGGAGTGCTTAAACTTCCGGAAACAGAGCCAGCGCACAGGGCGCATATCCGTTAATACACTGATAGCGTGCGCGAAGAGCGTCTCAGAGTCACGGCGTCGGCGTCGCTCGTAATTGCGAACGTTGACGTCGCCTCTCGTTACAAGATAATTCGGAAAGTTCCCCGGGCGGCGAGCTGCGAAAGGATGCGAGAGCGTATGATGTTCAGCGAGGTTTCAGCGCGACGTAGACGCGTCGCGCGGGCGGATAAGGGGGGAACGCGCCGACACGAGGTGGAGAGGGTATGGGGGAAATTTGCATCTACACGACGCGGCCCGTATAATGGAATTAAAACGAGGTGGTGCTGCAATTAGCTTCCTAACTAATTCTACAGGCGCGTCGCACATCGCGCGTGTCCGTCGACAGAACGAAAAAATCGACTCGACCGGACTCACGGTTCACAAATCCGGTTTTTCTGAACCCGTCGAGCCCGCAGACGGGAATCTGTACCGTTTACATGACGCGACGACGCTCGTTGCCTTGTATCACACTCTTCCGACGCCGAAATTAGAGTGGAAAATTTGTTTCGCGCGATGAAATTCGATTATTCGCCGATCACATTGTTGAAATGAAGCATTTCAATGAATTTTCTGGATGTCATCGAACGAAATGTTAACCCTTAGCACTCGAGTGGCGACTCCGAGACGTCACTAAAAATTGCTGTAACATTATTCAAAATATTGTTTGCATTACTATATACGTTGGTATCTAATGAATTACAATATTTAAGTATTGTGTGAGGTATTATATCAATTTCATATTCATACAGAGATAAGGATTAATATAGAATGGAATTATTCTAGGTCGAAAGAAATGTTTAATTTCCCAGTTAAAATAGGTCCGAGTGCAAAGGGTTAATTAACTCGATGGATAATGAGTATTGTCAAAAATTCTTGGACATGGGTCAACTTATTTTTGCTCTAGATTCACCAAAAAAAGTTTAATCAAAATAACCACCCAGCCACTATGACCTGATCTTGTAAAAACGCAGAAATAAAAGCTGGTTTATCATTTATCGATGAACGAAGTATTTCAATGAATTTTCTGGATATCGTCGAATGAAATGTTAATTACCTCGATAAATAATGCGTATTGTCAGAAATTCTCGGACATCGGTCAACTTATTTTTGCTCTAGACTCACCAGAATAAGTTTAATCAAAATCGGCGATCCCGCCACTGTGTGACCTGTTCTTCTAAGAACGCAGAAATAAAAGGTGTTGCATCATTTATCGATAAACTGGAAATGTCGAACATGAAACGTCGACGAATAAACAAATTTCTAAAAAAAAAAATACAAAAATGAGAAAATTAAATGAAAATTCAACAACAATCTGTTCACACGCAAGTACCAGAGAACTGTGTCGGTTATGACAAAAATAAACAAACGATTAAACCGAGAAAATATTAAAAGAAGTAACAAGTGAGTACTATTATGCAACTTGTTAAAATTATTGAGATAATTGTAATTGATGCAGACAATTTTTATTTTTCATGAAGATTTACAGTCTATAACAATGCTGTGTTCCCGCATTGTCAACATTATTTTGATCTTATGAATTAAAGTAAGGCTATTGTGAAAGGCCGTCTTAAAAAATGAAGAATTATATAGAAAAAGAAATTCAGGTTAATACGTATCACAGCGTCAGACTAAAATGAATGATTCATTTAATTGATTACGAAGTTCCTTCGCGTAAAACGAAAACAAAAATATTTTATAAACATACAAACACGTAAGTAATGAACAATTTCAATGGACGCGGAAAGACTGTTGCGGCGAGTGGCGCAACCGAAGCGAATTTGTTCGGAGTATAAATTCAATTTGAATTCTATTTAAATAACCCAGTTGCATTGCTTTCAATTCGAGCCAGACGAAATTTCGCCTTCTTTTTACCTCGTTAATATACCTTTTACCGGGCGCATACAGGAAAGGGGACGCAAAAGAAACAGCTTTGGGAGAGGGGTACACAATCGAATAACATTTTGTTACCACAATATAAACTTTAGCGACGTGGAGGAACAAGGGGTGTAGTCAAAAGGCGGTTTCCTGCGGGCCCTTGAGAAATATTTTCCGGCTGCGTCGACTAAATAAACGGATACGTACACGCGCGCATGGCAAACCTAATGGCCGGCCCCCCGTCTACATCGCGGAGTTAACTTCGGCTCGGATAATGAACTAGTTAGGTGCACAAGCGACAAGGGGGGATGGATGAATCGTGGGCGGTGCAGGTTCAAGAAGGTTACGAAACGGAAGTAAAGTTAAAGGGGAAGGAACCGACCGAGAAACTAGTGGACAAGCAGAACCCAGTTTCCACCCACGCGAAACTTTGCCAGACGGTAGCGAATCACCGGTAAATTATTTACCTAAACATCGCACTAACCTTCCGAATAACCTGAATTTCCTATCTTCCATCCCCCTGCGGAACTTCTGCCTCCCGGGAGCAACAGATGCAATTAAAATAAGTAGCACAGAATAAAAGGTGACCCGTGTGTTGTGTCCAGTGAATAAATACTTTCCAGTAAATGAACATAATTTGTATTAACAATCCCCACAGCAAATAGCCTCGTCGTGTTAACATTTATACAGTTATTTCACTGGTCTTCGTCATGGATGGAAATCAATTTTTATCACAGGTGCATTTAGCAGCTAGACCAAATTATAACTCAGGTTGTTACAGAAGATAGAACAAATTGCATTATCCTACAATTCGACTTTTTACAGAAGTCCATCGATGCAGTTGCAAACTGCAATTACACTCGTTCTTCGAATGCTAATCTATGATCTCATTCTTTATGAACCGATTCTTTGTGCTGTTCTGAATAAAAAAAGTATTACTTGTCAACATATTTAAATGAATGTAACTGTTCAAATGTCGATTATGAGAAGAGAAACACTTGCATTCTGCAACTGCACCGATGCACTTCTGTAAAAATTCGCGTTGCAGGATGATATTGCATATTGAATCATGACAAATTTTTTTGAAACATTTTTTTTCTATTTTCAATAACAACCGATATATAATTTGGCTCCGTTACTGGATGCACCCTGTACAGCGCCGCCAGATTAAGTCCTGTGTCCCCACTCTAACTTCAGGATTTTGCAAAAAATCGACTTTTGTGAAAAAAACTAATGAAATCACTTTTTGGTTGCGTTCCATGTTTCAACCAAAAAGTAATTTCATTAGTTTTTTTGTAACAAAAATCGATTTTTTGTAAAATCCTGAGGTGGTAGACTTTTGCGACCAGATTTGAAATCAGCGTGACAAAATCTACGGGAAATGATGTATAGCATGTCAAGAAACAAATCTATCCTTGCATGGTATTGGACAAACCACAATTTTCTTGTCATTCTGCAAATTTAACACAGATTTTTAAAGTTAAAAAACGTTCGTATCATAATCTCCCTATTTTTCCCATATTCTGCCATATTTCAGCTTTAATTTTTTTTTAAATCATCGCTCTTTCTCGTTTCTATCGAAAGTTCTTTGATTTTGAGACAAAATTCATCGGTTTACCCCACTGTGTGTGAAGGGGGTAGACTCGTTTCTAGGATTGCAACGCTGCGGGATGCTCCTTCTCGTTTCTCGATAATGCATGTGAATGGGGTTTTTCAGTAGTCGAAAGAGCTAGATAAAAGATCAATCTAGGCCGCGATCGCCCTCAAAATCCTATTTTTACGTTTATCAGACGTAATTTACATTATTCGGCAGCATGTATCTATCAAAATAGCTACATGCGCAGTTGCATGCTTCCGAATAATTCAAATTACATTGGAAAAAGGGGTCTACTCCCTTAAGGGGGTTGACTCGTTTCTAGAATTGCAACGCTGCGGGATGCGCCTTCTCGTTTCTCGATAATGCATGTGAATGGGGGTTTTCAGTAGTCGAAAGCGCTAGATAAAAGATCAATCTAGGCCGCGAATCGCCCTCAAAATCCTATTTTTACGTTTACCAGGAGTAATATGCATTATTCGGCAGCATGTATCTATCAAAATAGCTACATGCGCAGTTGCATGCTTCCGAATAATTCAAATTACATTGGAAAAAGGGGTCTACTCCCTTAAGGGGGTTGACTCGTTTCTAGAATTGCAACGCTGCGGGATGAGCCTTCTCGTTTCTCGATAATGCATGCTATGGGGTTTTTCAGTAGTCAAATGCGCTAGATAAAAGATCAATCTAGGCCGCGATCGCCCTCAAAATCCTATTTTTACGTTTATCAGGCGTAATTTTCAGTAGCTGTCGCAGCTTTATGCTTCCAAATAATGCAAATTACGCCTTGTAAACATAAAAATAGGTCGTTTGAGAGCGATCGCGGCCTAGATTGATCTTTTATTTAGCACTTTTGACTAGTGAAAACCCCCACCTTTGCATTATCGTGAAACGGGAAGGCGTATCCCGTATCCTTCCAATCCTGGAAACGGGTCTACTCCGTTAAGGGAACTCCCCCTATTATATAATACTTATGACATAAAGCTACAGTTGAAGCACTTTGATTCCATTTTGGCTGGTCTTCCGCACAGCATAACAGTAAAAGTTAGAGCGTAATATCCATTCGCAACAGGCGGAGCACGAGTCTACGGTGTTGATAGATCGCCGCGGGGATATTAACGTATCATTACAGGTTCACGGGTCTCTAACGGAAAATCTGGCGAGGAGTTTCGGGGTGTAGGGAGGGTAAGAAGGGTCAGGGCACGAAGATGGAGGATTGGTAGTTACAGTGGCCACCAGCTAGTTGGCTTGTCGCTGTTACCCAGAATACACAACGGCCTAGACGATGTGCATTGTAATTATACGGAAACAGGCTCTCCTGCCTCATCCTTTGTCCCTGCCCCCTCTAGCCTCGTCTTTCTCCGTCTCTTACAAGCGACGCACCTCGTATCTTTCTCCGTCACGTGAATCCTTTCAGCCGTTTGTAGTCATCGATGTACCGGCCTGCCTGTCTGTTTGCACAGGCCGGGAAACGCAAACTGTGCAAAATCTCTGGACAACCAGTGATCTAGCCACGTCGCGCCGCGTTGCCCCGCGTACACGTGGGCACACAGAAACGCTAACGAGATCGTTTGTTGCGCGATCGAAAATCAGAGGGAACCGTGTAATTAATCGGCGATCGTTTATCATCGCGAAGGTTTTTAACCCTCGCACGATCCTCCGGGGAAAAAAGTTCACTCGGTTTTCGGGTATAGGGGCTGGAAAATTTGTTGTTACTCTGTCGTTCCTCTATAAGATTCGTCGTTTCCAAATATGAGATTTCGAATGAAATACAATTAAAATTTGTTTTGTTCTAAAACATCAAGCCACGGAGAAAATCGGTGGCTAAAGTGTAAAATGAAAGTTGATGGGTGAGTAGGATTTAATTGGATAAGGTGTAAACGTTGACAAAACTTTTCATATGTAGAGAATATGGTAATGGAAAATTGAAGAGAAGATTTTATCATCCCCTAGCTTGTAATTGAAAATAAAGCGACAGCCACAAATTTATCTGTACACATAATATTGACGTACATCGGTGTCTCGAATACATTGTACACGTTCGCGTAAAATATTGTTTAATATTAACAATAAATATTACCAAGAACATGTTTATCATCATTAATATTTGTTATGAATTTACACGAAAATTCATTGCTAAGCTTACACAAATAATACGATGGTATCATCGATTATATCGAATTGCATTTAATTCGTACGTAAAGAGGTTAATAACATATTGTACATCAATGACACGACTCGGGGTAGTAAAATCGTTATTTTAATAATCACTAATAATCTCTCCTTTTTCAAAAAAATGTAAGGACTAAACTGGGGTTGTTTAAAAAATTATCTTTATGAATCGCAGCAAGTGGAAGTCGTATAGAAATTCGTTTCTTTCGTAAATTTTTATAAAACAAGTTCATAAATTCTTTTGATTATCCTGCTGTTTTAAATTTCACTTAATGTCGTAAATTCGTCAAATCCGCAGTCTACTGATGACACTTAAATTCAAAAATAAGACAGGTTAAAATTTCAATTAAAAAAGGGAAAATACAAGCAAGTATTTTTACACGTGATATTTCACAAGATTTTACACATACGTAGCATAGTATGTACTTAAATTAAAAAATAAAACAGAATAAAATTTTAATTAAGAAAGGGAAAATATAAGCAAGTATTTTTACACCTGATATTTCACAAGATTCTACACATACGTAGCATAGTATGTACTTAAATTAAAAAATAAAACAGAATAAAATTATAATTAAAAAAGGGGAAATATAAGCAAGTATTTTTGCACCAGATATTTTACAAGATTCTACACATACGTAGCGTAGTATGTACTTAAATTTAAAAATAAAACAGAATAAAATTTTAATTAAAAAAGGGGAAATATAAGCAAGTATTTTTGCACCTGATATTTCACAAGATTCTACACATACGTAGTATGTACTTAAATTAAAATATAAAACAGAATAAAATTTCAATTAAGAAAGGGAAAATATAAGCTAGTATTTTTACACCAGATATTTCGCAAGATTCTACACATACGTAGCATAGTATGTACTTAAATTAAAAAATAAAACAGAATAAAATTTTAATTAAAAAAGGGGAAATATAAGCAAGTATTTTTACACTCAAACAGCATTGGTACACCCAGATGAGGGGAGGGAGCACGAATTATGGGGAAAAAGTTACTCTCTCTCTGCCAGTACAGTAAAGTCGCGTTATTTCTCAGCGACCGCCTACCCAGAATTTGTCAAGTGTCTACCCCCTCCACTGAGCAGCAACACCGCGGTCTCCGAGCAGTGTAAACACGCCGCGTAATCTGATCACGGCTCGGGTATATCGGTGTGAACCACTACCAATCGAATTACAAAACTTCTTTATTTTACATAATTCTTTATGGCACTTTCACCAACTTATTTTGTGGCATCTTATTTAATTAACATGACGCTAAACACGATATGATTTCTACTGTATTTAATGGTTTAATTCACGATTAAAGTTTCGGGCGCAAGGAAGGACAGCGCGATCCGTGTTTTAATGCCGTCCTTTTCTACGTTCGGCTTCTTTTGTATTTTCTGCGCGGTAGGTTCAGTTATCAAAAAATAGTGTCCCCACACGATATTTCTCCGTGCAGAACACAGCCGTTTACGAAACAACGCGAGTTTACTGTACCGGGCACATGCATGACAGAAATGAAACGCGTCACGTGACCGGGTCGTCAACCTGAGGGAATATCGTCGTAGAGGGAAAGGTACAGCGGGGACACAAGTTTTAATCTGGCGAATCCGAGCAGACCTAGCAACGTCAATGACGCCAGCAGCATCCTGAGATAAACTAATTGACCTCGATCTTAAAATACGTCCAAAAGCAAATGATAGCCTGAATAAGGTAATTTCGCAGCAACAATAAAAATTCAAGAGCACTTTCCACGGAAAATGAAAGAAGGTTCTCGCCGGGCAATCGGGGCGAGAATCGGCTTCGAAATTGAATTTTAAGTTGGAAAATGAATTGCCGGCTGAAAAGAGTGTCGCCGTCGCCGGGAGCGTAAACCGGGTCATAATAATAGAACGAGGAAGACTGTCGTCGGGAGAGGAATCATGCAATCCGGATAAGATTAATTCGATTCAATAAGAGGAAAGGCTCTCTCGTCGGAGAAAGAAAGGCGGTCCGAGAGCGTCGGGGAATCGGATCGCGGGAAATGCCAGCAGCCTGCTGTCAGCATGGCAGCAGCGTCGAGGATATTACCTGCTATTAGCGTGAACGGGGCAGCAGGTGATCTATTATCAGGCCTTGCGTGTAATCAACCGAGGCTCCGCTAGGCAGACGTAAACATACACGAGCGTAGATGGGAGATGATCGCCGATTAATCTCGAACGTAAGGAACTCGGATGGAAGTTCTACCGTAATTCAACGCCGCAGGAAACGTTCGAATCCGCTTTTAAAGCGAAACCAGCGAGCGACGTTGCGTTTAGAAATTCTTTCCCGGTAATTCATCGCGAGATATGCGATTTTACGATGCGTCTCGTCGGAGGTTAGTCATCCTTTCCAATACGCTAGAACACCACGGTTAGCCTAACTAGCGATGGGATCTGAATCACTTCGAATCGCTTCGATTCGATATTTACGACAAAAAATTCGAATCGCTTGCACCATAATTCGAAGCTTGGAACTCTTGAAACGCTTGGACGTCTTGAAAGTTTTCGTTGTCATGAAAATCTTGAAAGCCTCGTAACTTTGGAAGGTTTGTAAGAGTTGAAACTCTTTTACATCTCTGTTACATCTGTCACGAAACAAGGATTACGTCATGCGAGCATTGCGATGAATAACAGTATGAACGTACCAATATTATAAAAAGTATAACATTTATTAAGATTAACAAGACTTTTAAAATGTTCAATGCTTCAAGACTTTCAAGAGTTTCAGATTTCGAATGAATATCGAATTTATTCGTTCGAAAACTTGCAAGACAGAGTAATGGATGCTCATCATTAATCCGAACACGCCGGGACACAAGGCCGTTCGGATAATAGAGGCTGAGTTAAGAGTTCCTATACATCATACATATGAATAGACTGCGGATGTTTATGCAATTTTCCATTTACACATTTTTCAAAATAGAATCTTATTTTCCGTGGTAGTAGCTGTTTGAGATCTGAAATAAATTAAAATCGTACCGAATTCTGTCATATTTTATATCCTAACATTTTTTGAAAATTTTCAAAAGCCATAATTGCATAAACATCCGCAGTCTACATATGAGGTTTAGCATTAATTGCAATTAATTCGGATAAAGGACGTTCTACTGTAATTGCTAGACTGCGGATTTTATACACATATACAGATTCCATTAAGAATTATTATTTTAAATGATTAGAAAACACTGTTCTTTTTACGATTAACAATTTTCAACAGTTTTACTAAGAACAAGAGTGTCGATTCTAATCTTTACAAATAAAAATTGACGGCAAATTTTAAATGACACCTCTTAATGGAAGACCCTGTTGTAGAAATTGATAGATGCAATTTGATTGGTGATCGATTTTAAATTATGCCATCGCGGACCCAAACATAGCGCCAAAGGCCTGTGTCCCTAAGAGTAATTTATCAAAATTTTTGAAGAAGGAAAGAATTTTTGATTTCTCTCCTGTTCATTACAATTGATGTACAATATTTTTATTTCGCAAGTAATAGTCAAGTAATAAATAGGCAAGTAATAGTCAGTTTATTTCGCAAGTCAAAGGAAATATTTTGTTCTGAGAAAAACTGAACAATCGTAGATCAGATCGATTCGCACTGTATTGCAGAGAATTGTTGATACTGTACAATTTTTATGGTGCACATAAAAATTGTAATATAAAAATAGAATGAAAGTGACAATCGGGCTCATTCAGATAACTCTACAGGTCAAGGTAAAACGTTGAAACTGACGGAATGCAATATGTTTGTTCTTAGAAAATTATGGAATGGTGCATCGTGGGTTTAATCTAGTTCAAAGGCGCTTTTGACCTCCTTTCACGGAATAGAAATTATTAACACTGGTTACGTCGTTCCCGTTAGACTGCAACTGGCTCCATATTTCATAGAAGACGCTTTGTTCCAACAGAAAAACCGCGTCTGTGAAGATACGTTTTTACGCGACAGTAAATGCTGCTTCTACGACGGTGACACGAAAGATCATGAAAAGTCAAGATTGTTTTATCACTGAGAAAACTAAAAGACGTCTTATCGTCGTTGCAAAAGTCATGACTTTTAGTGGTACGTGTACAAGGATCTTTACGGGCACCGAACTGCGTGTTTATTTCATACACAATGTTATATAATGTGCATGCTCCATTATATTATGTATGAATGTTGAAATATTACGTTAATCCCCCCACAATACCAAACTTATACTCCGATAGTTCATATAAAAATCAAAATCTGTGTGTCCGTCATTTTCCGATCATTTCTACTATTTTTTTCTAGGCGAAATTTTGTTTAATAGTTCAAGAATTTAATCTCACATCAGAAAAATAAGCTTATCGTCTATAATTTGATAAAAATTCAATTATTCGAATATTATTTTATATATATTTTACATAATAATATTATATATATTATATAAAAATTATATTGTATATAGCGTCGCTATTAATTCGAATAATTGAGTTTTTTAAAAATATATATTATTTTATATATATATATATATATTTATCTTATTGGGTTAAAAAGCAATAAAAAAAATAATGATAACAGATACGAATATGAACGAATTTGTGGTTGATAATATTTTTTTTACACTTCTTTTCCAACTGTGTGCTACAAACGTTTATATAAAACAACAAATACTGAAGCTTCCGCAATCCGAATTTTATTAAAACTTTTCCGGAACGTTTCCGCAGTGGTCACGTCCACCGAAAGTTTTTCTTATTTAACTTTCACGTATGTAAGTCTCGTATGACGTAACTAAAATTTTTCAAAGCCATTTCTCTTCCTCCAGTCGTTAAATTGAATTGGTAACGAAGGGGACAGAACGAAAAAACGTTGCAAGCGACAATAAAAAGCGGCCAACTGCACAAGACATCCATGGCAGACTAAACAGTTTCGAAGTGTTGCCATACTCGACACACGTTCGATACTTAATCAAGCACTGCAGCCTTTCACGGTTCGGCATTGTAAACTTTTCCATTTTTAAACTTTTACCGACATGTCCATTTTGTAGTTCTTTTTCGCCATCAACGAATAGTATGTTGATTGATCACCACATTTTGGCAAAACATTACAAGATGAAATCGACAATACGTTGTTTTTCCTCTCATATAAAAATAATGCACGACAATCGCGTTGATTGATGTCGAAACGAAGTTAGTTTAATAGTAAAATTAGATATTTCAATTAAAATTGAAGACAGAACCCAGAAGATTCGCTTCAATTGTACCCCAAAGTGATGTACAGGGTGTCCCACTTTTTCCAAGCATAGTCAAATGTACACTCATGTGAACAACAATACTCATTTTCTTCCTTTATGAAGAATTTTTTCAAATCCTGAGACTATAAAAATACGAGTAAAAAAATACCGCAGTAATAGATACATTTACCCTGTATTCTAGAAAATGGCAAAATATAAGGATGGACACATTCCTATTATTTTTATAAAGTAATCTAAAATGGTGAGTTACAGTGGTCCGTAAACCTAGCGATAATCTAATTCGAGGTTCTGATTCGCGAGTAGTGATTCGCCGGCGCGCTAAACTCGCGAGACAAGGTGCGACGGGATGCCCGCGGCATGTTTGATCTCACGCTACTCCTCGATCCGCCTAAGTACCGTAGTTTCTTTTATGCAAAAGGCTCAAAGGGAGGAACGGTTGCGTTCTTTCGCGTAGTTCCGCCCGCTGCGACGAGTTACTTGAATAATAGAGATAAAACGGGAAAAGATAGGGACATGTGCGGGGGCGGTAGAGAACTGCGAACCGAGAGAAGATGGAACAGCGAGTCGGGGAGGCAAAGCGAAAGGAAAGGGACTTCTCATGGGATGTTAACTCGCGTGCCGGCACTCTCTGCCCGGGAATTGCGATGGGGCCACGCATGTCGCGAGTGCCACCAAGATTTCATGGCATGTGCCGAATCTTCTCCGAATGCCACAGAAAGTGACACTCGCGAGTGTAATCGCATTTTTAGATAATGCTTTCAACCCTCTATGGGCACCATCGTAAATCGATCCCTTTCTGCCGTACGTATTAACAATTCTGTGCAAAGTGCAATATAATAAAGTGCACGCTTTATTAAAGCTTTAAAGTGTGGCAGCATCGAAACCTCAAAAAATCGATTTTTATTGTTGGTTTTCCGACTCATACTTTTATCACTGAATCAAAAATTTTATGCAGATATTCGCATAATTACGGAAGTTATAGAATCGTGTCTTTTCTAACTTTAACCCCTTGCACGCTTTGAACAAAAGTAAATGTGAATATGTTATTCATTTCCATTAAACTGAAATACAATTTTATTTTAATTTTATTTTAATACGTAATTGTTGCAACGTCGAAAAATTGAAAAACTATACTCAATTCAAGAGTGAAATTTCACTCCGGACGAAAACTACTGTGGTTAAGGTTAACTTACCGTTAAGGCAAGTTAAAACAGCATCGAAATCGTCGTAGAAAGAAATTTTTATGCGACTCATATTTCTTGCAATTCCTGTAAGACACTTTTATTTTACATAAAAATTCACAGTCTTATAACTCTCGAACAGAAAAATATTTTTACTTTAAATTTTATTAAAAAATGTAGGATATTATGCTCCACCAAATGAAACTCGAACGTTAATATTGGATCATTGTAAAATCATCATTTCGTTGATTAAAGTACGAAAGAAATCAGTTCCATTCTCTAACTTGGAATTTTTTGATAAACATCATTATTACGTGAAAACTATGTTAAGCTTCAGCGAATTGATGTTACAGTGTAACGTGCATAATTCTTTTTCGACGTTCCCATTTAAATAAAGGGGTTGCCAGACACGCTTTTCAGACTAATAAAATTTTATTGAAAAATGTAGGATACTATACTCTACCAAATGAAACTCGAACGTTAATATTGGATCATTGTAAAATCATCATTTCGTTGATTAAAGTACGAAAGAAATCAGTTGCATTCTCTAGCTTGCAATTTTTTGATAAACATCATTATTGCGTGAAAACTATGTTAACCTTCAGCGAATTGATGCTGCAGTGTAAAGTGCATAAGTCTTTTTCGACGTTCCCATTTAAATAAAAGAATTGCCAGACACGTTTTTCAGATTAATAAAATTTTATTAAAAAATGTAGGATATTATGTTCCACCAAATGAAACTCGAACGTTAATATTGGATCATTGTAAAGTCATCATTTCGTTGATTAAAGTACGAAAGAAATCAGTTCCATTCTCTAGCTTGGAATTTTTTGATAAACATCATTATTACGTGAAAACTATGTTAAACTTCAGCGAATTGATGCTGCAGTGTAAAGTGCATAAGTCTTTATCGACGTTCCATTTAAATAAAAGAATTGCCTGACACGTTTTTCAGACTAATAAAATTTTATTGAAAAATGTAGGATATTATGCTCCACCAAATGAAACTCGAACGTTAATACTGGATCATTGTAAAATCATAATTTCGTTGATTAAAGTACGAAAGAAATCAGTTCCATTCTCTAGCTTGCAATTTTTTGATAAAGATCATTATTACGTGAAAACTATGTTAACCTTCAGCGAATTGATGCTGCAGTGTAAAGTGCATACGTCTTTTTCGACGTTCCCATTTAAATAAAAGAATTGCCAGACACGTTTTTCAGATTAATAAAATTTTATTGAAAAATGTAGGATATTATGCTCCACCAAATGAAACTCGAACGTTAATATTGGATCATTGTAAAGTCATCATTTCGTTGATTAAAGTACGAAAGAAATCAGTTCCATTCTCTACCTTGCAATTTTTTGATAAACATAATTATTACGTGAAAACTATGTTAACCTTCAGCGAATTGATGCTGCAGTGTAAAGTGCATAAGTCTTTATCGACGTTCCATTTAAATAAAAGAATTGCCTGACACGTTTTTCAGACTAATAAAATTTTATTGAAAAATGTAGGATATTATGCTCCACCAAATGAAACTCGAACGTTAATACTGGATCATTGTAAAATCATAATTTCGTTGATTAAAGTACGAAAGAAATCAGTTCCATTCTCTAGCTTGCAATTTTTTGATAAAGATCATTATTACGTGAAAACTATGTTAACCTTCAGCGAATTGATGCTGCAGTGTAAAGTGCATACGTCTTTTTCGACGTTCCCATTTAAATAAAAGAATTGCCAGACACGTTTTTCAGATTAATAAAATTTTATTGAAAAATGTAGGATATTATGCTCCACCAAATGAAACTCGAACGTTAATATTGGATCATTGTAAAGTCATCATTTCGTTGATTAAAGTACGAAAGAAATCAGTTCCATTCTCTACCTTGCAATTTTTTGATAAACATAATTATTACGTGAAAACTATGTTAACCTTCAGCGAATTGATGCTGCAGTGTAAAGTGCATACGTCTTTTTCGACGTTCCCATTTAAATAAAAGAATTGCCAGACACGTTTTTCAGATTAATAAAATTTTATTAAAAAATGTAGGATATTATGCTCCACCAAATGAAACTCAAACGTTAATATTGGATAAATTAAGAATAATTTCTCGGCGCTACGGTTTCGATCAAATTCTACACTATATAGCTATTATAGCTATATTAACCTTCTCGCTAGTTACTAAACTGTCACCAATTAGTATATTAATAACGTTCCTCAAAAAGTCTTCCGACACTTGTGTCTAAGGCAGGGCCCTTCTAGATAGCCTTACCGATGAGTCCTCTAGCGGGTCTAGGACGAAACACCTCTTATAGAAAACAATTCTATAGCAAACGTGGTCTTATGACGTAACAGATTCAAATCCGAATCGACACGTTTGGGTGTTACAAAATAGCTATATAGTGTAGAATTTGATCGAAACCGTAGCGCCGAGAAATTATTCTAAGTTTATTTAATATTTGTACGATCTATATAAAGAGTTCAGTTAATATTGGATCATTGTAAAATCATAATTTCGTTGATTAAAGTACGAAAGAAATCAGTTCCATTCTCTATCTTGGAATTTTTTGATAAACATCATTATTACGTGAAAACTATGTTAACCTTCAGCGAATTGATGCTGCAGTGTAACGTGCATAATTCTTTTTCGAGGTTCCCATTTAAATGAAGAAGTTGCCAGACACGTTTTTCAGACCAATAAAAACATCGAAAGACCGGTGAAGAAAGAATTCGAAATTTTTCAGCCCGTCACACCGAGTTCCCCCTAAATGCCACGGCTATCTGCGAGTATCTTTCGCGTTGCGTGCAACGATGCAGCAGGGAGGACAGCAGAACGAAGGAGAATGCAGTCCGGTGGATTCGGGGGCATCGAGGCGCGAGGCTCGTTCCCCATGCACTTTGCATCCGCGGTGCATAATTTGTACTGTCCGAGGGACCATCCTTCTATTCCCCATCGATCGATGGACATCATCGGCCACGTCGGCCACGTTCCCCTTTTCAAATACACAAAGCACCGTACGTGCAGGCTGCACCACGCATCAATTAAACGTCCCCGTGACGATCCGCTCGCGTGTATGCACCGACGAGCCAAGAGATCCGCGATATGAAAATGTTTGATCGAACCGATTCTTCGTTTCAGGGCGAAAACCCTCGACTCCAGGGGAACGCTTGGCAAAGGGGGCCCAGTCTATTGCGAACACTGTTAACACCGGAAATACAGTTAATTCGTTCGCATTGTTCACATTTTCCTCGAATTTTTCAGCTGTTCGCGCGCAAATACGTATCGAAAATTTTCTCGTATCGCACCGATGATTTTTGTATACATTCCTATGATACACGTCAAATTTTCAAACAGAATTAAAAGCTTCAATATTGATACTGGTTTATTCCACTCTTTAGTTGGCGCGTCGTCATGGATCAAATATTTATTTAATCACGGGTTCTGGAAATTGATTCACGGAAATTCGAATTTACGCGAATATTTACGGTCTAATCCAAGTGTTTACGATTCGATAATAACTCGTTTTATAGATCGAGTTTTATCAACTGTATGCACAGGGTGTCACAAAAATGTTGTACTTCTTTGAAAGGCGTGATTGCTGAGGTAATTTGAAGTACTTTTTGTCCTTGCTAAAATGTTCTCCGCGACTTTGTTACGGATTTATTAACGAAAAACACGAACCAATCAGAGTGCGGGTACAGTGGATGACTTCCAGCTCGGCCAATGACGACGCTTCGCTCAGCGGGGCACAAAGTTGAAATCTGTCTGCTATACACGCACTCCGATTGGTTCACATTTTTCGTTAATACATAGCTCCTTAAAATATATATCAAAACCAGATACGTGCAATTTAAAAAAGTGGAAAAATTGAAAGAATTTAAGAATATCAATGTGTACATTATTTGCACCTTATTAGAATTAAGAAGATTCGTAAGAAGAAATTTTGATTTGGCTCTTGTTCCTTACAATTAATACAAAAAGCTTTTAGTTCGGATGAAAATTTGCTTAAGAAGATAGAAAATAGATTAAGCCACCGATAGCCTTGACCCAGAATGTCAAAATCGTTGTTTGACCGCTAAATTGCTTAAATTAACTTAAATAAATATACGTTACGATAGAAAGGCTAAAAGATCTAGAAGAAATGCCTGAGAAAGTATGTTTGAAAAATTGCTAAATAAATCTTGGAAGATTTGAAGGTTCACTATTTGAGGGCTAATCGATACCAGAACTTAAACCACAGCACAATACTAACAAAGCGTTCTGTGATTTTACAGGTTACAAGTAATTAGCGATCGAATACGTTGATTGACACGCTGGGTGGCCAATAATAGAAATGGCAGGGAAGAAGGAAAATGTTTCTCCTGACGACCGAGGCGGCTTTGATTGGCAGAGTATCGGTTATTGACAACGACCGTACGCAACAGCGGATCGAATCCGCGGCTTCGGGATTACGCCGGCCAGTGACCGGGATCGAGTTCGATGGAACCGTTGAAAATATGATCGAGCGGATTCGCAGTTGCTGTTTTTAATTCGGCTGCGTTCACCGGGGAAAATGGTAAGTTAGTGCGACGACTTTCCGTCGGGTAAGACATGATTCTCTGGCTGGCCTGTTCGCTATCCTTAAAAATTGCATACCGAATGTTGAATTCGAATTGCTCTGGATAAAAATAGACGGCAATATCTCTTCCACAGAGCAATCCTGATTTGTGACATTTGTACCATTTGCTTAACTGCGCTGCCGGCTCTATAGTATAGCAATTAGACAGCGAATTTTATTCATTTATAACTAAAACGAGTAGGCGCGATTTCAAACAGTAAAAACATCAGAAGAATTTAAAAATACTGTTATAGTATTTTCAACCTATTCAACCATATTAAGAAGGAAAATAAATTTCTATTTCACTCAAAATTGTTGCAATTCAGGTAAAAAGATGTTTATTTTGCATAAAGATCCGCTGGCTAATAATAATTATAATAGACTGAAAATATATACAATCCATAGAATCTTCTTGTGCATGAATGAAATCCGCTGTATAATGATGAAATTTTTGTTTCTTTTCATCTTGTTCTGAAAGTGATTTTGCATCATTGTGTGTTATTCTGTGTAATTCATCGTTCTACAATTCTAGGTTGTTTGAACATTAAATAACTTAGAGTTTGAAATTTTGGTGTTCAGATAATTTTCACGTAACACCGCAGCTACGTTTACAAAAATAATGCCTTGTAAGCAGACGTATCAACGCAAATATTTGTTGTTTATTTTCAATGTATATGATATCATTATCAGAAAGTGTTCACGATGTTCTCTAATTTTGAGAAAACGGTCACAAAAGTCTGTCTTATAATTAAAAAAAATAATTATACTGTCTTATACAATAACATTTTGACAGGAGCATTTTATTAGCTCAGATAGACAGCTTCTGGAAAAGGGACAATGTAATAATTGTTGTAATAACGAATTCGATTGGCTTTATACATACATGGTAAATGTTTGCACATTCTGTCCCATTTTAACAAATAAATCTGCACAAATGCTCTCGAAACATTGCCTTTTTATTTCAAATAATTGAAATTCACAAATATGTCGGCAAATGTCTCATTAAGAAAATAATTCGTAATAAAACAGTGTTATGATTACTATACTCTTTAGCGATCTAGCTTTTAATTCGACACCTTATTATACACAGCTGCTTTTCTTATTAAAAATGTTGTACCTCCTTGGAAGAGGTGATCCCTAAGGAAATTCGAAGTAACTTTTTCCTATGCGAAAATTTTCTCCGCGGCTTTGTTAGCAAGTTATCAACAAAAAATGTGGACCAATTCCATCTGCTAGCTGCGCTCTGATTGGTCCACGTTTAAAAGCGATTAAAATGTTTTAGCTTACAAAAATGACAAGGCGCTAGTTATTTCGATTATGTGCCATTTTTATTACAATATGTGCTTGGACAAAGAAATGTATAGAACAAATTTCCATGTAAGCAACTTCATGATTTCAATAATTTTAAGATGAAAAACATAAAACCGGTCATTTGACCGGTAGCGGTAGGTTTGGCGTTAATAAAGTCAAGTAGAAAATTTTCGCAAAGGAAAGAGATACTTGAAATGACTTTAGAATTCACTCTTTTCAAAGAATATATAACATTTTTGATAATCGTGGAACAAATTGACGACGACTTTCCACAACCCTAGCAAGAAGAAAAACATAAATCGTTAAGGTAAAAGCCACGTCCTGCGGTAAAAGGGGCTTGAAAATTCTTCCACGCAGCAATCTTCCATATAAAGATGAGTCTTCGATTGTTCTGCATAGTATATGTTGCAAGCGAGCAAACGCGAAACGAGTAAATATCGACGCCGCTTTGGTAATCGACGGTGACATATGTAATGTCCACACGACAAAAGATGGCAGGTTTCTCGGGAAATATCGGAGCGAGCGACGCCATCGATAAATCTTTTCTTTCTAGTTTGCGAGTAATAGCGGCTGCGGCACGCATTGTTATCGGCCGGTAATATTTATCGCCGCGAACGGGAGCCGTACGTCTCGATGGAAACGGTTACAAGGATTTTCCGTGCGCCGCGCCACGCCGATGTGTTTTTAGCAATAAAGCAACAGATTCGCAACGAACGACGACTTCGACGCGACACAGGAATAAACATAGAAGAAGGAGACGGCCTGCGCCGAGTGAAACCCGGTTCGTTTGCGACGCAATGCGTTTTATACTGCCATTTGAAAATATTAGAAACCGTGGGAAAGCGACCTACTTCCCCGGACAAACCCGATAAAAAGAACACACGAATGGATCCGCAGCTAAAGGGAAATTTCCCCTGCAGAACCTTCGTAGTCGCGATTTTTTATCCCGCGGATCGTACGGATGATAACGCGCGTTCGATAGCTGGAAAAGTTTCATATTCAGAGAATGGTGTTTTCCTTCAATGCTCGGAAACTGAAAGAAGTACTCCTGCCAATCACGTTATACTTTCAATTTTGTATTTCATCATAGTCATTCTTTCTTGCGAACAGTAAACGTCGGAGGATTTTGTGTGTGTTTCAGGAACGATATACCTTCCGTATGATCTGAATTAGTCTGCGGATATATGTGCACAATCAAGATTTCCTGAAAGTCATTTCTAGCTAAATAAATTAATAGTTCTTCTGTTATTGTCTCGTATTTGAGAAGAATACTTGCTAGAAAAATGTAATAAGTTTTAAAAGGTTCATTCATCTTTCATCTCAAGGTAGAAAATTGAAGGAACTGTTTCTCTTAAAGACGAATATATGCACAAGAAAAAAATCTTCCTTCGAAATAACAAATTTTTGAAACTTACATTAGAGAGCATATGAAAAATACAATTTCAAAAAACATATACGAAATGAACATCTCAATTCGTCTGCTTCTGTTTAAGCAGTAAGGTGAAGATTGCTAAGTGATACGTAAAAGTTGTTCATTTTTGCAATTTTGAATTACCTTAAGGTTATTTCAAAGACTGTTGAACCGTTTTTTCTGTATTTTCATAACATCAAACCAAAAATATAGTATTCCGTAAAAGTCCCCCTGCATCTTTGCCCTATTTTACTAATGTATTTGTTTATTTCTTAATACGAAATCAGATGATTGTTTTGTGTCTATTCGGAAGGAATAGGTATTATAAATATTATCATTACGGATGGGATCAAGTTGAATATGTACTCCCGAATCCGAGTCAATTTCAATAACCAAGTTTCGTTTCATGGGTTTCGATTACCACTTAAAAGCAATAATGTTTGAATGATCATATTTGAAAAGTATTCATTTTATACAAACTGACATCGAACCTCGGAATGAGTGCTTACAAGTTTCGAAAAGATACTTATAAGTACTTCGATGTTGAAAGGAATCGAATCTTTCACAAGTAGTACTCGATTCTTGGAAATCAGAACTGTATGTTTCGAATCTGTTTAACCAAAATTTCGAATATACTTGCACGTAGGGATGGGATCAAGTTGAACATGTACTCACGAATCCGAGTTAATTTCAATAACCAAGTTTCATTTCATGGGTTTCGATAACCACTTAAAAGCAATAATGTTTGAATGATCATATTTGAAAAGTGTTCATTTTATACAAACTGATATCGAACCTCGGAATGAGTGCTTACAAGTTTCGAAAAGATACTTATAAGTACTTCGATGTTGAAAGGAATCGAATCTTTCACAAGTAGTACTCGATTCTTGGAAATCAGAACTGTATAGTAGATATTCATAATAGTTTCGAATCTGTTCAACCAAGATTCGAATATACCTGCACGTAGGGATGGGATCAAGTTGAATATGTACTCCCGAATCCGAGTTAATTTCAATAACCAAGTTTCATTTCATGGGTTTCGATTACCACTTAAAAGCAATAATGTTTGAATGATCATATTTGAAAAGTGTTCATTTTATACAAACTGATATCGAACCTCGGAATGAATACTTAGAAGTTTCGAAAAGATACTTATAAGTACTTCGATGTTGAGTAGTACTCGATTCTTGGAAATCAGAACTGTATAGTATGTATTCATAAAAGTTGCAAGTATTATTTCCCTTTACCAGAGTACTTGTAAAAGGTTCGAAACTGTCTGGCATAGGTTCGAGTATACTTAGGAGTACTATTTCTGTATTTCGAGGTACTTATTTATTAGAGATTTCGAATTCAATATCGATCATAGTTCGAACCTGTTTGCAAGGAACTTGATCCCATCCCTAATTATCATTAGTAAAGACATATATTCATATTCCTGCATACGCCAATAGCGAACTTACTTTCCGGCTCGACTGTATACAGAGAGCTCATTAAATTGTTATTTAGTTTCGAAATAAAAGAACAAGAATAGATTCCGGCAATATCATTTATGCATTTGACCCGTTGGAAGTTTGATGAGCAGCGCGCGCGAATAAATAAGCGATCGTCCCGATGAAATTGATCCGTTCGAGTGGAGCAGAGTGGAGTTCGAAGAAAAAGATTGTTTAATCTGCCATTAGTTGGTCATCTTTCACTCGGCCAAGAAGGGATATAAATCGACAGCGTCGGTTAGGTTATCCGACAATTTATATCAACGCAATATCGTACACCTATCACGAATGCCAATAAACCACGATAACGAGATGTTACACGGGCTTTACGTAGGCTCTCCTCGAATTATTACCTTCGAACCCCCTATCGTCACTGATGGGAGGAGCGGGAACCACTTTAACTCTCTTCACGATCGCGAAATGATAGCCCCTGTCGAAATTATTGCTATCCATGCCGCGGTGTACACCACGGGCCGGATACCGGTGCACTTGCGCTTCGATAAAGTATACGGGGCCGCGAAAGTGGCCGACCTTAATTGTAAAACGGAAGTCTCGTTATCGATCGAAGTCGGGTCCGCCATGCCGAGGATTTGCGAGCCCTCGCGACGTTTCGCGTATTTTATCAGCACCCGAGTGCATTTCCGAATCGTTGTCGTTCACGAGGAATCGATGGACCGCGCCCCCTCTCTGAAACTAACAATAGGACTGCTGGACTACCTGCTCAAATGAACGCCCAGATAGCACTTCTGCATATACGAATTCGTTTTGACGAGGTATTCTCGTTTTTGATGATCAGAAATAGATTCCTCGCTGTTTCTTTGAGTAAGGGACTTTCGCAAATGCTGGGACACGTTCTGTTTTTTTCGCTACAAAATTTCATAGCATGAGAATAACGCAACGGAATTTATACCGTTGGAAAGATATTGTTGTCAGCGACATTTCGTTGCAGAAAGTTTAACGATAGCGTTAACGGATAACAAGTTATAGCCAATTTTCTGAAGTGAAGACAGACTAAAAAGTCTGAAAAGTAATTCTATTCTTATATTCAATATTGATTGAGCATTTATTTCTTAGATCATGATTTGACACGATAAAACATTCTTCACTCAATAATAATCGGTTTAATCGTCCGATTCGCTTTCACAATGTGAATAACTTGCAGGCATATTAGCGCATTTCAAGTGCACAGCACGCTTGCAGGTGTTGCATTCGATGCAATTCGCGCGACTCAACTTCCGGCATGTCCTACCGACAATACAAAAATCTATATCTTCCGAAATAGATGAATCTGAAGAATCAGATGAAAATGACAATTCCCGTTTCGCTCGTTTCAGAGACGCATACCAAACTTGTCATCGCAAGAACCAAACATTTGAAAATCCGTCGTTTATTCCTTATTTTTTACGTGCTAAAGGCGAAAAAATATTTTAAAAGTTAATCATTCGAGTTCATTGGCCATTTTGTAAATAGTCAAAATTCTTAATCAATTTTGGTTCGATTCAAAGAAAAGGAACATCCATAGTTAATAGGCTCTGTTCAAAATCTTCGTAACAAGTGTATCTTTTTAAACAATTTTACTATCGTGTTCTTTATTTTTAGAAAAGTTGTATTTCATCCTGAATTTCTAGAAATCGTATGATTCGTTGTGTTGCGATTAAAGAAGTTAAAAAGTTCGCATTCTTCTCGTTGCTTTTGGAGCGAGCTTCATATATCAAGATGAAACACGAACAAAAACTGAAACAATAAACCGATGATTAGATAGGTATCGAGTTGGGGGTAATATCGACAGGATGATCGAGTACACGTTCCTGGTTCTCTTCCAACAAAACGGATATTGCGTGCGGTGTGTCAGTTCCCCTCGCGAGATGCCGTTTTATCTCGAAACTCGCGAAACTTATAAACTCGCGAAAAAATCGAAAACTGGTATCGCCAGCCACAGCAGCATTTCACATTCAAAAGGAAGGGGCCGCGATTTCCGGTAGCGTGAACCGGAAATTGACTTATCAGAAATTAATTGAACGGAAATCTGTGAATAAAAAAGGGAAAATATTGTGAAAATTTTAAAAATTCATCCTCGTTGCTCGAGGAACATTTTATTTCAAACATCGTCAAACGATAAAACATTTGAAGTAGTAGTTTTTAGGTTTTTATGCCGTTACGGCAATTATTTACCTGTATAGCAAGGCACGTATTGAAAAATTTTGTGATACGAAATATTCATATTCCAGTGAAAAATTCGTGGTTTCAAAATAATCTTGTATATAGCAAGGTACACATTCAATTATTTAGTGATATCCAATATACAAATTATAATGATATTCGTGATTTTAAAATAATTGTGTATAGCAATATTCGTATTGTAATGAAATTCATGATTTTAAAATAATCCTGTATAGCAAGGCACATATTCAAACGCTGATTTTAACGAGAAATAATTCTGTATATGTATAGCAAGGCACACATTCAAAAATTTAGTGATATCCAATATTCTTACCGTAATGAAATTAATGATTTTCACAAGAAATAACAGTCATAATTATCTACATGACTATTGATAATAGTGTACAGGGCGTATTCAAAGTAATACGTCCTAAACTCCGGACACACACAGGTGGACATTTGTAAAAGAAACTTGTCGCAAAATTGTTTACAACAAAGAAAATTGTTCTTAAAGCTTGAGAAATGTAAAACGTGAGAATGTAAACGTGAAGGAATCGAATGTCTCAACTCGCAAGAATCGATACTTCCAGATGATTCTCGAAAAATCAATATCTCCTTGGAAACGATTTCTTTTGTTTCAATCGATCATCCTTGATTGAATACGTCGTATATTGGGAGAGCATAGTTTTCGCGAGGGAATCACATTAAAATCACCAACGTTACACCGAAGGTGTAACCCCTTGCCGTATTTTAACGAGTCGGACTCGACATGAAGATTTTAACAAGGTCTAACAAATATGAATGTTATGCGTTTCTTTTTAGATGAAATAAAATTTGATTCGTTTGCAATTCATATTTAAGCATTAAAATAAATGTAGCCATACAAAAAATATAAATTTTCTTATCCCGTCTACATTTTTGGGGATAAACACGTTTTAATCACTGTAACTGCAAAGAAAATGGTACGGCAAGGGGTTAAGGTTACGTCACCGTTCCTTCAGCGGATTATGTGCTGTACTTGAAAAGGAAGCCATGACAAGCAAAAAACATACGCGAATCGGCTCCGAAAAGGCCGATTAATTTACAACCACCGCGATCCGACAATGTCAACTCCGATATATAAACAACACGTGCGACGGATCCACCGAAGCGACGAACGATCATACACTCATAAACGCACGACATTTACGACCGTAACCAATAAGAAAATTAATTTCTTAGGCAGTTTCCCACTCCACAACCTAAAATCCTTCCGACACACCCGCGTCCAATAAACAAATACATTTCCCCACCTTAAATTCAACTTTAACCATTCACATAAAATCGAGGTGACAATCGCAGTACTATTTTGATCGTGGACGGAGGACTTCTTCTCGTTCGCTGTCACGATTTCGGAAAATGTGTCGTATATTGTTTAGTGATTGTGTATAACTGTGTTGCTTCGTGCTACAAAGTTATTAAGACGTATTCGTGTAAATGGCAGTGACCTATGGATTTGACGGAGGAACAGAAGGTTCTGAAAAATTTGAAAGTGCATACCTGTACTTTACATTAGTATTTTATAATGTAGGAATATTTTTATGTATAGCAATGGATATAAGGGTTTCCCTCTCATTTTTCAATATGTGCCTTGCTATGTACAAAATTATTTCTCGTGAAAATCATGAATTTCATTTCTATAGAAATATTATGTTTCACTAAATGTTTGAATATTTGCATATCACTCAATTTTTCAACATGTGCCTTGCTATAGAGAATTATTTTAAAACCACAAATTTCATTAGGATTTGAATTTTGGATATCACTAAATTTTTGATTGTGTGCCTTGCTTTATACAGAATTATTTCTCGAAAAAATCATGAATTTCATTAGATATGAACATTGCATGTCACTGAATTTTTCAATATGTGCCTTGCTATACAGGATTATCATGAAACCACGAATTTCAATAGAATTTGAAGATTGGATTTCACTAAATTTTTGAATGTGTGTCTTGCTTTATACAGAATTATATTAAAACCGCAAATTTCATTAGAAATTGAATGTTGGATATCACTAAATTTTGGAATGTATGCCTTGCTATATACAGAATTATTTCTCGAAAAAATCGTGAATTTCATTAGAATATGAACATTGCATGTCACTGAATTTTGCAATATTTGCCTTGCTATACAGGATTATTATGAAACCACGAATTTCATTAGAATTTGAAGATTCGATTTCACTAACTTTTGAATGCGTGTCTTGCTACATACAGAATTATATTAAAACCGCGAATTTCGTTAGAAATTGAATGTTGTATATCACTAAATTTTTGAATGTATGCCTTGCTATATACAGAATTATTTCTCGAAAAAATCGTGAATTTCATTAGAATATGAACATTGCATGTCACTGAATTTTGCAATATTTGCCTTGCTATACAGGATTATTATGAAATCACGAATTTCATTAGAATTTTAAGATTGGATTTCACTAAATTTTTGAATGCGTGTCTTGCTATATACAGAATTATATTAAAACCGCGAATTTCATTAGAAATTGAATGTTGGAAATCACTAAATTTTTGAATGTATGCCTTCCTCTATACAAAATTATTTCTCGAAAAAATCATGAATTTCATTTGAATATGAACATTGCATGTCACTGAATTTTTCAATACGTGCCTTGCTATACAGGATTATTATGAAACCACGATTTTCATTAGAATTTGAAGATTCGATTTCAATAAATTTTTGAATGCCTGCTTGCTATATGCAGATTTATTTTAAAACAGCGAATTTCATTAAAAATTGAATTTTGGATTTTACTAAATTTTTGAATGTATGCCTTGCTATATACAAAATTATTATATTTCTCGAAAAAATCATGAATTTCATTAGGATATGTACATTGCGTATCACCAAATTTTACAATACGTGTCTTGCTATACAGGTAAATAATTGCCGTAACGGCATAAAAACCTAAAAACTACTAATATAAATGTTTTATTGTTTGACGATGTTTGAAATAAAATATTTCTCAAGCAATTGGAACGAATTTTTTAAAAAAAGTATGAGGAAAATGTATCGGGAATGGAATAGAAAACGCGATGAAGAGACGGTGAAGGAGTTTCCAGGGCTTTCAGAACGTATGAAATAACCTAATAATAATCGATACGGCACGCATGGAGTGGTCCAATCCTATCTGCAAAAGGTACCCGATGAAAACAGAATTTTATCGACGAACGAGCGAGAGGAACACTGCTCGCGATCGTAACGAAAATAATCGTGAGTGCAAACTAAACGACGCGAGAAATAAAATTAAAGAACCTCGCTTGCAAATACTTGACCTCGCCGTAGTTAACGTAAACTTTAACGCTCGCCGTGAAGTTCATCGAAATTAATGGGAGATCGCGAAGAACGCGTCTGATTGCTCGGCGGAAAGTTTCTTGTTCTAACTTACGAGAAATAAATATTTCCCGGGACGTCGACGCGATTTACAATGCCTAATAATTTAAAGGCTTTAAATTGAATTTCGCGCGGCGCGCAATGTCAGTTCTAGGACATAATTATCGCCGAACTGAAATCGAATTAATCACTGAAATAATTCACTGCGCGAAGCATTTCCAGCAGTTGCTCATTATTACGTATCGCTGCATTTTAATACAAAGGCTATTTAAATTTTTATACGACGTATATTAGATACTGTATTTACAGTATTATTGGATATTAATTAATACAACTATTTTACTTTATATCATTGATCACTGTAATAATTAGTCTGCGGATCTTCGTGCAAAATAAAAATTGTCTGCTTCGATTGCAAGAAACAGAAACTTAATGATTTTAATACAGGAGAAATCATATATTGACATCTTCAATTTATTAAATTTTTTCATAAATATCTGCAGTCTAGTAATAATTAATTGAGTGCACGCGATGCAATTCTAGCGGTTGCTCATGATATCGTATTGGTTGTCAAGGTTGTTTAAATTTTTATGACATGTATTAAATGTTACATTTATTGCATTATTGAATACATTATATCGATTGCAGATATTTTATTTATTGTATTATTGAATCCATTATATCAATTGCAGATATTTTATTTAATATCGTCGACGTGAGACAATGACTCGCGTAAACGGGATCAATAATTTCTTGTCGCACGGAGCGAAAATGGAATAATAATATTAATGAACGTACTTTATTTTGTCAATACCGATGGATGGCATCTACATTTCTATACTGCTTGCAAAATATCTCACGATAACGTGTATGCGAGAAGCGAATGTGAACGGTATTTAAGGATTGATTTATAACGAAAGAATATTAAATGGCTACGACCAGTTGGGAATGTAAAATAACACAGCTCAGCATTCTAATCATACTATAAATCAGACTAATACTCTAGAATGGGGACGAATAAGTGTTATCTACGAGCATGTTTCGCTATCCCTGGTGTCACTTGCCGACCGCAGTACAACAGACCAGTGTCGTACGCAAAACAGTATCATTTACAAATATTTAAAAACGTGTGAGAAATGGAAACGCTTAATTTTCGATCAACAATAAAATGCGCAGCTGCAAACGTTGCAAATAATAAAATAAAATTAGTATAATCGAGGAAAGTGTTCAGAATGTGAATCGATATGCGTCGAGCGTGCAACAGGCGATAATACAATAAGATAAACTCATAATCGTAAATAACGATGTCAACATTACGATACCGTCATCGTCGTTGACGATACTATATCATCGTCGCGGGTACTCGTTCACGGTTATGTAAATAAATTCCGGTTAAACAGCGACAGGGCAACCGTGCATAATTCTTCATTTCGCGTGTCTTACTCGAGGATAAGCAACACCTGTCTTGTTCCACGAGGAGCCAGCCTTGTCCATAAAATAATTACGCGTCCGCAGTGTATCAGAAACGACGAGATACGGGACGACAGTACGAGCAAAAGAACAACGCAGAATCGGCGCAGAAAAACGCGCGATAAAGTCTTCTCGCGGAAATACCGTAACTGTACCGATTACTGCGGTATCACGTTTCGATCGTACTTTATTATAATATTATTCCTAATTTATCGTGAAATAATAATATGTGTACAAGCATTTTATGGAAGCATCTGTTCTGAATACAAAAAGAAATAAGCGACCCTCAGAACCATGTATGAACATTGCGAGACGTTTACAACATTTCACAATTGCATTTATAATGTAAACTCCATTGTCTTTCTCAAGTCTTCTTCCTTTTTATTTCGTAAAATCTCCATTCTTTCTTTGTTTCTTAAGTTTTCAGTTCCGTAAGTACTTGGATCTTTTCATGCACTTCACTTTACTTTGTTTTTTTTTAGTTTTGTTGCTGTTTTTTTCATTGCTCTTCGATTTAATTTTTACCATATCTTCTTATTTACTAGAATCACAACCTACCTATGTGCTTACGTGTATCGAATAAGTACCTAACCTAAAACGTTAGGCTGAAGTCAAGCTCGTTTCTCATCGCAGTTGCAAATCACACCGCAATATTAGAGACATTCCTAGTGGTTTTTCTGCCGCAGTAATAAGCTCCTCCTTCACTTTAATGCACCTAATGCTGAGGGCTTAATTTTTTTATTGAAACGGCAAGGGAAGCTTCTTTTTATATTTTTATTGTATAGAAGTAGGTATCTGAACAATAATAAAACTTTCCCGTATGCAATTTTAAATAACTTTACGATCATGCGAACAACGGTCCCTTGGTGATCGAGATTAAAGAAAAATAGTCTTCTTTTTCCTTTTATGAAGAATGTTTTTTCAAATCTTGAGATTATACAAATATGAAAATAATTAACAGTTTTGTACAAATTTATTCACGGCAAGATATATATTTTTAACTATTTTAATCTCATTGGAAAACAATACCGTAGTAAAACGTACACCACAGTCATAGGTACATTTACCCTAATTAACAATTTGCACCCGGAGCTATTTTAACTTGGAAATTAAACATTTACGTATCTCATAAAATACCTAAATGTTTAGTAATTGATTAGATACCGACATATTTAATAACGTAAACAATATTTTGAATAATGGTGCAGTAAAGTCGCGATTTGCCTGCTTCGACTGCGGCTAAAGTACAAAGGATGCCGAACGTAGGAAAGGAGAGCATGTAAACACGGATCGCGCTGTCCATCCTTGCGCCCGATACTTTCATCGTCAATTGAACCATTAAATACAGTTGAAACTATATCGTGCTTAGTGTCATTTTAATCAGAAAAATGCCACAAATCAGTTGGTGAAAGTTCTATAAAAAAATAATGAATAATAAAGTAGTTTTGTAATTGGATTGGTAGTTCACAGATTACGCGGCACGTTTACACTGCTCAGCGACCGATGCAGCTCAAGCTTCGTAGTCCCTGCGGCGTTGCCCCTCAGTGGAATGGGTAGGCAAGGGAGAGTGATCGTGTAGACCCTCAGGGATAGAAATCGCGACTTTGCTGTACAGCAATTTTTATTGGCGCCTCAGAGTCACCAATCGAGTGCTAAGGGTTAACGAATCTCGTATCTCCTTACATCGATTAAACCAATCCGGTTTCAAAGTTTCCGTGTAGAATCTGAATTAAAGCACCTTGGGTTCATTGGATTTTACCAATGTCCATAGACGTCGCTCATTTCGACAGAACTCGGTTGACGGGTCAGGCTCGCGTCGTATTTTCCAGGAAACGTTTCCAGAGGTTCTCCCGGCGACGGATTATCAGCCGTTCTTTCATCGGGGAAACATATTCGCAGATTTGCTCGTAAATACGTTGAATAATGCGCGAGGTCCGGCAAACAGAGCGCATCCGTGACTCTCCATAATTAAATACCGGCCGGCGCTCGTGAGCGCGTTACGAGACAACGTTTTAATCGGCTTTCAAACTGTCGATGAATGGAATTTCGCGAAATTCGTTTACCGAACCTCCATCCCCCTTTTCTTCCGGCCGTGTTTCAGCCGGTAAGTCCGGAACGCAAACGCGGTCCCATGTTTCGAAGCAGAGACGACGCGGCATAAATACGTCGACCGTGAGTTTCGGCGGCTCCCGGTGAATTTATGAGTGACACGGAACCTCGGATTTCGATAAAAAGTTAATCACACGCGGGCAACGAGTATCGATCCGGTAATGTCTCGTTATACGCGGAAGACGCGTGCACGATATACTTGCGATAACATTTATACCCACTGCGGTGTGCTTCTTCAGAATTCTAGAAACCGTAACACTTTTTAAATGTGTCGGTGAGAAACAAAACTCTTTTTACATTCAGTTATTTTCAGATGAAACATTCGCCCACGTGTTTCTGACAATTTTCTGGATGAAACGACACCAAACACGACACAGTTCGGGTCATCTTTACTTGTTTAACCGTTAGCAATTCAAACCAATTCCCTCATTCAAAATAATAAATTCAAAAATACGAAAACATCAATTACTAAACATTTAAATAGTGTCGTATGCGATATTGTATATCAATTTCATATCCATTACATAGAAAAATCATATAGAATGGAATTATTCGAATTGTAAGTCGGATGAAATGTTTAATTTTCAAGTCGAAATACCTCCGAGAGTGCAAAGGGTTAATCCACGATATAGTAGAACCTCGATTATCCGAACTAGTCACTATGAAACATCGGTACCCGGATAACAGAACAGTATCCTAGTTACAGTGCTATATTAAATCTTTGTAAAGCATTCGGAAATCGTGGGTTCGGATAATAGAAGTTCCACTGTATCGTGAATCAAACGAGCAAATACGATTAAAACGGTGTCCTGTTTGGTGACATTTTAATCGCGTACAAGTTACAAATGTGTCGGTAGAAGTTTCGTAAAAAAAAAAAGAGAAATAGTTAACGCGTTCCGTGCCGAGCCGTTTCTGCTCGACAATTAAACCAACTTGTGCGCTTCGTTCTATACCGCATTTTATGTAATGCTTCATTCTTTTGGTGGAGACATATTCTACGGTGTTAAGCTTGTTAGAAAATACATGTTTCTGGCGCATTAAATAAATATGTCAGCGTGTAGCACGTGGCACGGAACGCGCGTTAAAAAGAAAACAATTCTGTCGGTGAATTAATATTGTCTCGCGCCGCGCTTCTCGGCGATGAAGCTTCTGGCCAACTCGAGAGCTACATCCCCCGATTCAGTGGGGATAAATTTTACACAAATATCATGCATATCTCTTCCGCATACATCGAGACATTTACAGTAGCAGCTTCCGCAGCTTTCAGGCGTCTTGTCGAGGCTGGGGTACGTTTCGAGGGGAGCGCAGTGCTGTTGTTTGCGAGGCAAAGAGGGAAGGATCGATTCTGTACGCCGCGTCGTTCGCAAAAACGGCGCAGCCAGCCGGAAAATAAATTCGTCGAACAAATTTCGCGATGTCTAGCCGCGGGCATGGAATATCATCCCGGCTCGGGTCGAAGTTGCGGGATACGAGGTCCGCGATAAAGGCAGTCGAGATTCATTAGAGGAGCTCCGTGTTCTTTCCGTGCGGCATTACCGATGTCGTTATTATATACCGACGTCGACGGTATTAGAACTTCTGCCGCTCGAGGTTTCGACTGGGAGAATCGATGGGCAACGGAACACCCAACCCCGACCCTAAGGATAAAAAGGAAACTATATATATGTATATCTGTGTTATAGGGGAAAAAAAAATCTCGAGATCCAACGAGGATCGAGGACGGTTGAAGGGCGACGGGAACGGAAGAGACCATTAACGCCGATCCAAAAGATGCCTGAGCGACGTGATATTGGAAATCCTCCCTTTTACACGAGTTCTCATCCCACGGGAAACCCAAGCCACTCGATTTTTACGTGCCCCTTCCCCTTCCACCCACCCACCTTTGGCTCCAACACCCTTCCCAACTTCGCCGATCCCGAACGCCTATTCTCCTCGATTTCGTAGTAACTACTGTCGAATGCGAGTTTCCGGCAGATATATTTCGAGAACCCGTTTCACGCGCGATCTTCTTCTGCTAGGTGTAAACGTCGTAAATCGAATGTTGAAGGTAACCTGGTAAAGGAAGCGCGATTGGGTGTGCGATGTTCCGTTGAACTCGGAATCAATGGAACTTGAGGATCAAAATCGTCTTTTCCGCCTCTGAAATTTAACTTCTTATCGTCTACGAGATCTAAATGTACTGTGCAGAAATTGTGCAAACCCTATGCGAACAGTAGATGTGATCAACTTATTAGAACCACTTGCGCTAATAGGAATTTGCAATTTACCATCTTTAGACAGCGAATCTCTATGCAAAATAAAATGTTTACACGTCGTTTGCATGGAAATGAAGATAAATTAAGATTTATTTCTGTAGGATTTCCCTATTTTATATAAGTGTTGGTTGCGATCGAGTTAACCAATCGATCTTCGCGGGCGGGGATCAATGAAGGAATCGACTCGTACAAGTACAATATTTAATAATAAAAAGAATAAAAAAGTGGAACAAAGATTTAACACAACTGTCCAAGACTCCTCGCCTTTTATTCACAACGGTCTTCGCCTGTCGTTTGTCTCGACATTATTC
>CM052193.1:9521025-9531380 GCA_028455805.1 Lasioglossum figueresi | reverse complement strand
CTTTTATTCACAACGGTCTTCGCCTGTCGTTTGTCTCGACATTATTCGTTTGTTTCTCGCGGGACGCGCGTTTCGCTTGCTTTTCGCGGGAGTTCGCTTTGTTGGGAGTTTAGACCTCCCACATTTCTAATTTGAATAATTTAAATTGATCGAAAATAACGTCTTTGTGTTTTTACATTTTTTAAATGTTCTCACTGTTTTAAATTTCGTCTACTGATTTTTGTCGTAAATGCATAGAATCCGCTGTCTAGCCATCATCGATACTTCATACAAAAATTATACGAATTTATTGTAGCTAGATTGATTTTCATTTACGAGTTGGTTGTTCCAATGTCAAATCGGCAACATGTTGCAAAAAATTGCTGTACCATTTATAATATCGTTTGCATCATTAAATATGTTGGTATCTAATCAATTGCTACACATTTAAGTGTTGCACGAGGTATTATATCAACTTCATGTCCATAGAAATAGAAAAAATGGTATACAATGGAATTATCCTAGGTCGCAAGAAATGTCTAATTTTAGAGTTAAAATAGCTCCGAGTGCAAAGGGTTAAAATTATGAAGCGAAGGAATAATTATTACCAGACTGCGATACTTCATGCAAAATAAAAATTGTCTGCATCAATTGCAAGAAACAGAAATTAAATTAAATGTTATTTCTTCCCGTAACGATACAATGACATCTTCAATTTTTAAAATTTTCCTACAATTTCGAATTTAAATGCATAAAGATCCGCAGTCTAATTATTACAATTGGATCAGAAAATGTTGATTTTACATCAAGATTCGCGGTCTACTTGCAAACAATGTGATTGAAACTTGCCTAATTGTTCCTTAAGCTTTGCTTTAATTATAGTAGGTGTCTAGAAATATACTCGCAGATTTTATGAGTATTAAATAATAAATTTTTTAAATAATTTGTCTCTTGTTGATAATACAGTAGGATCTCGATTAACCGGATCCCGATTATAAACAAATAATCGTTCAAATACGATTACATCATGAAGGGAAATAAATTTTCAAAAATAAAAAATTTATTTTGGAATACAATGTGCATTTTAATAATTTTTTCGAGTCTCGATTATCCATCGGGTCTTAATTTGTCCGGGCTGTTTTGTCTCTCGATCAAGCCGGTTAATCGAGGTCATGTGCAATAATGTTCCGTCATAAAACATTGAGAAATGCCAGAGGATTTGTCAAATATAGAATGAAACTCGACGGTCAATGTGTCAGTCAGAATCCGAAAATCTTGGAAATCATCAGGACACGCGACTGAATCGGACAGGTTCGATTGTATCCATTTTTAGTTGGCTCTTTAATTATTCGTTTTGTTTAATACCCACTGCAAGGATTCCATTGGAGACCGTATGACAGTACGATTTACCGTGAAATGACGCGTAAAAAGTGAACGAAATTGACCGTCACGTCGAGACAAAACGGGAAAAGTTATTGAACGCGCCGGCAGCCGCGCGATAACCCGAAATCGGCCAGGTATCAATTTAAATCAACCCCGATACGTAATATTCGCTCTTCGTTCCGCGACGAAAAATATCATCCGCCGATTGTAAGCATTCACCCGTGAACACCACCCCGGCAATCCACTATTTATAATCCGACGGTTCGACAGTCAATTTTCGGAATCTATCGCCGATACTAATCTCGACGGACGCAACCGGCGCACCTATAAATTGTTTCGCTCGAAAGCGAATACAGTGGAGACGCGATTCGTCTGTCGTCCCCGTACTTCGTGACACTTGACTGCATCTCTGGAAATGAGATGTCAGACTTACGCGTAACAACAAATTTCAATAAAACTTTCTCAATGGTATCCTATTTTTTATCTCATGATATTGTTCCCCTATGGACACACTGATTTAATAAACAACGGTTATGCTCAAGCAACTTATAATAAGTAGACGGCGGATTTTATGCATTTATAAAAAGAATGAGTAGGTGCATTTTAAAACGGTACAGATATTAAAGTGATTTCAGAGCACCAAACTATTATTTTCGACTTATTAAAATTATTAAATGTAGAATCAAATATCTATCTGGCTCCTGTCCCTTTTGAAAGAAACAGAGAATTTAAATTTTGCAGAAAAATCCATAGTCTAATAATACGACAGGCATATGGCATCGAGTAGTGTTAATGTTTTAGATTTCATATCCTATTTTTCTCCGATAGCATCGTCCATATAAACAAACTTATTAAACGAGTAATTCCTATTATCAAGCCGATCAGAATAAGACAGTCAAATGTTACTATTTATTATTAATGCGAGGGCATTATTTTCTCCAGATTTTCCATTTTCTCATTAAGACAGTTGCAATAATAATTGTTGTGAGAAATCTCAATTTGCCAATTCTTGCTTCGTTCAATAAACATGTTTATTCGTGTTGGGCTTTTTGTTGAATGAGCCGTAACTTTATTAACATATCAACTGTATTGTAACATAAAGCTTTGTCGCGCACATCGAACGTGCTTATCAAAACGCCATTAAACGAACAATTATTATTTAATTATTTTAATTATATAGTTCCGTATTATGGCGGACAGTTTTAAAAATTCTTCTAATTAACGATTTTTCTATTAGCATATATGATACAAATTAATCTAACCAGATTAGTAAATGGCTGTGCTTGCAATTATTTGTTTGAGCATTAAGTATATAATTAAGTACAGTAATATGGCGACTCTGTACAGACTGTATGTAATAACGGAGACGAATTATATCACGGTTGTTACTGAAAGTGGATAAAATGTTGAAAGAAATTTTTGCGTGGTTCAATGTGCAATATCATCCTCCAATGCGTATTTTTACAGAAGTGCATCGGTGCAGTTGCAGAATGCAAGTGTTTCTCTTCATAATCGACATTTGAACAGTTACATTCATTTAAATACGTTGACAAGTAATACTATTTCTCACGATTGTACTCTAATACTTTTTTATTCAGAACAGCACAAAGAATCGGTTCATAAAAAATGAGATCATAGATTAGCATCCGAGGAACGAGTGTAATTGCACTTTGCAACTGCATCGATGCGTTTCTGTAAAAAGTCGAATTGTAGGACGATACTGTTTATTAAATCATGCAAAACTTTACAATTTTTTCTATCTTCATCTATTATATCTATTTCCATCCCTGATGAAGACCAGTGAAATAACTGTATAAACGTTAATGCAGTGCATCGGTGAAGTTGCAAAATGCAATTGTGTTTCTTCATAATCAACATTTGAACAATTTTCACGACTTTACCCTAATACTTTTTTATTCGCAATAGCACAAATAATCGATTCATGCAAAAAGCGACCATAGACAGGCAACAGAAACGCGTCACGTGACCGAGTGGTAGAAAGGGAAGATAGTGCGGGGACACAAGTTTTAATCTGGCGACTCTGATTGTACGGCAAGTTCTTTCAGCGAACTGTTAAAAAAGCTCTAATTATTGTAGCTGTGAGAAAAATCGCGAGGAAAAACCGCTATTAAAAGAACAACAAAATAAATAAATTTCCTAACTCGTGCACGAACGCTTGCGTACGCCGTCGTATATCGTTCTCTCAAATCCACGTAAAAAAGAACACGTCCATAAAATCTGAAGAGGAAAAAAAGAAATCCAAGTTCGTCGTGCCGTGTTTCGGGCATTTCCCCAAAACTCCGTCTCCCCAACATCCAGCGTTTCGCCCGGCATTTATTCCCCTTTCTTCGGATTTCAGGTGCCGTCCCATCGGCAGCCTGTATCCGTTCTCCCGTGGTTTCTTTCGGAAGCGAGTTTCGCTATTCGACGTGCGTCGGACGTATCCGTCGCATCTCGTTCGCTGGAATCGCGGCGACGGTCGCTCGAAGATTCCGACAGTTCGCAACTTTGTCGGATAGTTTCTGGAGCGTAGGCGTGACAGAAGTGAAGAGGAGAGGGTGGGACGAAGAGAGGGTTGAGAAGGTGAAAAACGTCGCGCGTTTGAGCGCAGATATCGAGCTTCGGGAGTTTGCATCGCGAGCCTTTCAGCTCGCGTGTGTGCTGCATATTCGGTTTTTTAAAAGCCCCGAGACCGAGCAGCGCGTCGAGGCGGCGGCGTTCGCTTCCTGTTTCCCACAGGTTCGCTGGTGGAAAACCTCTTTCGCTGGCTTTTCCGTTCCGGGGGGTGGGGGGATCGGTGTAAATCGGCACGAAAAAAATGCATGCACGGTCTATCGCGCGCTCTCAGGCCCGCGGACGCGTTAAAACATCAAACGTCGGGCCGAGTCGGGCCGCCCAGAACAAAGATCCCGCTCGAACGGAAACGAGACCGACACGGCAGACTGAGAGACGCGTAAACAACGGGGCAAAAGCTGCGCGAGGGAAACGACGCGACGCTACGGGCAAAGCGAAAACACGCGTAGAACGAGGAGAAGAGGCGGAACGGAAGAGAATCGCGAAGAGAGGGACCAGACCAGAAGTGTCGGCGGGCAAGTCGTCTCGGCTCCCTTTTCCTCTCTATCCGCCGACACTCTTCTCTCTTCGGTCCGTTTTCTAACTCTGCGCGCGCGGTTGCACGAGGGCGAAGGAGAGCGCGTTTGCAAATTACGCGCAGTCTGAGGCGACTTAGGGACTTTCAGAGTTTTAATTACTCTGCGCGCGAGAGCCGCCTTTCGCTTTCTCCCTTTGCGGCGCGTTCATTCCCGGCTCTCCTCTACGCGCGCCTGTTTCACCGCGCGTACTCTGTGTATTCCAATCCCGCGGAAAACTGCCGCGCGCTTTAATAGAAAAGGGAACTCCGATCCACGACCGTAGCTCGTCTGATGCATCGTTGGGTCGCTCGTATCGCCGACCGCCCACGCGATCCACTACTTTCAACCAGTCCCAGTTAACCCCTTCTCGGCCCTCGTTACATTCATCCGAGAATAGTCCACGGATTCCCAGAATCTCGAAAGGAATCGTTGGAGCCTTGTTCGTTTGAGAGCTTGGCAAACAAGCCTGATTTATCGCTGGTTCCGCGTGCCGCGGAAACGGCCAATAGCGGTGATCTACTCGAAATGTTTGTCGAAATTCATAATTTTGTAAGGAACTCGCAAGGAAATTCATAATTTTGTATAGCACTGTCCCAACTTGTACATCAATCTGGGCTTACTGAATTTTCTTCCAGTTTTCGGAGTGTTTTTGTAAACATTTGTCGAATTCGATTAATTTCATTTTCGTAATCCACGTTTATTATTATAAAACCTTTCAAGCTAACGTTCGGTTTTGTACCTTCGAAATAGAAATAGTCGATCAACACTTATTGACTTCCAGTGCTCTATAAATTGTTATAAAATGTGTACAAATAGAGTCGACGAGAAGATTCCCTTATCGAAATGTTTTTATAAATCACGAATGATTGTTACGAATACCACAATTCAAAATGAAAAGTGTTCAATCCGAATCTTCGGGCATCGTTCCACATATGGTCGCACGCGACAAGAGCACAGGAAGTCGAAACAAAGGAAGTTCGCAAGGTGGCTGATTTTGATAAAATTGCGCGGCAATCTTTTCAGCGTCGACCGAAACACACGAATCAACAGTTTGTACAATATGGAAACAGTATGAAAAAATAAACGTACAATTTCCTTTCGGACGGACGATCTTAATACCGCCGTGTCACGAAGGTACAGCTGACAGCGCGATAAAAGTGGTATATTCTCTGCATCTATGATAACCATAGGTGAATAAACCATGAACATGAAGAAACATTACAGAACATTTACTACACTCGCGACGCATTACGCTGTACAAGACCATCTTACGGTTGCTTCGGAAATGTTCAAATAAACATTCGCAGTTTCATTATCGTCCGGCAAAAATAACGAGTCGAGAAACGTGTCCACTGTACGCTACAGAGTCGTCACACGAGGGGTTGTAGCACGAATCGAGGGGAAAGAGTTACCCTCTCTCTCCCCGAATTAGAGACACGAGTCTTAAATAGATTTTCCAATTCTTGATGCGATTAATAGACTGTGAATTTTTGTACAGCATGGAGATTGTTTCCATCGCTTGGAAGACACAATTCTTGCGTATGTTGAAATAGAAATGTACAAATTCGTTTGTAGTCTCCTCTTTTCGAATTTATTGATTACTAGCTTTTTCCCGCGGCTTCGCTCGCACAGGAAACCGTTTAATGCCCTCGGAAAATAAAACCTTTCAACCCCCCATTCTCCCCTATATAATTTATATTTTGTCATGTCGCCATCTTAGATTTAAAAATTGATGCCATTTTTGTAATTAACGTCCCAAGAAACCTCGATAACGACACCCATACCGATTTTTAGGCTTATTTGCACCATTTTACCGCATTTGTCAAATATAAGTTTGAATTGAATTTATAGAGTTGATTCTTCAAAAACTACGACGTACCTAAGGGTTATGACTATTTGGTTTATACTTAAAGTATATCTCTTTCGTCGTCGTGGCCCTCTCGCGGCGGTCGTGGTTTGGGTAGTTTCGCGCCTCGAGACGTAAACGTTACAAAATTGTCCCGAAACATATTTGGGGCTATCGGTTTCTACCGATCGATGATAATCTATGCCGTTCAATTCCATTTCGCTTTTCGCGTTGCTCCGTAGATCTCTCTGACGGTTAACTTTGAAGCAACGGTTTAGCGATAAGATAATAATTACGTACTTATATATTAGTTTCCAGATACATTTACAGCGAAATAATTGTATCGATGAACATTAAGACCAAGTTCCAAGTAAATCCGACCACGAACGAAATATTCCTCGTACAAACGTTGCAACCCCTTTTCACCCCCTCAGCGGTTGAATTTCGAAATATCCTTTCTTATCCCTTGTACAGATCGTAAAGGAAACCTCTGTGCAAAATTTCAGCTTTCTATGTCCAAGGGTTTAGCCTGGGCGTTGATGAGTGAGCGAGTCAGGACAGCGTTTTTATAAATGTAGACTATATATTAGTTTCCAGATACATTTACGGAAATAAGACAACTTTAAAGCGAAATAATTGTATCGATGAACGTTAAGACCGAGTTTCGAGTAAATCCGACCACGAACGAAATATTCCTCGTACAAACGTTGCAACCCCTTTTCACCCCCTTAGCGGTTGAATTTCGAAATATCCTTTCTTATCCCTTGTATAGATCGCAAAGGGAACCTCTGTGCAAAATTTCAGCTTTCTATGTCCAAGGGTTTAGTCTGGGCGTTGACGAGTGACTGAGTCAGGACAGCGTTTTTATAGATATAGATTTATAAACAACTGAAATACATTCTAAACTAGAGCAATCTCCATCGCTGTCTACGCATTTCCATCACCGAATTAGTCACGCGATGGGGGAATAGCGTCGTGGAAAAGGAAGGTGGAGCGGGGAGACGAGTTTTACTCTGGTTCGCTATAATTGCTTTCCCATTCCCCGGCAATTATATAGTGCGTGTACTCTTCGAAAAGATGTGTTCAACTCCTTTAACGAATATACGGTTTCTCCATTTATCGTAATTGCAGCTCTAGAAAAGACGTCCGATAGCGACCGTTAATTCCCGGCCTCTATCGCAGAGTAAACACACGCCTTCGGAGCCCGCTATAGCGTTCGTTAGCATAGAAATACCATCGCCGTAGAGCAATATTATTTGCGAGGCAGCGATTAGCTTATGATTGAACGAGAGGCCTGGTTCGACCGGAGGTTCGAACCCTCGTACGCTCAGAATTTTAATAGTGCTCGCCTCGAGAGAGATTGGAGAACAATACTATTTACATTTTTCTGCCCGTGCGATTATGGCTAGCCGGTTTAATCGATCGTTACGTCTCGTGACGTTTCGATCCTCGTTTTATCGTCTACCTCCTCTCGTTTACAGCCGAGGCATAATCCGCTCTCGCTTTTATTCGTTTCGCTGGCTATTCTACGGTCGCGCGTGACTTGACATGCGCGCGCCTCGTTAAACAACTAATACGCGACACACATTTTTTACAGGTCACGTTCTACCCGCCCAGCGTTGTTACACTCGTAACGTTGGCCATTAGAGAGAAAAAATCGTTAAGGCACTTACGAGCACGCCACTGTCCTCTTCCGCTAAGCTATAGTAACACACGCCAGACCCCATGCCCCGTGATAAAACCCGAAAAAAGAGGAAAATCGGGAACAGTGAACTCCCGGTGCAAGTAAGAAAATGTCCGACCCGCGACAGCGTAACACGCAATAAGCACGATTGCGAATGTACCGTACAATCCTCGCGTCGATAGGAATGTTAGCAATAATGTGAAGAAACACTTACTCGTGTCTGTTTCTTGTTCTTGTTCTTGCATTCCTTGAATCGATCAGTCTGGGGATCTCAACTGCCAAAGAGGATCTGAGAGGCAGAGGTCCTAAAGGGGATCTTAGAAGATCCTGAAGAGAGCTTCAAGTCCAAAGAAGGACTCGAGAAAGAGATCAGGAGACCACGAGTGATCAAACCAAGAACCCCAATAAACCGAGGATTCAGATCCAAGAACCCCATGACCCCAGAATCCAAGCTTCGGGCTCCCATAAAAGACCAAGCCTTAAAATCGCGAGATCGGATATCTTCAAATCCAGAATACTTCCTTAACGGGTATGGCTGCGGTAAGGAGTCTAGAAACATTAATCAATTAAACGAATTTTTCATTAAAACAATTGTTTAATATAAAATCAAATTGAAACACTGTTTAGAACATATCTTAAGGCGCTCAAGTCAATTTTTTCTGCCAAAGGGCTTCAGGGTCTGACATCTAGCAACCAGATTTTTCGAGGCTAGGAAAAAGATTTTTTTCGAATCTATCGGGTTGGCGAGAAAGTAATCTCGATGTTTTAAGGTGAATAAAACCGAATTTGTTTATTCAAGCAACGATCTTTAATCAATAAAATATTTTCCATCGTGTTCGACGATCTTTTGTCATCTTTCTGACAGCTTCATAATTCTACGCTCATAAAACTTCTGGTCCTTATCGACAAAAAACTGATCCAAGTGCGATTTCAGGTCATCGTCGTCAGTGAATGTTTTACCATTGTGTTTTGCCACATACATCTTTGATAAAACGTACGAAATTATCGGAGCTTGGTTGGGAAGTGATGTCACATCCACCACATAGCTCGGACATTGCACCATCACATTACCATTTATTCCGAAATTTACAAAACTCTTTGAATAGTAAAACATTCGCTAATGACGATAACCTGAACTCGCACTTGGATCAGTTTCTTGCCGATAAGAAGTTTTATGAGCGCGGAATTATGAACCTATCAGAAAGATGGCAAAAGATCATCGAACACGATGGAAAATATTTTATTGCTTAAAGTTCATCGATCGAATAAAGCAATTCGGTCTTATTTCACCTTAAAATACCGAAATTACTTTCTTGCCAATCCAATGCATTAACCCTTTGCACTCTGAGCTATTTTAACTGTAAAATTAAACATTGCGATCAAGAATATTTCCATCCTGTATGATTTTTTAAATTTGGTAGATATGAAATTGATGTAATACTTCATACGATACTTAAATGTTGAGTAATTGATTAGATACCGACAGGTCTAATAACGTAAACAATATTTTAAATAATAGTACAACAATTATTAATGGCTCCACAGAGGCGTCACTCGAGTGCTAAGGGTTAAAATGAAGTTGCAAAAATTGCAATTGTAACTTCACACTCGTGCCATTTCTTAAAAAAAATCAATATTTACAAAAAGCTTGTACCTTTCAAAAAGATATGTACTTTTCTAGGCATTTTTAGTGAAATCCGAAAGAAATACTTTTTAAATGTCAATCGTGCTGGATGTCAAGCTCCGAAGCATCTGCAAAAAATGATTAGATTCCGTAGACTGTCGCGCCGTCATTTTGGATCGGAAAAGTACAGAACAAATGTTTTAAGTACCTGAAGGAAATATCGTGAACAGTGCTTTAATTGGATTTTAGATTAAATGATTGTTTTATACTGGAAAATTGTTGTTCCTAGGCCTGTTACTGTGGCCATATCCCTTTAAGGTAGAGACACATTACTATCACGTCACGTGACATTCTGAAAGCATGAGCCATGTAAAGGGTTTTCCATTAAGAGGTATCACTTTAAATTTCGCGCTATTTTTTATTTGTAAAGTTTAGAATTGTCACTCTTCGACACGTGGTTAAAAAAGTTGTGAAAAATTGTAAAAAATTGTTCATTGTAGAAATCACCGTGTTTTTATGATTTAATAAACATTTCTTAATGGGAGACATATAAGCATTAATATTTCCTCTGTATGCAACACTGTGTGACGTGACGTAAGGGTTGTTTTTTACTTCATAAAGCCGCGAAAAAGAAAATGGGGAATACCGTACCTGTGTCCAGGCAAATAAGAAAATGTCCAACACTGAACTTCGGTGCAAATAAGAAAA
>CM052193.1:9450872-9520925 GCA_028455805.1 Lasioglossum figueresi | reverse complement strand
GATGTTTGATTTAATGTATTTCAGTTGTCTGTAAATAATCAAGTTTGAATATCCGTCAAGTTCGTATGCTTAGTCAGTAGAATTGGCAAGCAACAAACAGACGCGTCGGACGCAGAGTTGCCAGATTAATTGAAACTTCATTTTGAAATGCATAGACAACGATGAAGATCGTTTTAGATGTTTGATTTAATGTATTTCAGTTGTCTGTAAATAATCAAGTTTGAATATCCGTCAAGTTCGTATGCTTAGTCAGTAGAATTGGCAAGCAACAAACAGACGTGTCGGACGCAGAGTTGCCAGATTCATTGAAACTTCATTTTGAAATGCATAGACAACGATGAAGATCGTTTTAGAGAGTAGAATGTATGTCAGTTGTTTGTAAATAATCGATAAATTCGAGAAGAGAGGCTACAAACGAATTTCTACATTTCTATTTGAACATACACAAGAATTGTGTCTGGCAACTGATGGAAACAATCTCCGTCTTGTACAAAAATCCCTTTTAGTGTTAAGATGAGCTAGACGAGCATTGTATCGATTGTTTTCTTATTATTTTAAAAATTTCTTAGAATTTTTTATTATACATGACAAGCAAACACTGCAGTATACAATCCAGCTTGTTACGATTTACGAGGTAATTGTGTTTTGATTATCGATCGTAAGATTGTTAACAACAAGATGTATCGATAATCTCGGCGCAAAGGTTCGATCGGAGATATAAATTAAAGCAATTTTGCTAGTTCGATTAAACTTTCTACGTTTCGATCCTGATATGGATCCTTTTCAAGAAAGAAGAAAAAACTGCCGTCTGTAAATTTTAAATAGAGATTTCAGTATTAACGTACTGAACAAACGGATTTAAATACATAATTCAAAATACAGTAATAAAATTACCAACTTTATGAAAAGTGCTTTATGAAAAAATTAAGGACATTACGAGGTAATGTTTAGACACCAAGAGCTTGGCACGAAATAGAATTTTCTTCGTAGCGTTTCGATATATTCTAATTAATACAAGAACTGTATGCAATTATATTAATCTTTCTATGTTGCGAATCCATAAATATGTACCAATTAGAACCAATTAGAGTTGGCAATTTGAAGAAACAAAATCTCATTTAAAAGCTACATAATCCTTCGAATAAACCGTATCCTGTAACAAACAAATCAGCGACAGCAGGAGCATCAATTAAAATAATCTCCGCGACATTAATCGAAAATCTAAAAAATTCAGGCCGCCGCGCCGTGAATAACAGCGTAAATAAATCTCGCTTCGTATAATAAATTTGTTTGGCCGTAACATGACGCGTAATAATTAATAATTATTTCTGACCGAGCAAAAAGCTTAATCCCGTACGAGCATCATTGCTCGCTGCAACATTTTGCACCGGTGTTAAAACACGCGGCGTTATTTAACGCGTCGCGTTGAATATATTCCGGTCACACGCGGCGAAGATTCTTTTCGTTTGTCGCGAAAATTAACGCCGTCGTGACGAAACGACGAGCCACGTAGATTTTCCGAGCGCGTGCTGCGCAAATTTCAGCTTCTCCGTAGCTTTCCCGACCGAAATCTGCTTCGCACGAACGGAAAAAATATTGGAACGTCCGCAGCGCGAAACTTCGAGATTCCGCACACTTGCGCGCGCGAAGAAAAATACTAACGATAAATTCGCCGTTTCCTACTTTGCCTCCTCCGCTTTCGTTCCGCTGTCGCCGGGCCATAGGTTGGCTGCTCGTAAAATCTAATATTTTTCGTCATATTTCAGATGCACCGGCTTCTCGATCGCGATGCCGATGGCGAACGCGTTGTAAATTGCGCGAATAAACGTCGCCGTAAACCATCGCCGGCCGATAATTCCTGAAATATTTCGGGTGAATTTATATTTCGTGCTCCTCTTTCGCGGTCAGTCGCCGTGCTAAATCTAGCGCCAACACTAAATTAGCTGTTGCATTTATTTAAATGGAAACTTTTCCACCCGTAAAATGTGTTACTGCAGAATAGGGTGGGAGGAAGTATGAATTCAGGGGAAAAAGTTACCCTCTCTCTGCCAGCATCGGACACATAAACGACGCGTGATACAAGTCTTAGTTAGTACGGGAATAATAGCGGAGCGGTGCCAGTGATTTTCGTTTCTATGTGCATCGCTATTCTCCCGTCACCGCTCCACCATAAACAGTCGCATTTAATTACATTGGTTTGATTTTGCCGCAATGTTCACCTCACCGCTCTCCTCGATCTTCACCACTCCGCTATGTCTGTACCCTTAATCCGGCGACTCTGGTGAGTGGAACCACCAAGTAACTGAGTCAGGCTAGAGTAAGAATGTGAACACTTTGCCTAGACATTATCCGGCGGACGGACAGTAATAAAATTTACTTTTAAATCCAATCTCCATTAACACGTTGAGCGCCACGCGAATTCGTAAGGAAATCCGTCAGGATAACCGTATTTCTGTTTACCGTGTATCAATAAAATCCATTAAAATGCCTGAACGATATAATCCTGTAATAAATAAAAATCAAGTAAATTTTAAATAAATATTCAGTAATTGCTTAAAACAATGTCAATTTTTTAGTTTTATATCATATTTTACATTGTCAGTCAACGGTGGTTGACGCGGTCTGAACGAAAAGTTCAGTGTCAAAATATTAAAATTTAATTGAAAATTATATAAATCTAATGTAACTCGTAATATCTTAAATAAACTACATTTTGATTTGAACGATCGTAATTATAAGTCTCTCGGCTTGGCGTACATTCGAGTACATTGTGTAGAGTCAGGAAGGTTCAATGTGGATTTGATTGAGAATCCTTTATTAAATGTAGTATATTGCGCTGTCTCGTCTTACTTCGTGTCTCGTGTACTCGTGTTCTCTTAATCCAAAAACTCTTTAACTCTTATAATCAGAAAATCTTGTCTCGTGTTCTCTTTTAAAAAACTGTCTCTACTCGTCAGTTTCTCTGAAGACTGCCCCGACTGACCTACCTCGCAAAATATATAAGTTATTGTCCTCTCTTTCTTATTTATGATTCGCACTCGCTTGCTCGGTCGTTCACCCATCGCGTATTTACCTTTTCGGATCTAACTGTCGGCGGTCAACCGCTGATCAGTTAGATCAAAAAACGTGTTTTCACGTAGTTCAACCGTCGTCGTTCGAATCTGTAGGCTCGACCTCCTACAATTGTAATGATTTTGTAGGTGGTAGTCGTTCCTGTAGTACGTCCATGCAAACTTCGCTGCATCTGCCCAGCAAAATTCTACGACGTATCAGTTACAGTGCCACTGGGCGCGCGTTTCAAATCGAATTCCACCGGAAAGGTATACGCTGTCGTCGAATGAACCGAGCAAAAAGGTTCCGGGAACAGCAACGGAGTCGCAAGGTGTTCCCCGAGAAGCGAAGAGAGCTCGGGCGCATTGCGCGCTCTTCTCGAGGGAATCGTGCGGCGTAGAAACTCTACAAACAATTATAACTTCCGCGGAGAAACAGTGTAATATAGTCGGGGCCGCTGGCGTACGTCGTTGCGAAACGTTGCACTTATGGCCACGGTGGTATGGCGTTGCCGAGCCCGAAATTTCTGGGCTTCGGAATTCCGGGTTCCGCCCGTTGTGGTCGTCCACCGGCGATCCCTTTCGTCTCGTTCCCACCCCCTCAGGCAGAACCGATGTCCCCCCGAGTCTCTATCTTGCTAACTTCATCTAATTTGTCTTTGTCCGGGTGGATCCACTCAATCCAACTCTCTGGACCGTTTATTTATTTGCCAGAACCCCACGACGAGGGAAACTGAGACGCGGGTTCTACCCTCGAAACCCACCCGTTCTTCTTCTTCTTCTTCCGCTTCTTCGAGCACGCGGCGGCGATGCAGCGTACCACGTTGAACGGTAATTTGTGAAAATAGTAGTTCCCGTTGGCTTTACGTTGTAATAGATCGTTAGCGAAAGCTTAACTGCCGTTCGATGGTTACCGTGTTGCCACGTTCCAATTGTTCAACCGTTCGCGGAACGCGTTTCCGAGGTTCTATCTAAATCTCTTTGAGTACGCCTTAAAGTACGTTTTCATTGTCTGCCGACGCCGAGAAAGAGGCGAAGTTTCCGCTGTATTCACTTCAGAGGCACCGTCGTCGTGTTCTGATGTCTGCGATATTTCGCGCGTTGCGTATCCCCGGGAAAGGAGGAAATTTAACATCCACATCGACTTTTATCAGCTCGTACCGCGAGCAACGCTGCTCCTAACGCCAACTTTCAAAGTGAAATATTAATGCCCCGTTCCATTTTAATCATGGCAACTTATTCACAGTTTTTTTTGACGATTATGTCCCGTTTCGCGGGTAATTTATGACCTCCCACTTCGAAGAGTTGTCGATACCCTCGTCTTTAACTACCGGCTCGAAGTCTCGGAGATTTTTAAACCGGTGACGACTATATTTCTTATTGGTAAACATTTAATGGTATTACTTATCTTAATATGCAATTTACAGCCTATCGAAATGGATTTATTAGGCAACTTTTCTTCGCGGGCTTCTTTCTATCGTGTATATCAAGAATTCCTTCGTAACGATGATAATAAGTGTCCCGAGTGCTTCAATTTGAAGAAAATATGAACACTTTGGCTGCGATAAACTCACTCGATATTGACAATATTATTTACTATGAAATTTTGCGTACACGGGAAAATGGTAGGGGAAACCTGGGGCTACAAGTTCCGATTTAGAAGAAACATATAAAATAACGTAGAAATAGTATAGATATTCTCATCTTGAACGAGTACAATGTAAGTACATTTCGTGAGATAATAATCCTTTTTCAAAATCATATAGAGCGTTACTCAAATGTTTTTCCAGGCGTATCGGACCCCATTTTTAACGAGTAATTTATTGTTAAATTTATTACAGTTTCAAATTTTTACTTTATTTGTATCAAGTTGTTACTAAAGAATAAAATTTGCTAATAATTAAAACTTCAATGAAATACAACACTATTACATAAATAATGTTGATTTATTTAGGTTTAGATTAACAAAAATATGCTACGTTTAACGGAACATCCAAACAATGCAATAAACTCAAACATTATCCTTGGTATGAAATTACTTTGGCATGTACATACAATAATTCTTTCGAACGCTAATTTTCTGGTTTTTCGTGAAAAAAGACCCAAATAAATAAATGAACATTTCAAAAGGTATTTAGCCATAATCTTTTCTTCCTGCTCATTAAAGACGATTCTCTTTTTTGTGTATCCTATTGTAGCCTCTTGTCCATCCTTCAGTTTTTTAATAAATCTGGACAAAGTCATGTGACAGATATTGAAGTTCCTCGCGATTGTTTTTATTCTTTTTAATAATACTCTTTTTGAACTAAAACGCAAGGAACAATGTGCCCGAAGTCAACGTAACAACTTGCCCCAGTTGACACACGTGGAAATCTACAACAATATTTTAGTTGTAGGTATGAAATAACTAATAAGTGAAATCGATATTAAATAATCGAAATAGACGAAAAAGTAATAAATAATAATATTTACTTATCTGGTACGTAACTAAGCCTTCGTTGAAAATACGCTATACTACCGCAGACGCCACAAAAATGAACGACAGAGTGTCTTTGACCGCTTTCATACCAAAAACCACTGAAAACAAATCGTGCGTTCTTCTCCTTTTTTATAAACAATTATTGGAACGACATATACTGAGAACTTTTAGTCCCGATCTCCCCTATCAGAAAACAGTGTTTTCCATTAGAAATTCACGTGAAAGATTCACTCGACGCGGCGAATTGCCAGCTATTAAATAATCTAACTTTAGAGATCTGCGTGCTCGCAAAGCCGCCGCGAGCCATCCGTCACTGGAAGTCTTTTGTTGCGGAAGCTGCGACTCGAAACGAACCATTCACGAGTGTTTAACGGCGCCATTGGCACGCAGCCGGGGAACAAGACATCGCGATTCAAACCTCCGAATTAATGTCAACGACTGCATAAATACCGGGAAAAGCGAAAATCCACAAAAGCGAAGCCTGTCGGATATACCGAAGGCCCGGCTGTGTCGTTTCAAAGGATATTTCCAAGCGGGCAGCATTTTTTGCATCAACGAGTAAATAAAAGTTATTTGCGAACGCAGTCGTTCCATTTTTAAGGGTAGCAAAGTTTCCAAAGCAACGGGGGTGGTTTTCATAACCCCTGTACCTTTTACCGATTTTCCGAGCAACTGTCCCTTTTCGATGCAGTTCTGATCATCGTTGGAATTAAAAGGGAAGTCGGCATAACGACAGACGCCCACCATTCCGCGGTTTTGTATCGGCGTTTCTAGACAATGCAACGTCGCGCCGCGCCGCCCGAACTTTTCAGGACCTCGCTGCAAATTTTTCGCGAACCGTGAGTCGGGAAAAGCCGCGAAATTCACGTCCTCGGGCACTGGGTCAGAGCATCCGTCTACCAGCCACGTCGGGCTCTTTTTTACGCGATGAGTAAATCTTTTGAAACCCATGACGAGCGGCTCCGTTTACTAAAGGCAACGGGTATTTTCCCACGTTTCCTTTTTTTCCCCACCCGATCCGGCGAAAACAGAGCGCGAAAATGTTTGCCACGCCGCGTGTGCGCGCGCCCCTTTTGAGATATTCAGCGAATCGTTAAAAAGAGACCGGAAAATGAGACGCGATTTTTCGGCGCGCCCGAACATAAAGGCCTGCGCCACAAAGACTCTGCTCAATATTCGATCATCGATACTCTCTGCATCCTGCACGGTCGAAGCGGACGCACAAAAAGACGCTTTATTGTTCGCTCGGCGCAGTAGATTCCCGTGAAACACAAAAATTGTGACAGTGTGTTTGTGCAACAAGATAAAAAAATATTGCTCGTATAACACGACATACGCGGTGTCCGCGAAATCGCCACGCGCCGTTCTTGCTCGTAAATTGTATGCACCGTGTTTTTTGTTTGCCGCATTTTTTGAAAAACGAACGGGAACGGCAATTTTTTCAACGGTGTCTAGCCTCGGAACGTTTAATGTTCGTGAACAAAATTTAACGCCGAGTTTACCGAGCACTCTGTTTAGCGCGCGTTGTCTTGTGACGCAGGACTGCAGATTTTACGTATTTACGGTAAACATGAGTGGGTTAAACGAAAGAGTTAAACTAAACCAAGCTGTAAAAGCGGTTAGAATATTTCAACTGATAAAAATGACGAGGCTCTATTTATTTAGATCTCGCGCAATTTTTAATACAATGTGTGCTTGGACGAAAAAATTTATCGAATCAATTTCCATGTATGCAACTTCATAATTTCGGTAATAACAAAATGAAAAATATGAAACCGGTCGTTTGACCGACCGGTGGTAGGTTTAGTGTTAAAGAATTTAGGAATAGCATATTATTTTCAACTCATTCGTATTATTGATGGGAAAACGAAATTTTTATTTGTCTCCTGTTTCGCGCAATTCGTACGAGATATTAGCCCAATTATGAAAGTGAGAACACTTCATAAAATACAGTGCAATTTTACAATTTTTATCGTGTATTTGCCATTTTCTAGCAAAGACATTTGCCAGTAACATTAAGGACACCGTGTATGAAAAGTATGTTCGAATGCGTTTACATTTTTACAGAGCAGCGAGACGTAATGACAAGACATCCAAGAATGTGCAGGAGAAAAATATAGTAAATAAATTGAGATAATATTAATATATATTCCTGTTTGTTCTTCGCGTATGCTTGGACAATTTGTCTATGCTTTGATACTCTGATAACGCTATTTCATTTCAGTAGTGCCAGAGCAACACGCACATTTATAACAAGCTGCCATAGTGATTTATGAACTCATCTTTGTTTACCTGCATTTCCTTGATCGTTATTTACTCCAACGTTATTTAGGTTAACAGCGCCTCCGCTTGTAACACGATTTCGATTCTATCGATCGTATTTGTTGTTAATAAAATTGTTAATGCTTTCGGCGCAAACAAATGATCGAACCCTTGCGCCGAAAGCATTAACAATTTCATTAATACATCTACTAGCTTCAAATTGGACGAGTAACTCATTTTCACGATTATTTATGATTCAATTAAACTAACTTCCGACTTCTCCAGATTAAAAATTCAAGAAACGAATTAAATATCAACATAATTATCGTAGAGTACTTCAGACAGATCGGTCAGAGATAACTATAATACTTCTCCAAGTTATGCGAAAAGTAATGCAAATTTAACCCTTAGCAATCGAGGGGTGACTCAGAGTCACCACATAACAATTTATGTTATTAAATATGTTGGTATCTAATCAAGTACTACACATTTAAGTATTGTACGAGGTACTATACCAATTTCATATCCATAAAATGAAAAAGATCATATACAATAGAATAGGTCCTAGGTCGGATGAAATGTTTCATTTTCAAGTTAACCCCTTGCCGTATTTTAGCGAGTCAGACTCGTGACGAAGGTTCTTAACAAAGTCTAACAAATATGAATGTTACGCATTTCATCTTAGATGAAATAAAATTTGATTCGTTTGTAATCAATATTTAAGCATTAAAATAAATGTAGCCATACCAAAAATATACATTTTCTTTTGCCTTTCTACGACATTTTTGTGCATAAATACGTTCTAATCATTGTAACCCTAAAAGAAAAGGTACGGCAAGGGGTTAAATATGTTGTTATCAAATTACGAGGCGTAATTTGCATTATTCGACAGCATGTAGCTATGAAATTAGCTACGTGCACAGTTGTATGCCTCCGAATAATGCAAATTACGCCTCGTAAACGAAAAAATAGGACTTTTGAGTTCGACAGCGCCTTAGATCGAAATTTTATCCAGCGTTTTTGACTACTGAAAACCCCCATTTTCGTATTATCGAGAAATAAGAACGCGAGTCCCGCACCCTTGCAATCCTGGAAAAAGGAGTCTACTTCCTTAAAGATATTACAAAAGAAAATACTTTCTATTTCACTCCAGTTCGTTGCAATTCAGGTAGAAAATGTTCATTTTGCATACAGATCCGCAGTCTACCGACGACGCCCTAGCTAAAATCCTCCAAGAAAAACCTCTGCCATTCCCGTAAGAGAACTTTCCAAAAAAATTCCCTTCCCATCGGCCACAACGTCGCCGCAGAATCGTACGCAAAACACCTGGCGTGGAACGGTAAACGTGTTTCACCTTGCGCACCCCGAGCGAACACTCTCCGATCGAGCTAAAAGGAAAATCTAATCGAACAAAAAATAACGAGCCAATCATCCCTGTTGAAAAACAGTGGAAGTTCACCTGCGAGAGCGAAACGGACGGAATGGATCCGGAAGCGGAAATAGGAACGCTCGATATAGATGCCGGCCCATCTGAGGCGAGTTGGCCCAAGAGGAAGGACAACAATATCTTCGCGAAGAAGCTCCAGGGTTATTGGACCTATCGAGCTTGCGTCGATGGATTGGAGGGCACGCTGGCTGGCGTGGTGGGAAACCGAACCAGTCGAGGCGACGTCGGCGTCGGCGTCGGCGTCGCGTCGCCACGGCACGCTGGCGCCCTTGCAGATCAACGCGGACCACCGCGAAGATCGGTCCTCGTTGAGCAACCTTCCAATTGCCATCGCGACCCAGTCCTCGAGAGCTTCTTTCCTCGACAGCGTTGACAGGTCAAGCTCTTGCTCGGGCTTTACAGTCGTCTCGATCGAATCGATCACCGAGCAAGATCGCTGTACGTCGGCAGCTCTCTTTCTTGATTACACTCCCGGGATCCCGCTGATACTCCAGCTCCCTTGTCAATTTATCGAGACGAACAAGAAGAATAAACGTATCGACGTATCACGAGATAGCATCTGCATGAATTTTCGTTTGGTCAAAAATTCCGCGATACGAAGGATCATTCGAGTTACAGCAGTGTCTCGATATTTATGAAAAAGGTGTTCACGACATTTGTAGAACGTTTTTAATCTCTTTATGACAGTTGCCAGCACATTCGTGGCATTTTTCTCACCGCAATGAGTACGAACAGGACACAATTTGAAGCACGTTTGCTTGTTCGATCGGCGATTTAGTAGAACCTCGATTATTCGAACCGATACTGTCTTAATTCACGACGAATGAACACATCCGTGTTCCACTGGTTAGTTTGGATAATCGAGATGCTCTTATATCGCGAATTAAACGAGTACGTATATGATCCAGATTGTGTCGTGTTTGGAGTCGTTTCGATCAGAAAAATGTCAGGAATATGTTAGCAACAGTTTCGTTTAAAAATCTTTAAAAAACAGAAGTTGTATCATTGGAGTAGTATTGTTTCTTAGATGTAAGAAATCGAATCTGTGTACGACATAAGTGACACTTCGAACCCGTGTTCAGAGTACGTGTAGGGACATTGTGCTTCGTTATCGGCAGGAGACGAGACTACGGTAGAAGGAGTCCTCATTATTTGCTGAACAGCCCGCGAAGTCGGATTCCGCCGCGCAAATGAATACATTCAGGACATCCAGCCGGTCGTAATTCAGGTTATCGGGATGGTGGACAGGAGCCGCTATCAGCGTCGCTCGTCACCGTCTTATTCAGTTGCCATCGAGCGCGAGTGCTCGTTGAATCCCTGCCAGAGCCGTGGATGCAGCCGTTTTCTTGATTGTTTTTATTTTTCACGGGACGTGTTTCTGCGCAGTGCGTTCGAGAAGGAACACTTGTTGATCAGGGCCTGCGGACTATGATTTAACGAGCGAACGTGACACGGAATTAATCACCCGGCCTCGGTTTCGCTCGAAAACACGAGCGGCCGTGTTGAACTCGTTTCGAAGACACAGAGAGGAACCTGGGGCAGCTGCTGCGTCGAGAACAGGAACAGGGACGCTTCGATCGTCCTCGAAAAACGTTGCATAATATAGGCATTAGCGAGTCATCGAACGATCACGTTATTCATCCCCTCGTAGCAACAAATTACTAAATTTTCACGATCGTGAGCGAGCAACGCAAGTACTTGTCCAGATATGAACATTAATTTCTGTCCTGATATACCCACGGGACTCGCGTTAATATCTGAACACCATTTGACATACAACGTTTCTCAATACTGGGTTTACGACCACGTCGCAATTACGGGTTCTAATATTTTTAATTGATGATTATTGTTGAGAACTGATGATTCAATTAAACCCTTTGAAATTTTTCACTTTGCAGTGATGTGGGACTAAACGGAAATGACTCGACAACGTCTGAATGCTCATGTTTTCTCCACTGTCTACTCAAGATGAACTGTCTGAATGCTAGTCTTACTCTCCACTGTCTACTTTATGTGAACTGTCCGAATGCTACTCTTACTCTCCACTGTGTACCTGATGTGAACTGTCTTAATGCTACTTCTTACTCTTCACTGTGTACCTGATGTGAACTGTCTGAATGCTACTCTTACTCTCCACTGTGCTGTGTACCTGATGTGAACTGTCTTAATGCTACTCCTATTCTTCACTGTGTACCTGATGTGAACTGTCTGAATGCTACTCTTACTCTTCACTGTGTACCTGATGTGAACTGTCTGAATGCTACTCTTACTTTTCACTGTCTACTTGATGTGAACTGTCTGAATGCTACTCTTACTCCCCACTGTGCTGTGTACCTGATGTGAACTGTCTTAATGCTACTCTTACTCCCCACTGTGCTGTGTACCTGATGTGAACTGTCTTAATGCTACTCTTACTCTTCACTGTGTACATGATGTAAACTGTCTGAATGCTACTCTTACTCTCCACTGTCTACTTCATGTGAACTGTCTGAATACTAATCTTACTCTCCACTGTCTACTTGATGTGAACTGTCTGAATACTACTCTTACTCCCCACTGTGCTGTGTACCTGATGTGAACTGTCTGAATGCTACTCTTACTCTCCACTGTCTACTTGATGTGAACTATCTGAATGCTACTCTTACTCTCCTCTGTGTACCTGATGTGAACTGATCGAACTGAACTCGGTAACTCTGATGAACTGTGTGACTGTACCGTGTGAATATCTCTGCTATTATCGCTGAACTGAACCGAACTGTGTGAATATCTCTGCTATTATCGCTGAACTGAACTGAACTGAACTGTCGTATAATTCTCTGCACTGAACACTCAGAATATCTCTTGTACTCAGCACTCTGTGGATGCTTGCGAGACAACTAAACTCTGTGACTGTCTTTTGTACTCTGACTGTTGACTCTAACTCTGACCGATTCTTTTACTCTGAACTGTGCACTACTTTGAGAGTGGTTATAATAGTATTTTTGTAAGCTGTTCTTTTAGATTCAGACTAATCGATAATGTAAGGAAACGCCGTAAAGCCGTAAAAGCACACACGGATAACCAATCGTTGGTGACAGACGTGTTTCTTGTCGCGGGCGTTCGTTTCGATCTGATCTTCTTCTTGCGATACGTTGGCGATCGTAATTCTACAACTCTACTGTTATTCTCGATGCTCTGTTATTACAAATTGAGTCATATATGGAGCTGTCTGTCAACACGCACACGTACATACATAAAATACACACATACATCATCCGTTCTTCAAACTTATAATAAGCATCAATAAATCTAAAAAGGAATGTAACAATTTGATGTATAATTAAACTTAACGTTCACGGAATCTTCCTACAATCCCAAATCTATTGAACCTGTTGTTCATCAAGGAAATAAATGTCTACCGATCGTCGACCGCAGCAAATTTATTAACGCAATCTCGCCGAGACGAAACGCGTGAACAGGTGCGTTTTAAATGTCGTTATGATTAAAATTGACCCTGATCGAACGATCGAGGTTCGATGGATATCGACTGGCAGGGGTCCACCGACGGCAGTTCTGCCATCGTAACATCTAATTAATCTCTCTAATTAACAATTTCATGTCGACGGCGTTCAGATAGCCGGGGCAAATACTAATGGAAATAATTACCGATGGGATCGACCCAATTTCTCACGAGCTCGTACGAGTGCGCGAGAGATCGGCGGTCTGGAAATCGGAAATAGCCGTGGACACGATTAATTTTCGCTGCGGGCAAGCCGTCGAGCCCCCTCGATATTTTACCTGGCCGAACACGTGAGCAAGTCGAGAGAGCCCGGTGTTTCCTTGCGGAAATCCGACGTCACGGACAAACGAGTCGGACGACGACGTCTTGACGAATCGATCATCGAAATCGGTAACCTTATCGCCGGGAGGGTGACCCATCCCTCTGAAATGGTCACACACTGGTTCGATTACTCTTCGCGCGAGCTGGACAAAATTATTTTCTCACAATTTTCAGCTTATTTGGAGTTTCAATTGTTGCAGCACATGTCAGCTTTATGTTACAGTTTACAATTTCGTTAACCCTTAACATTCGAGTGACGCCTCTGAGGCGCCATTAATAATTGCTGTACTATTATTTAAAATATTGTTTACATTATCAGATCTATCGGTATCTAATCAATTACTCAACATTTAAGTATTGTACGAGTTCTATGTATTGTACAAATTTAAAAAATTATGCATAATGGAAATATTTTAAATCGAAAGAAATGTTTAATTTTGCAGTTAAAATAGCTTCAAGTGCAAAGGGTTAATATTTGAATAGCTGTAATAGTTTCGGAGATATTCGACAAAATATCTCTTCCAGGTATGTTTCTTTTAAACATTAATTCCGATCCGATTTGCAACAAACCACAGATCAATAAGAGACCGGCTACAGCGGACGAATTCCTGTTTGGCCAATGACAATGCCACGTTGATTTGTGTCTGCGATTGGTCCGTCTTTATTGTTAATAACTCCTGAACAAAATGCCGGAGAACATTTTCGTAAAGGATAAAGTTATTTCACATGACGTCAGGGATCACCCTTTCGAGGAAATACATTTTTCGGACACCCTGTACAATGTATAATTTTTCAGTTCACTAATTAGTAAAATCAATCGACGTGATATATAACTAGACCGCGGATTTTATGCATTTATGATAAAAAGGAGTAGGTGGAATACCTAATAGCGAAAATATTTGAAGAATTTAAAAATACTGTTGTGCTATTTTCAACTGAGTAGAATCGTTAAGAAAAGAAATAGATGTCAACGTAACTGGGGAAAACTGTACAATAATTGGCACCCTAATTTTTTCTGTTTTATCTTCTTTTGAAATGTTTTAACGAGCTTAACTTTCTATTATTATAAGCTGATAGAGATTTTTCGGCAAAATCAAACCGTTTTACGAGTCATAAATCTTTTATTATAAAATATATTCAGCGAACAACAATCGCAAGACAAATAGTACAGTCATTGGCACATTTGCTAACAGTCATATGTGGAACTCCGTTATGAAAACTTACAACGTTGCAAATGTTTACGTGATATCGATCGAAAAAATTGTAAATACAATTAAAAATTATGATTTCAGCGCACGAGTCGATCAATTATTACACACTTATGCAATTTTGCAAACAAAAACTATAACAATTTCAACGTTTCGGTCTGATTTTTAGACCATTATCAAGAAAATATTTATAATCAATTGCGTCTGTAAAAATAAAAAAACACTGTAAATTACGTGAAACAAATTAAACACCAAAAGAAATAAGAAACAAACATACTTGCTAAGTGGAAAAAAACAACGTTGCTTTGAAATATAAATAAGAAACAATGAGAAATGATTTTCTATGCCAGAAATTCTTAATATTTACCGTTTAAATCCAAAGTACCAATAACTACTGCAGTGCCAGCAATAGTACAGTTTACCCTGTGTCTTGCAATTAATGCGTACAATTTTTATTTTCCATAAAAATCCGCAGTCTATACATAATTAAAAAACAGATGGATTTGTTTGTAATGTTGACTTGCACCATTTTATCACTTTGAATCTTTTATTATCGCCGGCACACACGCAGATAAATCAGAATGTTGCGGAAACCGACGGATAAACGGGTCGGTCGACATCTTGACTAATCGATCATCGAAATCGGTAGTCTTATTGCCGAGAGGGGTGTCCCATCCCTGGCCTCATGGTCGCATGATCGCGAAACTTGAAGGTGAAAAGTCGACCGGCGATCCCTCGCGTGAGATTTCGGTTGCCAGCGAGACACAGGGGTGGAGAGGACCGAACGCCGATAGAGAAAAGGGGCGAATGCGATACGGGCCGGATGAAGGGAGGAAATACAGCGTGAAAGTAGAAGTAAAAAATGGCCGTAGCCCGGGTCTGGATTGAAACGTGACGAAAACACGTTGGAAAGGGCCACCGCGGATCTGAAATACGGGATCAGCGCTTTGGTGACCGATGATGGTGACTCCCGGCTCCCAGGAAAATTAATTGACCACTTACGGGCACTTTACTGACTCTGAATTATGCAAAGGACTTCCGCGCATTTTTATACCCAGGTTAACTCTATGTTTCAACGGCCAAGAGCATACGCTTGCATGTTCGCGGGAAGACGCCGGTAAGTAAGGGGTGAGCCGACTGGAAATTATGGGGAAGATAATTTTGTAATGACCTTGAACAGACAATTGATTGAACTAATTATAGTTGTTGTTGTTGTTGATGGCTAATGATGATTGTTTCCAACAGAATTGAACGCAGTTTCGCTTTTTATCCGATACGTTTCCATTTTTGTAATGGTCTTTGCGTCTACGAACGTTGATCCTTAATCCCCGATTGGCAGACTCTGGATCTACATTTTTTTGTTCCGTATAACACGAAGCAGTAATTGCGATTTGTTTTGTATCGTGATTTGTATTGTCTAATTTCATTTAACTTGATCAGATTTGTACTAATTCTGAGTTGCTTATAACAAAGCTTTCATATAACATTTTTATTCTTGTACTTATTTTATCTACCACTTTTTGTTGCTGGTTAACGTTGATCGTTTGTGATAAACTTGGAATACAGATTCTCTTTTTATCTATAACGTTTTAATTTTATTTTTATTAATGGTTTCTGTGTCGATCAAGAGTTCATTGACCCTCAATCTTCGTCCATTCCAAATTCTAAATGTCTTGTTTTGCTAAACATATAATATTTCTATTTACATTTTTAAACTTGTTCTAGCTATCATTTTTTAAATTAAATGATATATGAACTTTAATACTGTTTTACACAGTTCAAGTTTTATTTTAACATACAGGGACAATTAAAACGTCAAAGAACAACAACAAATTTGTTAAACATAACAACGGAGGAAGCATAAACTTCCACAGTCTAGCTATTATATATGTAAATTTTTAATTACTTATTCATTTTCCAACAACTATTTATTTCTTCTGTGCAGCATATAAAAATATGTCGTTTAACTATTTCATTGATAGTTATCAAGTAATCGCTATTCCATTAATTGCTACAGTTCAAAGAAGCTGAAAGTGAATAAAGCACAAAAATTAAAATATTCTGTACTAAAAGCTCTATTGTACTCTGCATCTCGCGAACTAATTACCAGTGAAAAGAACGTTTAATGCAAAATTATTAATCGCCATAACTTACTATTCATATATTCTAGGACACTTTTTTGCATAAATTAATACGTAACTTAATCATCGGAGCTATATTCATTTATCTCACGATATAACATCCCGATGCTTTCAGCCGCATAATACGTTCTACAAAAACCGACTGCCTATCCGCGACGTTCAATAAAAAAAAAGTGAAATGTCATGAAAAATCGTTGGCCGTTTACCAGAGTGCGCAAAAATTTGATCAGTATCTATCTGGGGACGGTTTAATTCGAAAACGCGTACGATAGCGTCCACAAAAGTCACCAACATCGACGTTAAACTCGACCAGAGGGTGGTTAAATTGTTGGCAACAATAAAATTCGCCGCGCAACCGATAACCGTGGGGTCGATTAAAACTATTTAAAAAACCGATTACAGAGAATTTCGGTTTGAAATACTAGACAGTTGGATTCTGTAGAGGCTTCAGAGGGACCACGTATCATCCCGCCAGATGAGAGAAGGTACAGTAAATCCTCTATAGACGCAACAGCCTCGGGGAGATTTTGTCGCATCTATCGTACAGGATACATATTTTTTTATCTTCAAAGACCGAGGCGAACGAGAAAAACGTTACTAAAAAACGTTAGAGAAAAACAGCACGTGTAAAGTGTGACTTATGATCTGCACGCAACTGTCCCGTGTCTCTTTCTTTTCTATTCGCTATCCTTCATTGCGCCCGAAACGTTCATCGTCATTTAAACCGCTACAGTTTAAATTCCATCGAAGGAATACGTACAGTAAAGTCGATATTACTGTCCAACAGCCGTATTTACGGTGGACAGTAAGGTTGGTGTGTTTGATCGTATTTTTGTTACTTCAAAGGAAAGACCGAACATAGATAAGGACAATGAAATTCAAAGGAGAAGCCGAACATAGAGAAGGACAGAATGAAATTCATAGGAGAAGCCGAACATAGAGAAGGACAGAATGAGTGTCTCTTTCTTTCCAATACGTTGTCCTTCCTTGCGACCGAAACTTGAATCGTCGATTTCATTAAAAAAATAATGAAAATTAAGAAAGTTGAACATTTCGATTCATCTCGAGTCAATGTGTGGTGAACCTGGTATAAGCAAAGGACAGTAATATCGACTTTACTGTACCATCGAATTGGAGAGTTTGCATCCGTCAGGAACAGACACAATTTTTGTAGTTTTTTAACTGTTTCAAGTAATCACTTAATATTTATTTAAGATTTACTTAATTTTATTTCTTAGCAAAAAATTTTAATGGATTTTATTGAAACACGGTAAACATTTCCAAAATGTTTGTTTCGCTTCGTCGTAACCTAAATAGCTTCCCGGCCGCAAGCATTACACAACATTCTCTTTTTAGGCGATCGTGTAGGAATTGTTGCGTCTATAGAAGATTTACTGTAGCACGAATTGTGGGAAGAAGTTACCCTCTCTTTGCCAATACCGGATTAGTCACGTGATATTATGTCACATGCACGACGGAAGAGTGGGGACAAGTCTTAATCAGATTTGCTTAAATGTATGCTTAAATAGAAATGTTCAAATTCATTCGTAGTCCCGTCTTCTCGAATTTATTGATTATTTACGAACAACTGAAATGCATTTTACAAAACTAAGTTACAATTGATTAACTTTGAGAGCCACGAATTAATTAGTACACCTAGTATTGAGGACAAAGATGGTGTAATGTTCTCCATGAAAAATAAATTAAAGCGAGCAGGAATTAAATACTAAAACATCTTTTACGTCTCTGTGATTGTGTCGCAATTTAATGCATTTGTTTAAAGCACACGATCGCGAATAAAACATAATTGGTCCAGTTAAAGTGAAAAAAGTGGTGAAGCGAATGAAGGTTAAACAAATATCTTGGAAGATTTAGCAATTTTCTAACAACTGTTGTAAAATATCACAAATAATGCTGTATTTATATTATGCTTTGTAAGCGATTCAAGCTTAGAGGCAGATGTACAAATCGCAGTTTTACTGCGACGAGTCCACGAACATTATTGCCGAACCTCGTATAAATTATTCTTGTGTCGCGCCGCGAGATACGAGAAAGAGAGAGAGAGAAAAGAGCATGATTTTTCGCGACAGTGACGCGAAGCATGCTCGGTTAGCGTTTACCAGCGGAAATTTTGCAAATGGAAGAGAGGCGGCGGCTGGAACTTAAACCCGCCCGTGGCTGTGAAATGCTAACAATTTCGAAAGTTGCTACGCGGCCGGATGGGCCTCGGCACACGATGAAATTAGAATGAAATTTATGCTTGGTGGGGAAAGTGAACAATATTGTAGGCGAGCGAACAAAGTTCTCACGCGTCGAGTGTGAGTGACGAGCGCTTTAGGATGCCGGCGAGATGCGCTGTGTACGGTGCATGTATGATTTATGGACGGGCAAGCTTTTGTGGTTTATGGTTAATCGTTTGGTACTCGCAGAAGTTGTTGGATTATTTTGGACTCGTTTCGTCACCAAGTAGATTCGAAAGGTACGCTGCTTGTGGTGACACTGTAATCCGCGTTACAATGTCCATAAAGGCCCACAAGGTTAATCCCTTAAGTAAACTTTCAAAATGCAATTTTGCAATTCATATATTTAATATTCATCTCTGCGAGTTGTTAAATAGAAACTTGTGGCGACACTGTGATCCTCGCCACAACGTCCATAAAAATCCACGAGGTTCAACCCTTAAGTAGACTTTCAAAATACAATTATACAATTATTATATTTAATGTTCATCTCTGCGAGTTGTTCAATAGAAACTTGTAGTAACACTGTGATCCTGGTCACAACGTTCATAAAAATCCTCGAGGTTCAACCTTTAAGTAGACTTTCAAAATAGAATTGTACAATTAATATATTTAATGTCCATCTCTGCGAGTTGTTAAATAGAAACCTGTAGTGATACTGTGATCCTCGCCACAACGTCCATAAAAATCCAAAAAGTTCAACCCTTAAGTAGACTTTCAAAATACAATTATACAATTAATATATTTAATGTTCATTTCTGCAAATTGGTAAATAGAAACTTGTGGTGACAGTGCAATCCTCGCCACAACGCCCATAAAAATCCACGAAGTTCAACCCTTAAGTAGACTTTCAAAATACAATTATACAATTAATATATTTAATGTTCATTTCTGCGAATTGGTAAATAGAAACTTGTGGTGACACTGTAATCTTCGTCACAACGTTCATAAAAATCCACGAGGTTCAACCCTTAAGTAGACTTTCACAATACAATTATACAATTAATATATTTAATATTCATCTCTGCGAATTGGTAAATAGAAACTTGTGGTGACACTGTAATCTTCGTCACAACGTTCATAAAAATCCACGAGGTTCAACCCTTAAGTAGACTTTCACAATACAATTATACAATTAATATATTTAATATTCATCTCTGCGAATTGTTAAATAGAAACTTGTGGTGACACTGTAATCCTCGTCACAACGTTCATAAAAATCTACGAGGTTCAACCCTTAAGTAAACTTTCAAACTACAATATACAATTAATATATTTAATATTCATCTCTGCGAGTTGTTCAATAGAAACTTGTAGTGACACTGTGATCCTGGTCACAACGTTCATAAAAATCCTCGAGGTTCAACCTTTAAGTAGACTTTCAAAATAGAATTGTACAATTAATATATTTAATGTCCATCTCTGCGAGTTGTTAAATAGAAACCTGTAGTGATACTGTGATCCTCGTCACAACGTTCATAAAAATCCACTGGATTTAACCTAAAGTAGACTTCCGAAATATAATTATACAATTAATATATTAAATATTCATCTCTGCGAATTGGTATACAGAAACTTGTGGTGACACTGTAATCCTCGCCACAACGCCCATAAAAATCAACGAAGTTCAACCCTTAAGTAGACTTTCAAAATACAATTATACAATTAATATATTTAATGTTCATCTCTGCGAATTTGTAAATAGAAACGTAATATTTCTTTAAAATCCACAAATTATTGTACTACTAATGTTTACCACATTTAAGTCACATTAATCTTATTAAAAGATCTAATACATTAAACAATTCCCAGCATATATCTGAGTCAGCCCCAATAGTTTAGTTAAGGTTTAAACCCCTTTTTCGAACTTATTGGGTTACGTAATTAGAAGACTGCGGATCTTTATGCAAAATAAAAATTGTCTGTATCGATCACAAAAGATAGAAGCCAAACATATCTTTGTTTAATCATTGTAACGAGTTGAAAATAATCCTCTATATTAAATTGCACATACGCAATGTTGTTATAAATGCATAAGACAGGACGAACAACAACGTATGGAACTGTTGAGCACTTAACCACAAGATTTGTTGCACATCTGGAGTCAATATTTGGAGAAACTTCATTCGATTGAATCTAAATGCAAATTAATCGGTATCGCGTGCTCGGAACGTGGAAGAAAAGCGTAACAGTGGTAGGATGAACGATAAATCACCGGGGACGAGGATCGAACACGGATCGGAAAGGTTCAAAAACAGCCGTGGAACGGGACGGTAAATGATCGTGTGGCTCTTGACTGACCAACATACCACGATTTCCCAACGAAGGGGGAGCTTTTTATCGGGCGCGCTCGCCATAATTAATCACCGGTTAATTAACGTGGAAAATCGAAACGGAGGGAAAAGAAGTGGCGAGGGCGGTGGAAGAAGGTTCCCGTGCACGGCTAATCCAAACGTATGCTTCCCTGTTGTGAGTCGAACGGACGGGTATTGTGGATTTCGAAAAATGGGCGACGGCTTCCCGTTCCTTTTTTCTTCGGCTTTTTTTTCCCTCGATCCACCCTCGTTCGCGTACGCTTTTTGTTTTATTCTGTTTTTATGTCCTTTCTTTTTTCTCTCTCTTTCCTCTCACCCTCTCTTTTCGATGCCTTTCGCTAACGGCTATGGTCCAGACTGGGAACCGAGGATTAGGTGACTCGAACAGGGTAGAAATAGTGATCGCCATTATAGAAAAGCGGATTATTTTGATGCCCGTTCGCGTAATCACGCGCCGTGTTCGCGAATTGAAAGGAAATTCGAAAAAATCCCGGATTTACATCGATTACCGGTCCTCTGTCGGCCGTCCCTTCTCTGATCGCGCCAAAAATTAAAGTTTCACGATCGGCAATGGGAAAAACGTATCTCTTTTTCCCTCTTCGAGTGCGAGTACTCGATTGTTTGGCGTTGAAAGATCAGGAGCGCCGTGTTGTCAGCAATGCCAAGCGTTAACCCAATTAAAATGGCCATTTAACAACGACCTCGATTTTATCTCAACTTCCGATATCGAAACTTCCAAACCCCAGTCACGAGAGCTTCTCTGATTCTACGTTGCCAACTGAATGAAATCAATTGGCTGGCACGTCGCGACGTTTGATCTTCCATACCTGAATAGCTGATTAATCTCAGCCAATTCAATGAACTGGAACGCGTGCTACAGGTGATAGGGAAGAGACTATTTTAATACGAGATGCGACCGAAATGTGTCACTGCACCGAAGCAAGAAAAACAGAATTTTTCAACGTTGATCGATTGCTTAAAATAGCAACGCCGTCGCAACGTCGCGAATAATACAAGATTTAACAGAATTATCACGGCTCATCGTTCGAAGCTGATAAGAAACCACGACTGCGGCGCCGGGAATGCGAGAGTTGAAAAGGAAACGATTTGATCGATGAAATCGGAGAGGTGAACTTTCGCGAGACCAAAATACTGAAGCAAGTTCCTGTCTAGACTACTATTTCACTGAAATAACATTCGTCTGTAACGTTAGACGTTTCGATGCCATGGGTACACAATGCAAGAAGTATTTTTAACTCTAGCAGTCGAAAACCCGCCGGGTCTTGCCGAAAGATTTTGTTTTGTCTAGATATTTTTTTATTGGAGTCAGCGTCGTCGAAATAATCATCAACGAAACTGTTATTTTTCTTATGTATCAATTTTTCATGAGTAGAAGGCGTGTCTGATACCAATGGCGATATTTTCGTCGAAATTTTTTACTGTCTGTACGCGAATTTTATAAAAATATTGGAATAACATGAATAACGGTATAAAAATATTACAAGGAACAGGAAATAACAATGTACTATAAAAATATATATAAAAGCATCGATCGCTGAATCAATCGTTCAAATACTGAATGTCGCAGAGAGAATGTCTGAAAAACATGATGCTCCGTAGTGCGGTAAATAGAAAATATACAACGAAGTCGTACCTGCAGAAAGATTAATTATTGCTAATGGACATTATATCAAAATTATTGTTTCTGTCTGTGAGGTCAGACACTTTATGCATTTAAGTATGGCAAAAATAGAAAAACAGTAGACGCATTCAAGAATATTTTTTCGACTTAATAAACTTATTAAAAGTAAGAAATACATTTTTATTTCCCATAAAAATCCACGGTCTATTTACAACGAACGTAAAAAAATAAATTTCAAAAATCTAGATTGAAACAGACATCCGTAGATTTGTTTTTCAAAAATTAAGCCGATGAATATAACCCGTTCTTCAACAGGATTAGAATTGATGACTACTTTTATTCCTCTGTTCAATTTTGTTATAAACGAACACATGCAAGCTATCTATAAAATATCAATATAATATTATTATTTTATACAGAATGCCGACGATAAAAGAAGACTATAACCAACAGAATTTCAAAATGAATTAGTTCGTTATTGGTATGAATTCTAGAAGCTTGCATTCACACTTATGAATAAACTACGGATTTTATAAGTGTAAGACAATATTGGTTGGCTGCAAGTTGAAACAGTAGAAAGAGAGATTAAAATAATTGAAGAGCATTGATACATTACTTGCAACCGACTTGAATTATTCAAGAGGAAAACGAATTTACAAGTGGCTTTTGTTTGTTGCAACAAGACGTTGAAGCAGAAAATTTTTATTTTGCATAGCTACTTCTGAACAAGTGACGTTGTTGCCGAAATAATGCCAGAAATATTGAACATATTAAACGTCCACGTAGTAAAACTGAACTTGAATGCATCTGCAAACTAGTTTAGATTCCACAAGAATATGAAGAACGATACTTCTTCCTTGAAAAGTAAAAGCTGTCTCTTTCCCTTCAAGTTCTCGACAGGCGAGACTAACCTGTGTTTATTCGCAAACAAGTGTGGAAGGGAAATCAAAAGAATTGAAAAGCATTCATACATTACTTGCAACCGACTGGAATTATTCAAGAGGAAAACGAATTTGCAAGTGGCTCTTGTTTGCTGCAGCAAGACGATGATGCAGAAAATTGTTATTTTGCATAGCTACTTATGAACAAGTGACGCTTGTTGCCGAAGTAATGCTAAAATTATTGAACACTTTAAACGTGCATGTAGTAAAACAGAACTTGAATGCATCTGCAAACCAGTTTCAGATCTACAAGAATATGAAGAACGATACTTCTTCCTTGAAAAGTAAAAGCAGTCTGTTTCCCTTCAATTTCTCGACAAGCCTTTCGAGACTGACCGGTGTTTATTCGCAAACAAGGGTAGAGGGGAGGTGGAAAAGGTGAGGTTCCGAGGTCTCGTCCCGGTTCATACGACAGCCCATTAAACGCAGCCCGCTAATTCGATCAACTCTGATCGCGTAGCGTTTGCGGCCGGGGAAAACGTATCGCGGACGCGGTCTCGCGCGCTGTTCCCAACAACGGAGTTGCATTCGCGCGTAGCCGCAGAAGTTTGCGCGGCTCGCGAAACATTGTTGGCATAGCTCGATACGTGACCCGCGTTTACGCACGGATATTTCATGCGAGAGACCCGTCGCGGTTCGCCACAGCGAGCCTAGAGAGAGAAAGAGTAACAGAGAGCCCGAAGAGGTGCAAATCCGACTGGCGTGACTCGAAGGTGCATAGACGACTCAATGCACGCGATTAAATTCCGAATAAAAATATCCTCACCACCCGCTAATTAGAGTGCAACATTTGCTTGACAAAGGAACGGCCTTTCATGGGAAAGAACAAGAGAACGAAACGAATGACGTGTCGCATGTACGTGTTTCTTCAGCGATCTGACCAGATATATTTTTTCAAAGTACAGCGGATTTGTTCAATTACGTTGTTGGTAATGTTAAAAATATTGGACCAATTCTGTCAAACATTAAATCACTTGTCGTATATGTATTTTTTCAGTAATTTGACCAGATATATTTTTTCGAAGTACAGCGGATTTGTTCAAATATATTGTTGGTAATATTCAAAATATTGGACCAATTCTGTCAAACATCAAATCATTTGTCGTATGTGTTTTCAGTAATTTGCCCAGATATATTTTGTCAAAGTATGCGGATTTGTTCAAATATATTGTTGGTATTATTCAAAATATTGGACCAATTCTGTCAAACATCGAATCATGCGTCGTATATGTGTTTCTTCAGCGATCTCACCAGACATATATTTTTTCAAAGTACATATGCGGATTTGTTCAAATACATTGTTGATAATATTCAAAATATTGGACCAATTCTGTCAAACATCAAATCATGCGTCGTATATGTGTTTCTTCAGCGATCTCACCAGATATATTTTTTCAAAGTACATATGCGGATTTGTTCAAATACATTGTTGGTAATATTCAAAATATTGGACCAATTCTGTCAAACATCGAATCATGCGTCGTATATGTGTTTCTTCAGCGATCTCACCAGATATTTTTTTTCAAAGTACATATGCGGATTTGTTCAAATACATTGTTGGTAATATTCAAAATATTGGACCAATTCTGTCAAACATCGAATCATGTGTCGTATATGTGTATCTTCAGCGATCTGAACAGATATATTTTTTCAAAGTATGCGGATTTGTTCAAGTATATTATTTGGAATATTAAAAATATTGCGCCAACTCTGTCAATCATCAGAATATAGAAATTGAGTGTGCTCTTTTAAGTTTTCTGATGGAGTGTGATTTTTTGATATTATCTTTTGCTCGTACTTTTCAATAAATATTCGCAGCCGACAGTAAATATCGCACGGTTCATCACCAAAAATATTACTTCTACGTATTATTCAGTACGATTCTATGAATAATCGACATATGAACCGTTTATTTTGAAAGTGGTGCAAGTCCATTAAAAAAAAATGACTTTCTATTTACACTAAATTAATCACAAATTATGCGAGGTCTCATTTAAAAAAAAATGGACTTGTACCACTTTCAAAATAAACGGTCCAACATGTTAAATTTTGAAGGAGCATAAAATTATTGTAAGGAAGATTCAAGATTAACAATAATTTGTACGAAATTATTCCACGATAGATCCTTCACAATTTTAGATCCATTTATCATCAGTTTATATGCTCTTATCGCAACTAAGAGATACGAGAACTCACTGTCTGAGTACCTTAGTGAGTCAAACACCTTACGTGATAATTTCGACGAGTTTCGCGATACTGATTAGATAACAAATTTTCAGAAACTTTTATACGCGTTTTCTCGAGGTTTTATAATTTTTAACAGTTGTCGCTAGACTGCGTATTTCATGCGTTCACGATAAAAATGAATACATACAATTTAAACAGTAAACGGATCAGAAATGTTCAAGAATATTAATGTATCAGTTTCAGCTGATTAAAGTCATTAAAAGGAAAAAAGAATTTCTACTTGGCTTCTCTTGCTCGTAATTCGTTCAATCAATTTTTATTTTGCAGAAAGATCCTCGGTCTAGTTATCAAACCGTTATTAACACGTCCACAATCTTGGACATTAAAATGAATCAATTCTCAATTTTATACACATTCTCATCTAAAACCATGGTACACACGCATCATATTTCCTCTGCTAAAGTCTTTCAATATTTTATGAAAGAGAGGTGTGTTGCATTTTAATAAACATTTTGATACTGAAAGTAAGCAAGGGAAGACAGGCGAACGCGGTAAGCAAATTATTGTTTTCTACGTTATTGCTGACTCCAAACGAGTTTTATACAACACTCGACTCAACGGTTTAAATTTCCTTCATCTCGTATCCTATACATTCCGTATCCAAGAAAATGATGTCAAATTAACGCGAAGACGGACAAACATTTCTATCTATTACATTCCCGACGTTCACGACCAATAAAACAATCTGCTAACAAAACTGTGTCAAATCGAAACGCGGAACGACCAGATGTTAATTTGAAGGTAGTCACAATGTACGTGCATGCGACTAGTGTTATACAAAAGAAACATTATTTATCTATTAGAACAATGATAAATCTCGACAAAAGTGCCAAGAGAAGTTGGACACTTCCGTCCCGCCAGATAACAGGGACACGTTGCGCATCGGCTGGCGTCAAAAGACCGACTGAAAAGCACGCGAGGGAGGGTAGTCCACTTGTCCCGGTGGGGAGCGAGAGAGAGGGAGAACGAGAACTATCCTCCGGCGAATCAGAAAGAGAAGGAGAGAAATGGAGAAATGGTGGGGAAGCGTGGCAGCGAGGAGGGGGCACTCGTGTCGCGCGATAACCAACGTCGAGGTGCAAACCAGCCGCGAATTCGAAAGGCGGCCAGTTGCTGTTCGCGCGTCGTCAGCGTCGCGTCGCGAGTACACTCGATCGTAACACGGAGGTAAATCTCAACGTCATCGTACATCAACAGTGATCTATCCTTTATCCCCGACCCGCTGCGCACGATCTTATCGGGACCCGAGTGTTCGGTTGCTAGAACCGACCCGTAGAACAATAAAAATAAGGAAACCTCCCTCAAGGATTCGAGATAGTGGAACAAATAATTGGCAGAGATCGGTAGAGGCGAAAAGTTCACCGGTGGATCACGCGATCCAAAGGTCACACGAGCGTTCTAGGCAACGTTCTACCGCTGGAAGCAGGCATGTTCAGCTCGTGACTTTGCGACTCGAAAAATTGCTTGGTAGACGACGAGCGTTCCAACGACAGCGAGTGTTGGACACTCGCCGGCGTCAGGGCGTAGTCGCGATTGCTAAATGTAGCAATTTTCGAACCGAAGTTGGATGCACGGTTGAACGTCCCTGCACCAGGATGTCGTACGCCGGAGAACGCCTGACCTTCGATCGATGGGCCAGGGAAGATCCTCGAGAGGATCTCGTTGCATAAGCATCGCGGCTGCGATTCGTTCGCGGAATGCCGACGGATCTGTTCCGTCGCTGACGCAAACAGTGGGTGTGCACGCGAGAGAGCCACGATCTCGATGAACGAGGCTTGTTATCTGGGACCACCGACGTCGCGAAAACGAGCCGGGGATCGCTCGTGACACCGCGATACCCCGCCCGGTTGATCGGTGTAGGATAGTATTCGGTGTAACGCATGATTTCCCACGTGGCACGTAGAGCTGCGTGCACGGACGGCTGGCCGCGTGCGTGCCGCGCTGTCAGCCGGACAGACTCGTCCTCGAGCAACCTGCCCGCTGAAGAAGCGTCAATTAAATTAGCTGCACCTTCGCCCGGTTGGCCCCCTTCTTCTCTCGATGTTTCGTCTTGCGTCACGTTTCGCGATGACGTCCTCGCCGCGATCATCCCGTTCGCAGAGCAACACACCAGCGAACGGGAACGTCGACGCGTTGTAAATCGTTCGCGCCAGATGCGTCGACCGGCTCCGCCAGCTGTCGATCCCTCGGACCTGCTCCGCCAACAATTTTTCTCTCGCAGCTGCAGTTCTCGGCGTCCGACATCGGTTTTCGATGCCGCGTCGAGCCTCTGTTTATCCTCCGATTGCGTCCATCGAGAATCGTCTTCCGCATCGATGTTCTTACGACTTCTCTCTTTCTCCCACGTTTCTTCCTTTCCCAACGTTCGGGCTCGTTGAAAAGCGACAGCCCGTTAAATTGACGATCGCGCGCAATCGCTCGTGCGAGAACGTGATTTCGCGACGCTGGTCGATCGAGCACGGTCCGCTTCCGCTTCCGGTATTTTTCCTCGGATTTTGGACAAACATTGGACCGAGTGGAAAATCGGTGTCCGTCGGGAACGCGATCCGAACGATCCGCAATTAGAGTAGATATATGTACCGGGACAATATAATCGTTGCCAGCCGCTTATCGCGGACTAATACGCTCGGGACGACTGAATCAGCGGGGAGCGTGTTCATCGGGATCGGTCCGAGAATCGATCGTGTACGCTTCGACGATAGCTTAGGCTGGTTTCAGTGTCATTGTCATCCGGCGATAACACTGCTTAGATAATGATGAAGCTGTCCGTCGCAGCCACGAAAGTAGGCCAGATGAACTAATTCTCGGAGAGAATTCTATCGTAGATAGCCAAGATCTTCGACACCGACGATTTATTACATGCATCGCGATAGCATCTCTGTCGAGGTTCGTTCGATCTTATCTAGAAATGACTCGATTAAAAACGACGTAGGTGTTTGTTCAGTTTGTACGAACCACTCGTCGTCCGCAGTGCGACGTTAACTCGATCCATCGACGGACGTCTTATCTCGATACGACGGATGACAATGAGAGGATCCGACATCCGGAGAGAAGCTTTTTTCACGAGTAACAGCGGGCAACACTTTCTTATTACGATCCCGAGGAAAGGGTCTCAAAATCTCATTTTTCGGAACGGGTCACAGACTCGGGAGGTCGTTTCTATACATAATTCAGGATCCCTCGTCAGCCCCTTCGAAACGATAGAATCAGGACGACGTCTCCCACCCTATCGTTTCCCCCCGAAGGATTCGACTCGAGGAGGAACCTCTCGATAGGGCTTTTTCTCGAAACGATTAACCGGCCTCCAATGTATCGGAAACAAAAGCTCGGTCGTGATTGCGGGATTAAGCGTTGTCCCGCGAGCTAACGGGCCGGGCCCCAGATATCCGATCTTAATCCCCCGCGCGGAGAAACTTTCACCCCTTCCCGTTCGATCGAACCTCTCTCGTTTACCCTTATCGCTGTCTGGAAATTACAATCGCTCTCGATTCGCAGAAGTCGCGCCGGTAACTACGGCGCCCGAGATAAGAACTCGCGAAATAAAGACGAACGGTATAGGTGGCGTCGAGGGGTGGCAAGGTCTTGGAACCGTACGAACCTTCCGCAGCGTAAGAGAGATTCTCGAGTGGCACCAACGCGCCGAACCTGTTTAGTCTACCGTAGATACCGGGGCAAATGTTTATCTCAATACGAAAAGACCGAGAAGCAAGATGAAAGATAGTTCTCGCACGAATAACCATGAGCTTTTCCTCTGGAACGAGTAATTCGAGAACTATTGCGAAATGGCGTGTAGACATTTTGTCAATTGAATTTTAAATACTTCAATTAAAATCGATTCTAAGCCCGACTGCATTTCTATCAGCTGTGAACCCTTTCTTCCTTTTCGTCGACATACCTAACTTGCGATGTGCTCGCGTGTCAAAGCAATTCTAAAATTCTGCAATTAATTTACCGTAATTAGTAGCATAATTATGAAAAGCGTTGCGTAACGAGTTTACGCAACGGCCGCCTGTGTTTACGAATTTATCACAGAACGGTTCATTCGAAGAAGCTGTAAATCTAGAACCGAGGATTATACCGATTTCCGGGGACCGTTCGCGGAAGGATTAACTTCGTAAATGGGATCGGTAAAGTCGAAAGGAGTTAGATGTGCGTCGCGTGTACACCGGATGACAAAGTGTTCGACAAGACTCGGTGCGAGGAGAGCCGGGAGTCACGTAATAGGAAGCGATTTGCTCGCGCGTCTGCTCATTGTCCTGTGTCGCCGAAGAGAATCGCGGAATATCGGCCGCGACTGCGAATCCGAATATATGAATATCATTAACCGGATGCAAATCAACCGTTGCGAAATGTTTAATCAATCGACCGAGGGGGGGCCGATCGCTGGCAGAGACATGGTCGAATAATTCGGGTATGTTTCTCTCTGTTCCTCGTTTCTTCTCTGTCTCGTCCGCCGCGCGTCGCCGTTTTCTTTCTTCTTTTTCGTGAGTCGCGATTGTACCGTCCACTGATTCGGGCTCCGGTTTCCTCGTTACGTATGTACGTAGTTGTCACCCGTTCCACCCCCACCCACGTCACGGTTCGTTTGTTCGTCGGTTGTTCCGGCCGTGTGTTGCTCAGAAACCAATGCCGATGCGCGCCGGTGGCCAATTAATCGCTCACGCTCGGTTGCGTTTGTGCTCGATGTGTTGATCGGCCCGGGGAAAAATCGAGAGACCCTCAGCCATCGGGGAACATGCGAGGAAGCCCATCGATTCGGAAAACAGAACCACCCCTACCGATATTCCCCCGCGTTGTTTTCCCGAACCGGTTGCTCCAAGTCTTTCCGATTCAGGATTAAGACTTATCGGACGTAGAACGAACCTAAGGAAACAACCCTGAGTAATATCGAGGAAATCGATCCGCGAATGCTCGGAGGCTTCGTGTCCGATTCGTTCGGATTCGACTGATCGAGTCGAGTCGATAGTTGTCGGTGTCGGGTACAGATTTAGTCGAGCTCTTCAACGAGTACTTCAGGAGGTCGGCTTGTACAAAGTGTTGAGGGCGAGTTCCCACTTAATCGGGTTGTTGCTCGAATTCACTGTTCTGGCAGCAAGAACAGTTTTGAGGATTTTATTAGACGATAGAGATCGCGGATTCAACTGGCGGAACCGTCCGACGAATCTTGATAAACATCAACGAATAAGTGTCTTCGGAAAAGCTAGATCGAGACTTTTCCCTGGCTGCGAGAATCGATAAATCTCGTCGAAGTGAACGACTATAGAAGAGACAGAAATTCGCGTCTCGCGTCCCCGGTGCGTCCGCGAGTCCCGTCCGACAGGTTTTCCGGTGCGCCTCGACGAGTAAATATAATTACGTGCATTAACGCCGGTGACAGGGGCTAAGGAAGATCTTGTCGGCCGGCGTAATGACGCGTTAAAGTCTTTTAATTCGTCGAAGCGACGCAATCGCGACTGGCTCGCGCGCCGCTCGTTAGATTAATCAACGGGTCACCGTTCCCGTCGTCTCTCGTTTTCCTTTTTGATATCGCCGAAAGCGACAGGGCCCCTGAAGTTAGATTCCCGTGGGTAGGGGTTCGAGGGGAGTTGCAGGGGGAGAAAGGACCGGAAGGAATTAAGAGCGCGACGAAAAATCCTCTTCCCGGCCCCGGGTCCCTCGAATTGGGCGGACTTTCATTCGCGTCGTCGCTCCTTTCACGAGCATCGACGCGCTTTTTCTCCTCGACGACCCCGTTCGTCTCGCCGAAAGGAAACTCGATTCATTAAAAACGGCGGCCGGCGTCTCGTCGGGGACGTTCCTTTGTCGTTCGTCCCGTCGAATCATCCTCGGCATTCTCCAGCTTCCTGCCCCGTTTCGTCCCGACCAACTAACGCGCTCCACGGAATTATAATCTGTTTCTCGAAAGAGACCCGACGTATACTGGCCGACATAATGGCTGTCCATCGCGATCAGACCGTGGATCTGCATTTCGGGCAAATCGGATCTTTCTGTCGAGGCGAACACTCTGACGAGTTCGAATTTAGACTTCGATCTTTGCGGAAGACGCGTATATTCGATATTGTAGGTCTACCGATATTGAATTCCTTTAGGACAAACGTCTCGTTGGCAACATCAGATCCATGTATTTAATTATTTCTGTGTCGAACAGATGATTTCGTTGTTGTAGTAATAAAAGATGTTTCCTTCTCTCCAAAATTAGAGATTTTGGATTAATATACACCACGTAGGTCACTACTTATTGTTCGTACATATTATATTCCGCATTCTTCATGCAGCTCATTTAAGAATTTTGAATATCGAATAACCAATCGAAAAGATTTGTCCTAACCTAACCTGTCAATTTATCTTTGAAAAATTGCATTCGTGCAAAACCTCGCAATCTATCGACAGAGAGATACGATAAAATGTGAAGTGTACATGAATTTATAGAACAATTCATTTTGCACGAAGATTCGTAGTCTACCGGTGCCATTGTTCGGATGCATAGTGGACAGTTATCGCGAACTTCTTCGTTTGTTTAGGGGACAAGTAAAGAACGGTTTTCCTCGGGGTTCGATGGGATTTTCCGGGAGTTGAGGAAAGTGCGTTGTCTAAAAGCGGCCCTTGTAAATCGATGCTGGCCTCGGCGTCGCTGCGGCAAAGAACCGGTGGCAGCGCCTTTTTTTACTCCGACGCGCGTCGCGTTGGTTAAACACTGCAATATTTAAAGGCGACCGCATTGTCGGACACGCGACGGCGGCTGCGGAAACGTCGACGACACGTGCGTTCGCGCGACCCACCGCCAAGAATGCCGCGAAATTGCGGTTTAATGAACGGAGTGCGCTTCACAAGGGTGTCAAAGAAAGGGGCTGCTGCCAAGGCGTAACCGCTGCGGTTCCGCTGTCGATGACGCGCGCGGCCTTGTTATTTTACGAAACTGTAGCGTCGATCTCAAAGTTAACGAGTCAATGAGGAACTTCGACGGGAGTGTCAGTGAACAACCAAACAAACTATTCACTCTTCCGCAACTCGACTGCAACCGTTACGGTGATTAAATCGCGGAGATTTTGCTAACCACTTAGGTTCTTGATGTTTCACCGAACACTTGTACGTATTTAGACGTCCAATCCCCAGCATAATTAATGGGATTCAACTCGCGTAATCCCTCGAGCTTTCCACGCATCCTCTAAAACTGTCCACGTACGGTTCGCCGTCGAGCCGTGTTCATAATTAGTCTCGCGAAATTTTTGACGAGCTAAAAACCTGAATATTTCGATTGGTCTGACGGTCTCGCGTTAATTCGGAATCAAATTTCGTTCCAACTCCCCGGCGAGAACACTAACCGGAACGGGGTCACTGGAGAGGCACTAGGTGGTCGCGAATTCATGACAGTTTGATCTTTCTAATTACGCGACGACCGGGCGATAGCAATTAAATGAGAGCCGGAGGTTGGCTCGCGTTTTAACGCACGCGTACCGTCGACTTTGAAAATCGTAAGTGTGTTCGTCGTAAGGGCGTCCGCGTTCTCCGAGGAATCGAACGACGTGATATCGCTTCGGGCTGTGTGCCAGCGTGATCGGGAACCGTGGAAATCCATCGGGAGACCGAGTGTTTAACTTCACGAATTGTATCGGACGCCCGGGAACACAAAGAAACCGTGTTCCGACTCGAAAGAACGCGCCCGCGCGCGCGGTTTCGAATGTAGATCGTTCGCGGGTGGATTCGATAGAAACCATCCCTTGTTTCCACCTTTCAGCGAACCGTGTAACGTGCACCGCGGCGAATTAACCGAAGCCATGAATGGTCACTTCGACTAAGTGATCGAAAAGGACTGAAACCTTTCGAACGAACGACGCGGAGACCCCAGAAAATTACTTCCCGCCGATTAGTTTTTGAAAGGGTCGGGTCCTTGGCTCCTCGCCGCCACCAACACTTAACATTTCACCCACCGGGTTATTCAATACTCTCTCCGAGATCGATGACTGGCTCTTCGAACGTCTCAATGGGAATAGCTGTACCGATGTTTACGCATTGCGCGTTTATCGCGGGGAATCCATTTTTCTGACACAATCTCTGCAAGCGGAGATGCCTATACGTGTATAGCTTATGAAGATCTTGGAGAATGAGATGTCGACGCAATGTCTACCCTTGGTACCTTACGTTTAACATGTTCACCGTTTTGACGCTTGGAACAAAAATAATTTAGCGAAAGATAGTTGCGAACTCTCTAAATACTGTGCTACGACTACATACATTGAGTATTTATAAATGTTTTCGTTCAGCACCGATCGGACAAACATTCTTCGATGCATTTGAATATACGAGACGAATATCGGAAACTAGACAAACAACTATTATACTGCAGCGAAACAGTTCCGTGTCTGTGCAGATAGTATAAATCGGCCTTGAATCTTTCGAAGCAGTAGAAAGCAACCTAACAACGCTGGATCGCGGATCTCCGTGCAAAATAAATATCGTCTGCATTAATTCCAAGTCGTAGGAACCAAATAGGAATTCGTGTCTCTCTTCGATGGTTTTACGAAGTTGCAGAAGATGTGCTGATAGTCGTTGAAGCCTATTCTTGCCATAAGCGCATCAAATCCGCAGTTTACGAATAACTCTCCGCGAGTAACGTTTCGATAAATATATCTCAAATTCTGCTTGCAAATAAAGTACGAAGATCTGCCGCCACGTGTGCAATCTATAACGACGATTCAGATATTTCGTAAGAAATGAATGTGGTAATTCGAGCGGTAGTCTCGGAATATAGTAGCGAATGGAACGATCGTCGGTTGTCCTGGTTCCGATAAAGCCGCGGCGCGACAACGTCTCCGATAACGGCGGAACGTGGCGAGACGTTCATAATTAGTCATGCGAGGGTACACAGAGCAGAAGGAGCGCTATTGTCGCGCGAGATTACAGGGTTGTCGTCGCAACGAGATCACGAGGATTTTCCATCGGGCCAGTGATTCACAGTCGCGGATAGCGATAGAACGACGTCGTGGCGTATCGTCGAATAAAAATTCGAAAAACCGTGAAGAAAGTTAAGGGTGGGTTGGAGACGAGAAATAAAAAGAAAGAAAGAAGGAAGGAAGGAAGAGAGCGAGCGAGCGAGCGAGCGAGAGAGAGAGGCGGCTACATTCGCGATTACGTATGGAGGAGATACATTACGGAACGATAACGACGTTGGGCCGTAGCGGGTCGATTTATCAAACCGGGACCGGGTCGACGAAAAATCTCCTCGGGCCGAGGAGAAGCGCGCGAGAGAAAAAGGAGAGAGCCCGGGGAATAAAGAAAAAGGAATCGTTAGAATCTGCTTTTCGGCGAGGGTGTCGGGAGTGGTTCGAGGAATCTGACCATTTTTCTGTCGTTGTTCCAGCTGGTCCGGCGTCGGAGCGAGGAAATAGAAATCCGGCGAGGGTGGCCGGGATGTTGAACGCCGCCGCGAGACACACTATGGACGTGATTGGATGCTCCGACACGAACTCCGTGAAATAACGAGGATGGCGTCGTAGTGGGGACGAGGAGGAAGAGGAGGAGGTTTTGCTCGCGAACTCGGCTCGGATGACGACCGGGTGTGCATATTCGGAGGTTCGACCGTGAAAGTGTGGTGATCCTGATGGCAATATGACCGACAGGATCACATAGTGTGCTGTGTGCGACGACGTGTCCCGCGACACGGTTCACGACGACCTGTTCTCTTTCAGCGAAGTGCGCCAGGTGAAGGAATCGGTGCGCGAATCGTGTTTCGACGCATAGAGGATCACGCGTGGTGGGGTTTCGAGCACAGTGTGATATCGGATTCGCCGGGGATGCAAGCCGCAGACATGCCGGGACAACGTGGTCCCGGTCGGCTCGGCGTCGAATCAGCTGGTGCGAACATCGACTTGGTGTGAATGTGACACGGGAATAGGGGGTACGAAACTGAAAGGAACTCGAGGAGGAGGAAGAAGAAGAAGAAGAAGAAGAAAGAGGGTGGCAAACGAGAACGAGGCGCAAAATGGGAGCAGCCTGGCGGGAGTTCGTGCTGGGAAGCGTGATCCTTGGACTATTTTCGAGCAGCCTGCTGAAGGGTGTCCTAACCAACTCGACGAACAGGTGCGACTATCCGCCGTGCAACTGCGACCATCATGGCCGGCTGACCTGCGACTGTAAAAACGAGGGAGAGGTATGTTCCACGTCCCATAAACGTAACTAACGAAATGAAACGATTTTATCCGACGCCTCGATCGTTTCGAAGGCGAGCGAAGCCGCGCCGGGTCAGCAACGAAACAAATAAAGCGTGTCCGAAAAGAAGGAATTTATAGGGGTTAGTTTAACCATGGAGGTAGGCCGTTCTAAATCTCATCGTGCACCCTGCGCCCTCCGGGTTCAGAGGATCTTGTAGCCTGGTTGGTCGAGCGCGAAATAGCCCATCGCGTTTAACTCGGTTCCTTTCGTTTCGTCGATTTCATTTCTTGCTGGTGGCCCAGGAGAGCCATCCTCCTCGGGCCAATCGCCGTCTCGAATCTCTCCCTTGGCTGTTTCCCTCCTGCAGGATCCGTCCGGCGAGCTATTCTCTCGCCTGGCACGTCCCTCTCGCTCCCCTTCTTTCCCACGAATTCATTGAGAAACCGCGGCCCGTCGTCCCTATCTCCCGAAAAATCGCGGACAATGCGACACCAGGGTCCGGCCCGGAGCTCTCCTTTGTTCCACGCCGGGCGCTCTTCCATCTCCGAATTATCGGGGAAAGATAACGAGAGAGAGAGAGAAAGAAAGAGAGCGGAATCCAGTCCGCGGTCGGACCACGTACCACCGTACCGTCACGATTTCTAACCAGGATAACCAAACCACCGCGCTGGGGTAACCGTCGCGTCGGAAAGAATGATCGTGTCTCGTGCGGGCCCGCCTGTCCAATCGGGCCGTTCCATCATCGCGCCGATTAACTGCGGCCGGACGTGCGCGAAGAAATAGAGAGCCGCAAGTAGAGGTTGTCAAAATAAAAGCGGAAGACTAGGGAGAAGCTTAATCTCGCCAGCAGCGCGAGAACGGAGGGGTTCCCGCGTAAATTGCGAGGGCGGTGCGAGAGCGACTCGCATCGTAGAGATATACCGGCCGAAGGGAGCGGAAGAGGGAAAGGGCAAAGCCTCCATAAATTAGAGCGTGTTTACGCAAATCGTAGGCCAGACATCGTCTGGCAGGTAGGTAAGGTGCTAGGCCGCCTGTCCGCCTCTCTGCCCCGCTACACCTCCCACCACCTGACACAACTCCCTACGTCCTGTTCTCGGATATTTATTATACCGGACTGGCACAGGTACAACAGCCCCGCCCGAGGAAAAATACTATGCGTCGAGAAAAATGGAAGCCACCCCTGACGGATCGCGGTCACGTGAACGCGAACATCGTTCACCGCGTTCTCCCCCCCAATTCCCCAACCTTTCTCTAGCTACCTACTGTTCCCGCATCATGGGAACACGTTCCCAGCCGTGGTTATCGTACTCCTGTACACGTATCTTTGCTCCACCAATGACACAACCTCAGGAAGATGATTTCTCGGATTGCAAAACGTTAAGCAAGCCGGAAGAATATTGAACAGGTGTACTCGGCAGCGCGATCCAAAGTTTACCTTGTCAATAATCACCAAGAATAAATTTCAATGGATAGCTAGATGACAGGCGGCTGAATACACGATCGAGGACAAATTTCCATTCCAATAGACTTCGAAACGAAGCGAAGAACCGCGCAGATTAAACAGTGATCGGTAAATCGAGTAATCGAAAACCCATGCGGCCGCGTGAAAAACTGATCTGCATCCGATAGGGTTCTTGAAGAACCGTTGGACGAATCGATTGGTCCGAGAACGATGCTCGAGAACGATGCTTGAGAACGCGGAAGAACGGAAAGAGATCGATTCGAAAACGAGGTTCGACGTGCCCGGAATTAATCGGCTCCGATCATCAAACGTAAACGCCGAAGAGTTTCATGCCGATCATAGAGATTCATCGCGTATGCGAGAGGGCCTGGCTGCTGGAAGAGAGGACTCAGCAGATTCAACGAATTCGCGCTTATGGGGAGCCAGCATGTAATCAAACAGCTTCCATGGCGGATTGCCCGGGTCAGCGTAATTCGAACTTCATCGGAAGTGGCTCTCGTTTCTGGCCGGGGATCATCCATTACGGTAGCCCGTGAATTTGTCGGTAGACGTTTATCGGCCGGCCTTGGAGGTGTGTTAGCGCGGTTACGGGCCGAGATGAAACGTTCTTTGTCCCGATAGACACGGGTTCGCGTTGCGCCACGCGGTGTACACGGGCACACAATGCCATAAACTCGATCCGTAAAACTCCGTCTCCGTGACGAAATGACCGCGGGAAGTAAGCGCGAGCGGCGGTTACGTCGTGGAAACCAATCGGCGCGGTCGGATCCCGCCGTTTCCTGGTCGCCATCTTGCCAGCATGATCGGGGAGCCCGAGAAGAGCCTCGACGACCGAAAAGACAAATACTCGAAGATCGTATCATCGATCGCGGCGGAATCGCCGATGGAGTTCTCAAGCCGTGCATCGATCGGGAAATTACGCAACCCTCGAACAACCCGGCATAAATCGCGGCCGCGTGGTATTTACGGACAGGTTTCCGCGGTTCGACGCGACGGCTCGCTTATTTTCGTCGGCGAGAAGGCCGCTCATCGAGTGAAATTTACGTTTCCTGTCCGACCGGCGAGCAATCCATTCGAATCCACCGCGACACCGCGTAGGCGCCGCGTGTGTCGCGTGCGCGGATAACGGAAGTGGTCGCTGGCCAGTTGGATAAGTTACGGATCGAATGTCGTATCGATGATCGCGGCTCCTGGATTCTGCGAAACTGTAACCGAGTTGACAACAACGGTCCCAAGGGCACCGGTGGTTCCGATTATTTCGACCATGGCTGATCACCTAACACAAATTGTTCGGACCTAGATGTCGCGAGCGTGTCGTCCACGAAATTTCGATTCCGGGGAAAGAACTTGCGAGGGTCGAAGGCTTTAACTGCTTCGGCCCCGAGGAATTTCGTTCTCGGACGTTTTCTTTGACGGACCGTTGAACCCGCCTAGCCCGAAGCCTAACGCGGTACTAATAGCTAATTGCCAATTACGGCGAGGGATTCAAGGCGACAGCTGAATAATGAATAAAGACGCAAGTTTTCGCGATGTCCGACCAGTTCTAAAGGGAGAACGAGGAAGGAAGAAGGAGCGAAACGATGCTCTAAGAAAGGCACAATATATTCCGCGAAAACTCGTTTCTGGAAAACCTTAGCCAGCATCCGAGAAGAAAGATAGGAAGGGGCGGGAGCAAGAGAGAAAGAGGCGGAAAGTTCTATAATGCATAGCGGGCTCGTGCGAGTTCTATCGTGGATTTCGCATAATAGAACCGGCGTTTCACGAACACGCTCAGCCAATTTGTCGCGCCGTCAACTCGTGACTACGAATATATCGAGAGAGAGAGAGTGGACGTCGTGGTTGGACCGTCTCTCTCTCTTTCTCTCTTTCTGTCTTTCATTTTCTTCGCCACTTTTCCATTTCCTCGCCTCGGAGCTACTTGCTCGGACCCATTATCCGGAGCCGCGTTGTTCTCCTTTGCGATGAAAGACACGTAAAATCATTACGACTGCTCGTAATCTCTCGGAGGCTGCGAGTAAAGCGATCGAGCCGGAGGATCTTGTCACGAGCGGAAGTGCTGTTCGCGAACGGTCGACGTTCTGCTCGAGATTAGAAGCGATATCTCGCGAGCGCGAGAAAAAGCCACGGACAGTTTGGTGTCGCGCGACCGGAGTTGTTAAGCGCCCCGACACGGCCGGTGAATAATTGACTGGCCCGTAAATAATTAAAGCCAGCCTTTTAGCGGATACCGAGGCTTAAACTCGTCCGCTTTCCCCGTAATGAGACGCGACGAGGTGAGGCGCGAAAGGACGAAATAAAGAACGCGGCCGGAGGCTGCAACCGCCTCCGTGTAAAAGTAACAGCTGCGAGCGAGCGGGAGAGGGTAAAAGACCCGTCGTTCGCCGTAGGAGGCGGCTCCGGTTATGAAAATACTCGGGGGAAAATGGGAACTCGATGCCGGAAACCGGCGCCAGGTATCTACTAGGCCGTAGAACGGAACAGCCAGCCGTTTTGCAACCGGGAAACGCTGATTCCCGGGACAACGACCCATTTTGGCAGCGTCTCGCCAAGAGCCAATGAAACCGGAAGACTGCGGAAGCGCAAATGGATTCATCGTTACGGTCGAATGTGACGAGAGTGACTCTCGTTCGCGCCCATTGTATCGTTTCCTCTTTCGTTACGAGTAATTCTTGCTCGCTAAATACGATCGTAACGACTGTTGTTCGCTCGAATGTCGCTACGAATGGAAAGATTCGATCGAAAAATTAATTAATACCAGTCTACCAGCGACGTAAAAGCGCGCAGAATCAACAGGAATTTCCATTCAGAAAGAAAGAGGTTGAATAAAAATTGCAAGAGCCCGGGCAGTCGACAGGGCGCGAGACAATGCCGTGGAACGGAGTTTCCCCGCGAAGAAAATTGTTTCGTATAAATCCTTTATAGACCGTAAAAGAGTCTGGCTGCAGCTCCTCCCCTCGGTCTCACCCCTATAGGGTCGCAGGAACGCCGCTTAATCCGCCATTACGTCGATTACATTTTCATTTTCATTTCGAGAAGCGGTTCGAGTAATTGTTCTCCTCTCAGCCGTCAACGCTGCGACGCCTCCCAGACTCTGGGCCGAGCAAAACCGATCGAACAAGAAAATAATAATTTTATCCACACCCGCATAGAACGAGGTAGAGAATCTGCGTTCGATCCCGGGAGGGATCACCGTCGATCCGAGTAATCAGGAAACGATCCCCAGACGCGCAGGAGTCGCGCACGCATTTCCTTTTCCTTCAGGATCGCGAGAACGGCGGCTGCGGAGAATACACCGGGCGTCACACGTTCACGACAGAGTTACACGGACTATGTACCCAGCCTTAAGGTTCATTCACATAGAACGATCGCGTTGAGAATGAGGATTGCGCGAGACAGAAGTTTAGCAGATCTATTTTTGCTGTTGGGAGCCGAGGAGGATCAAAATCGGTAAACGTAATCGAGACTTCTCGCGAGACTTCTATTTCAGAAATGGACTTGGATCCACTCGAATTAGAACATTCCATCTAAATTTGCATTTTCTGGTGGTCAGTTTCAATTATCAGCTATTTGTGCTTGGTCCGACAAGGTCAACGTTGAAATATACATGAACATGAAATATAATAGTACAATAAACAAAGACGGGAACATTTGTTTCCACTTGCTTTTTGCTAACAAGTGGTTGAATAAGGCGTGTAACACGGAATAGAAGTGTCTGGCATCACTGGGAGCACGTTTTGGCCTTCCGCCAGCAAGTTTTACAAACATTTAGCCCCCGTAGCTAGCAGATGACAAAGATTTTGTCGCTGTATATAATTGCTCCACCAACGATAAGCACAGGTAGAAGATTCAGGAATGAGATTGCATCTCTGAGAGCTACCGGTTCTAATGCTACCGTGTTCGGATCAATGAAAATGTCGTTCCTCGAGCACGTTTCCACTATGAACCGACCTTTAACCGTCACACGGAGGGTTACACGGGGCCGAATAAAAGCGAGCCGTTAAAACGGAATATCGCGTCTTCGTTGTTTTCTCTCGGCCCGCGCCAGGCCCGACGCTGTCAGCCCGCTTTTCCCGCTTGTCCTCCGGGGACTGCGAGGCGAGGCGAGGCGAGGCTGCCGAGAAATAAAATTCAGATTCCCGTAGCTCGCACACGTTCGCTGGTCCCTGGTGTGTCCGGGAATCGCGTTTGCGAATATTCCGATATTACGTTCGTCGAACTTTAATAAAGTTTTACCGTGAAGGGGAGCGGAAACGCTTACGCGGCGACGATTGTTCCGTGGCCCCACGTGAAAAATGAGCCGGAGCCGCCGCGCTACACCGGACAACCGCGTTTCGGACGCACATGTAATCTGCTCTTTCTCTCGCTCTGTCCCGGGGATTGTGTGTCGGGAATTGGTCAAGAACAATGAGACGCGAACAAAGGTCGGACGAATGCTGGGAACGGACCAAGGCGGGGGTGGCAGTTCGCAAGACGGTGGAACGCGTGGGTACCTGAGAAAAAAAGGTCCACCGAGGGCCGAGCTTTTATCAACGATGCCCTTTATTTTCGTCCGTTTCCTCTTTCAACCTATTCAGAACCGCCTGGCTCTCTCTACCCAGTCCGTGATTACCCAGCGCTAATGTTTGGTTCGAACCGCTAATCGCGACCGTCTTCCAAAGTTTCTCTGTGCGCCTGTTCTTTCTCAACCTGCCAAAATCCGAAGAGATTATGCCACCGCGAGCACAAAGCCATGCTGCGTCCCGCGTGCGGGTCAGCTTAAATGGTTTGGCGGAACGAGGTTCGCTCCCTTGTTCCCTCCGTTTCGGGATACGAAACGAATTTTCAAACAAGCTCGAACCCAGTTTCGATTGAACTACACAAGTAGCCGAAAACGGGACCATCGTTGGAACGATGTTGAAGATTTGCGACGACTTTTGCCAATCTTTGCGACCCTCTTTCTCATTTTCCGAATGCCATTGTCATTCGTTTATTCATGGGTTGGACCCCAAGAATCGCTACACGCGGAAGCCAGACCCTAAAAAGAACTTCGTTCGTGATAGAGGAATAAACGTTGAAGACACGGGTAAAAATGAAACGCACGTTAGAGGACGAAACTGGGAATCGAAGGTACAGTTTCATCGGTCTCTCAAACCACCGTTCTCGAAACGCGAGCAAGAACTCGATATTAATGTTAGGTCGGAGGATAGTTGATAACAAAGTTCGAGCGATCTCAGATAACAGCGTACCCGCGGAATAGAAATCGATTAACGCGTCCCTCTCGAGTGGGACGCGAATACGACGCAATTTCCTAGATTATTTCGAACGAAATTGCAATGAAGCAATTAAAAGGTAGACTCCGGGTATCGGAAGACATTCCGAGCTCCCTTTTCATTTTCCCGAGCCGCCGAGCGAGTCGTGATCGTCATACCAAGCATACATTGAAATCGTTCTCCGAAATCTGTTCGTAATTGCTCGAACGATTAGAGAAGTTCGGAAAATGGCCGATAAACTACAATACCAAAGGGAATTCGCCGAACAAATTATTTATCAATTATCGTTTCAAATTCATATTTATATCCAACGCGCTTTATTAATACTCCAACTAGCTCGGATTGCTTGCGAACCGCAATTTATCTCGCGTAACTTTCATCTTGCTGTTTACCTCGTCTCGTAAAAGTGTAGCATTAAAACCGGAGTAACTAATATTTACTATACGAGCTATGAAAGTTATAGCGCTATGAAAACGCGTTAATTGCTCCAGCAAGAAGCTATTTTCCCAGCGATAACGCGCGTCTTCACCTTTCGAAAGCAGGCTAAAGTGCGAAACTTCTGTGGTTCGACTGGCGACGGTTGATTCAATGAATCACCGGACATCGACGAAATCGAAACGACACCGATTACCGAGAAGCGACTCGTAGTCGCGGTCTTTGTTGTCGAGAGAGTCGCGATAATCTAGCGCGTGTGTGCGAACCGATATCTGCCCGGAACTCGACTCTCGACAGGTATGCGCGATCCGCGTCTTGCCATCGATTGTTTAACAAACAAGGAGAGCCCGAGGTGCCAGGTGCCATCGAGCATTCGAATGAATTAATAAAGACGCGCGGAGAGGACGAGCGGGCAGCTGGTCGCAAGTAGCGCATCCGCACCTGAGTTGGGGAAAACGGTCTTCCGGTTGTCCCTGACAATTGCCGTAAAATTGATGAACAACCTTTGCCGCGTTTTACATCTTGGGGAATATATATATATATCGAGGAAATCGAAGCTCGAGAAATCATGAGAATTGATGTGCACCTTGCAGAAACCGGTGAACGCGATGTCGGGGAGGAGAACATGTGTCGAGGAACGCTCGAAAATAGTATGGTCGGTTATCAAGGACGCGATACCGTCGGGAAAAAGTGGCAAGTACGAAACTTCGTGACTGGGTCTCGTTAGCGGCTCGGGATTTTCCGCGGACGGTTCCAGATGGAACTAGGAAGTGCCGGTGACCGGTCGTGGAATAGTTTCACCAGTGGTCGAGATAACAGTATTGACCTGGTTAATTGGCGATACCGTAGGCACGCGCGGCCCCATAGCAGTTTTTATCACTTTTATTAATGTCGCGATGCTGGCTAACGCAGCGAGCGTTATTTTTCAGTGAAACTGGTCCGCGGTTGCACCGAGGTGTCGGCCTACACTCGCAAACACGTACAAACACGGGTCACGTTTCGCTCGAATTTGTCAACTCGCTTACCAGAACATTTTGCTTTCGAATAGTTGCTCCTAGTTGAGACGGATTATCCGAACAAGCGTTCCCGTAGTTTACGTTCGAGGATGATGCCTCTGCCTCTCGCGAGTCCCCGAAGGTGATGCCGGCTTATTCTTATTAAAGGACTGCCGTGCGCCGCAGCAATTCGATTATAAACGAGAGCGAACGGAAAGTTTCCAGCAAACAGACGAGTGCAGTACTCTTGAAAATACTCGCGGGACTCGACACGCTTCCGTTGGAAACTCATATCGAACTTGTTTACATGCCGGCAATGCCTGTCCTCCGGTTCCCTCCGCGTCTTCGAATCGTCGCCTTCCGGCATAAATTCAATTCCCAGCAATAGGAAAAGTTAGGAGGATGTTTGAGCACAGATTATAATTTCCTAGAGCCAAGCTAACTCCCTTTCCTTTCCATGTATAGCATTTCGTATAAACGCGGTGACAGATAATTTTGCGCGCGATGGAACTTGGCACGATCGATTAGTCGTGTCTCGACAATAGCGTCAGTCACAGTTTTGCGTGCGCGACGATAACGGAAGTAATAACTTGGAAGAAGAGCAAGACGAAGAGTTTCGAGGAACTAATAACAATTTTTGCGTAACGCAGAAACGAGATACGAATACAACAGCTGATAGAATTCGTTTGATTTCAGGAGCTGGTGTTGACCACGGACGGGGACAGAAGATTGAGTCCGCACACGAGCAGGATAGTGGTGAGCAACTGTTCGTCCGTGATCCTGGCGAACTCGAGCCTAGCCTCGATGAGCGGGCTGCGCTCGGTGGACCTGGTGAACGTGGCGAACCTGAGCCTGGTGAAGCAGAGCTTCGAGCTTTCGTCGCACAGCACCCGGACAAGGATCACCGTGAGGAACAGCACCATCGACACGATGCCGAGCTTCGTGTTCCGCGGGGACGTGGAGGCGATCATCTTCGAGAACGTGAGCATCGGCCAGCTGAGCGCGTTCTCGTTCGCGAACTTGGTGCAAACGGAGACGCTGCGGCTGGAGAATTGCCAGATCGAGAGTATGGAAGCTCAGGCGTTCAAGAAGTTCGACGTGGGCTACCTGCACGTGATCGGCGGCAGTTTCGGCGATCAGGTTCCCAGTAGGACGATGAACGACATCGAGGTCTACCACAAGTTCATGCTGGACGGCGTGAGAATGGGCACGGTTCGAAGTGACGCGTTTATCGTGCGAAGCCCGCGAACCGTAGCTATCCAGAATTGCTTGGTCGAGAGTCTGGAGAGCGAAGCATTCGACGTAACCGCGAGCGGTGCGGTCATCCTGAAGAACAATACGTTCGGTAACCTAGCCATTGGGGCGTTCCTGGGTATACGAGCCGACCCCGAACCGAGGACACCACCTGGCTCTCTACCGGTTAGCCTGCACGATCTAATCTTCAAGAATAACAGCGTGGTGAATTTCGAGGAGGGATCGATGATGTTCGACCGGGCCAGTTTCCGCATTCAACTGGACAACCTACTGGTCAACCAGCCGTGCGACTGTCAGATGCTACCCGTTTGGAAGAACAACATTCTCAATTACACGAACGTTTACTCGAGGTTCTACACCAGACAGAACTCCGTGTTGCCGCCCACGTTCTCTAGCCAGGACTCGATCAGCGAGACCCCCGAGACATTTCTGTGCACGGACGGAGAGATCGACGGCGTTCCGACCAGTTTCATCGACTACGAGACTCGGCATTGTTCTCTAGGCGGATCGGTGATGATACTCGCGGTGGGGACCGCGGGTCTACTAGTCCTACTGATCCTGCTCGTCTGTCTGATCGTCTGGTGCTGCAGAAGACGTCGTCGGAACAGCAGGAAGAAATGGATCAGCGTGCCGACGAACGCGCCCGACGTCGTTTCGAAGAAGAACGGGGTGATCGGCAGAGAAACGGCAGCGCCGAACGCGCCGGTTGACAGTCGAATAACCATGGTGGTGCCTGACGGCAGGCTGTACAGGGAGACCGAGTTTCATGTGATCGTCGAGAAGGCGGAACCGTTGACTACCGAGTTGTAACGAGAGCCGTCGCGCGGCTCGGTCGCAGCCGCGGCTCCACGGGTCGACGAAGAACTCGAGTGGACGGACAGGCCAAGTCGTTTCCGCGTGTACAAGCTTTGAACACGTCCGGGACATGGTGTATCGGTGGCCAACAAAGCGCGACGAGCACGCGCGCCCCGGTTTTTCACGCGTTGCGAGGACTGTTTGAACAGCTTGTGCGACGCGCACCGTGCGACCTCTCCCCAGCCAGAGGGAACGAACTAATACCCTCACGGTGGTTCCTTGCAACATTTTTCACGTACTATTAACAATAAGTCGCGTCTTGGGAACGAATAGAGCTGTGGAGATCTTGGAATCCTATTGTTTTCAATTTAACCGACTAATCCTTTAGTACAAGCCAGTTTGTAAGCTTCCATTCACATATCAGACACGAGCGCCGATTATCCCGACGCGACCCGGCCGGCTACCAACTACACAAATCCGTCTGCCACGTGGCTTCGCTCCGTTACTCTTCACGATTAAGAGTGTTTCCGAAAACGGAGGTGTCTCGCGGATAATCGGCCCGCGTTCTTTAGTTAAGTTTCTCGTTTAAGTAGCTTTCGAAGAACGGCCAGTGCGTCGTTCGAGAGGATTGGACTGAACGGACCCAGACGATGTCTACGCGAAGAAGAATCAGCGACACACGGAGAATCCTAAACTCGTTGATTCGTGTAGGACATGTGATCGGATCTAATTACGGTTCGACCATCCATTTTTGTGCGTCGACGAACGTTTCGAAGTGGAAACTAGCGAGTCTACGGTTTGTTCGATCGAATCTGGCGAGGGTCTCGAAGGCCTCGAGCAAAAAAGTTGACTTCGTATTCGGTACTGTAGGGACCTTCGCGCGGAAAGCAGTGCCATTCCTATAGAAACGCGTGTTCGTGTACGCTCGACTCGAAAAAGACGTTCGACCCGGAACGAGGTAGAAAGGTAGTCGAATACCAGTCGCTCGAATACCGAGAATACCACTGTAAACACCCTCTCGAATTGATTGCGTTTCTCACTGTGCTTGTAACACAATAAAAATATTACCTGACATTCCTTGACAATACGGATATGAATCGATGAGACGTTCGAAGAGAAAAGCTGTAGTTCTAAGAGCCGAGCGGAGAACAGATCAAAATCCCCGAGCGTGTCTTCGTCGCGACACTCGCGAGCGCGAGTTTTCGCATCGACGAGGAAAGTGCAACAAGTTTGAGACGGCAAACCCTATCTGCGGGACCGTTGATTCACTGTATCATTTTTGTTACTGCGACACGTTTATTTATGAGCTTGCGACATCGCCAATAAATTGTTGTTATTGTTATCAGTTGCTGCGATCAGTATCTCTAATTTTGACGAACGCGGGGGCGGGGCAACGTGAACGTTATCGGCTCGAAGCGGAGCTCGAAGCGGAGCTCGAAGCGAGGCTCTCGACGAAGCGAGCGTAAATTTCCTCTGACATTCAGAGCACACGGTCTATTACGAACAGGGCGACTCAAGGTTCCGATGATTAATGCACTCCCGAGCGATCCGCGAGGAACTGTTCCTGACCGGGAATGAGGAATTTCCCGCGGGGAATTCGAAGAAGAGCTACGGAAACAGCTGATCCATCGGAGCCGCGTGCGTTATTCAAAAACGGAACGCGAGCGAACGGCGGCTCCGTCCCCGATGTGTGCAGCTATCTCGCGCACGTGTGTAAGCGATGCATTATTGATGCGGTCGCACGGCGTTGTTTCGGTTCGCGTGGCCGTAGCCCGGAGCAGCAGGAATCTCTCTCCTTGGAACCTTCTTTCAGGTTGTTCGACGACCTTCGAGCCGGTAGCCTTGAGAGGCGTCGAGGCGCGACCGATTAACGGCGGCCCGCGAGAAGAAACTCGGTCCCGCGAGCATGTACGCGCACGCAATTATCATGCTCTACGCCGCGCGAATTAAGTTTTATAAGGATGGTTTAGTTGTAATTATCGTGAGACTGTGATATAACGACAGCCGACTGTATACTTTGTTCTACGTCGATCGGGTCTCGATGACCGTCGACCACCAGAACCAGAGAGAAAGAGAGAACGTGAGAGAAAGAGAAAACGAGAACGAGAGAGAGGGAAAGAATGTCTGAGCGAGAGTGAAAGAGACACGAAAAATAAAGAAGCTGATGCGCATAGAACGACACGATACTCTCTATGCATATTTTACCCCAGTTCCCCCTTTGTGCAATAGGCAAATACGTAGACGCTGTTGCATCGATCAACAATTTTCGACGATTGGAACAACAGAACGGAAACGCGATCATACCTACATGTTGATTCACAGATCGAGGACATTCGTGTAAGCCGGACATAGATGGCCCCGCGGGACATTGTCTGGCTCCGACGAGATCGAGAGCAATAAAACCACGCCTACAGGTAAAGGTGACAGTCTTTCGTCTGAGCGCATTGACCATGTAATGTCACTTTTAGGTGACCGAATACACGAAGAGATCACAAAATTGATTAGAAAAAGACTGCAATCCTGATTCGTTTAAACCATCCTGCGTATACTAACTGCCTCCTTTAGCTGACTGAATGCGTAACCACGATAAAACATTAAGAATTACGAAATTAATTGGAAGAGGAATCCAGATTTGTTCGAATCGCCCCTACACATTCTCTTAATTATTTCAATCCACCCTCCCGCGAAATTCAATCGTTTTGAATGAAGATATTGAATCCTTCTACTACTGGCACTGATTCACGGCCTCATTTTGTGAAACGATCTGTACACCGTGATACAAATCGTCTTTCAATAACTCTGTTATATAACTGACAAACAGAGGCAATTCATTGGTATCCCGCTATTTGACCCAATATCTCTATAGAGTTCCAATGAAAGTGGTTCTAAAAAGAGACGGAGATTTCAACCGATGTTATTTAAGAAGATTTTGCTCGTTCAATGAAATATGCATTGCAGAGGAACGGTACCTTTTTAATTCCAATATTGTTATGATCAATGCCCTTCGACCCTTCTTAGTTCCACTTCTTTACCGACGACCGATTCCGCAGAAGCAAGCCAGAACAATTTGCTACTCACCTGAACGGAAGAACGCCATCGAGAGCCTGGCTGACGGTAGGGGCTGACGACAGAGCAAATCCTCGTCCAAGTAACGTTGAATGCACTGAGAAAACCCTCTCTGCAGTTTCTTGCATCAACTCCGAATCCTCTTCCACTTCTTCGTCTGAAAAGATACAGACGGTCGTATGAAATACATTTTTATAATAAACGATCTGTATGGCGGATGCATTAACCAGTTTAGAATATAAAAGAAAACATTCCACGGTAAAACGTGTCAATATAAATGTCGATATAATCGAAAAGATTGAAATATCATCAACGTGAATTATGAAATACATATCGAATAGACTTAATATTTGACATAAGTATTTTTCAGACGGCTTTACAACCTACGTACACCGGTATCTACACGATTAAAAAATTAAGATCAATTATAACCAGTTTCTTAAAAGAAATTTCATTCCGGTAAGACCAGATTCATAACGTCAGGTCTTAACACTCGAGCCTTCAAAAAATAAATTACAGTATTAGAAATTAAAATTATATAAATGAGAATGATTTTTTGCTTTATCGTGTGAGTTATTGCGTGCGATCTAGTATAATTCTCGAAATGGCCGCAATTAATTACAGAGGGCCATTGATTTTTCACGTGATCGGTATTTCAGGTTGCACGATAGAAACACCCTTACGATGATAAGTCTACCGAATATCTTTTCTGCGTGAATGATACGTACTAGACACAGGTGGCAATGAAAGATTCTTCTTCATAAGACTCGCGGCGCAAGCTCCACCAAGGAATGATAATTCAGTTTCCAAATGTTTCAACCCGTTCCCGGATGATATCCAGTCGTATCCAATAACCAGGCATTTAAACCCGTATGTGATTGCTCCCTCGTTCTTCATATAATCCGATGCAGTTTCCAATGAGAATATCACTTCACTCCCTGAAATAACGAATCCACTTATTTGTATAAACGTCTATTATAACGCTGTACGTTTCCTCGATTTTAGAAATACTGAATAGTCAAATTTCACTAGCTTGGAATTTCTTATACTAATTATAGAGTTCGTTTGTTAGATGTTGATGTATATTATACTGTACGCACAAATATGTAAATCTACTTGTTCGATCATTTCCTACAAGACCACTTTTATGTATTCGATTTATAAAACCAAAAATCCAAAATGAAGAATGTTAACTTATCAGTAATTGCACTTACCTGGTAGTACGACCGCGCTTTGAGGCCATTGACTTTGTATGTTGCTCATTTTATGCAATACTGGCCAATGTAAAGGTGGATCATCTGTTGTTGTGTTTACGTATATTCTAAAAATTGGAATAATTACATATTAATGTATTCGTGTTCAAACATTTTTGCACAACATAAGCAAACTCTATTTACCCCGGTGAAGTGTTTGGAATTATGTTTGGAATGTACAGTTGCAAATAATCCTCCGGTTGAGCGGTACCACATTCCTGTGTGAATTCAATAGACAACCATTTGACTGTATCCGGGAAAGATACTCTGTAATGGGACACCGTGGCAGGTTTATAAGGATGATCACTTTCCAACCACGTGTAATGATGACTGGTAGTAATAGGCGGAGATACATGAGTCTGAACTTCGCTTTCTTGAGACACTTGAGACGATCCCATAGAGGATAACAAATTTAGTGCAGCAACGTGAGGAAGCATTTCCTGTATTAGAGTGAGAACTTGTACTCCGCTCTGAAACAAAAACGTTGGTTGTGCAAGTGATACTTTTATAAAACTATAGGGTCGTTACAATAAGCCACGTCTTTTGATCCCTCGTCCGTCTCTCGTGTTAATTTCACACATTTTTCACGTTTGACTAATTGTAAGAGGGTAGACTCGTTTCTAGGATTGCTAGGGTTGCGCATTCTCATTTCTCGATAATACAAAGAGGGGGTTTTTCAGTAGTCAAAACGCCAGATAGAAGATCAATCTAGGCCGCAATCGCCCTCAAAAGTCGTACTTTTACGTTTACGAGGCGCTATTTGCATTATTCGGTAGCATGTAGCTGTCGCAGCTTTATGAATATAGTAAATAATGCAAATTACGCCTCGTAAACGTAAAAATAGGACTTTTGAGGGCGATGGTGGCCTAGATTGATCTTTCATCTAGCGCTTTTGACTACTGAAAAACCTGGAAAAACGAGTCTACCCCCTTAAGACTTTTTACGGCTAATTCATTAGTTTGTAGTTATTACACGACAATTATGTATTCACTGTACAACTTTGGAAAAATAAAGAAGCCAAAATAAGGGACACGAATGAGGGTTAAATTAGAATTTAAAAATTCAACTCGATCTACGATCGAAACAGACAAAAATTGCAAAATTGAATGATCCCTACATCGTATACTGTTCTGATTAAAATCCCTGGTATCGAAGAACAAAAAGAAATCGACTTGGCGTTGAATGACCCTATAAGCAGCAATACTTAAAAACAATAGTCTTTACTCTAGGATCCGATGTAGCTAATGGACTGATATGTGCCATGAGCAAGGGTAACAGAGTTGTTACAAAAGTGGCGTTTCCTAGAACTTCAGAGGCTACCACTTCTTCCGCCTTTTCTCTCGCCAGCGCAAAAATTTCATTGGATCGTTGAATAATTGTTGCTGTCATAGAAAGAGTACACTTTCTAGCTTGCACTTCAGCCATCGCCTTGCTAGTGTGCTGTCCATCAGAGTCTTGAGGGTTCGAATAATACAGTACGTGTGGAATTTGGCCTCTTGTTTGTGTTGTACCTGAATAGATAAAAAATAGCGTATTTTCTTTAAACCTAGAAAAACATGCTTTATTAAAGTACGTACCATTAAAACTCAAGGAACAAGCTGTAAAAGTAAAAGTTGTTCCATCGGGACCTTTAACGACGCTTAGACCACCGTCGCCATTACTTGTTCGTCCGCCACGGTTTCTTAGTCTAATGGCGTACTTCACATTTTCCTTTATGGGTACAGGTTTATCAAACTTCAATTCTACTATGTCGTTTACACAATCATCCGGACCGAACGAACCGCGTGTAAAATCCAAACTACTCCAACGTTGAGTGTGAGATGGATCGTTGCCTGTGTTGTTTTGCTATTAAAAAGTAATCAATTAAAATAAATTAATAATTTGCATTAATTTATATCTGCTAGAAATAGTCTATTAAGGGACAATCCCCAGTGACATCTTCAGATCTTAAGGGCCGTTTTCACCCGCTGAATATAAATGATGGCCGCTGAAAGAAAATATGTGTCTAATATTTCTACAAGAACTACGTCCTCCCAGAGTTGCATTAAGATCCGAAGATGTCACTTTGGGATCGTCCCTTGTAAAAAGTAATAACACGTACATCGTCGAGCAACTCTAATTCATAATCGTAAACTCCAACACCACCGTAGATACCCACTCCAGCGATAACAATTCCAGGCTGATCGACGGAAAAACAAATTGCGTCTGGAGAACCATTACCGGTGTTCCAAGATCTGGTCTGTACTACTCGAGTGAACCTCGATGGTGTAGTGTACATTATTCTGCCGCAAGCAACCTGAAGTTCATCCTCGTTGCCACTAGACTGTGCAGCCAATTCAGCGATTACTCTTTCTAATAAATAACAGCAATGGAGGACCAATTCTGGCAGTGATTGTGTCTTTTCTCTGCATAGACTTTTCTTCACAGGAACTAGGATCAGATCTAACAGTCTGTCAAGAACATCGCGAAACGTCCAGTTTAATGTTTCCTTCCCAGAATTCTCCATTTGTGACTTGTAACTGATTTGTTCGACTAGAATTGGATACTGATGATTCTCTGTTGAGTTTATCATTAACAGACCAGTATTGTCCGAAGGGCTGAGCTGACGTTTAATGCTATCGCTGCTATCCATAATGTTATTTAAAATCGGAAATGTACATCGTAGACGGATGGTGGGATTGCATAGAGAAGCCAGAACTGCGGATAACAACCTGTCCTTCGACGTTTTTCCTTGCTCCTAGAAAATATCGTGAATGTTAAATTGTTTAGCGGTGAACTTTTTATTTATATAACGATTAGATTCACTCACTCTATCAATTTCAGATAGCAACTCGTAGAGACACGTCCACTTTAAATATGCTGTAGGATAAAACGCATGGTAACAAGCGACAAATGTTCTATGACACTCGTCCAAGATGCTGTTGGTTACTTTATTATTTATGGTACCGGAACCTAGATTTAATAATATTTATATTGCACAATGAAAAGGTAAACCCAATGTAAACATAAAATATTGTAACGTACTTTTACTTGTTCGTGTTTTCCCTTTACTTTTGGTATTAGATGGCACAGTGTCAGACAAAATTTGATGCAATAGAGCACGCACTTCGCCTATGCATTCTGCCAGACGCACCGATTCGGTTGGAGTTTTCTTGCCGACTGTAAATCATTAATATTGTATTGTAATATTGTATCTATGAGTTAATATGGAGAACAAAATGGACTACGTACTTTGATTCGGATAAATCTCGTTGGTGTACGTTCTAAGTAATCTCAAACTAGCTTTACTAATATAAACTAAACGCTCCATTTCCAGCAATGTGTGAAATGCAGATGTAGTATGAGTCATTGTATCATTTAATGACGCTTTTAATGTGTTCCAACTCCATTGAAGTAACGATATTAATGACTGAAAACATTCCTGAAAAAAAAATATAACATGAATATCTTTCCATGGTTTTCTCATTAAAGGAAATAGAAACATACTTTGGTGACGGTTCGACTAAAATCTCTTTTCAGCACGTAAACTGGTTCAATTTGATATCTTTGTCTGTTGGGCGTTTGGTTTTCAGGCGTAACAACTCGATACAATAATTGTGGTATTTGCCCGGCGTTCACGTCGGTCCCATTGTTAGATCTTTTGGAAGATTTGAAGTAAAACATAACTCTGAAAGAAAGTATAAAAATAATGATATATCTCTTTGATTTTTATTATTTATTCGCAGTCATACTCACTGATCTTCAGCTGTGACCATTCCTTGACCACCAGATCCACAATCACTGGCAGGACCGCTAACTTTAGCCCAAGCGACGTACCACCTGTTTGCTTGTAAGGAAATTGGCTCATCGAATAGTATAGAACATTTCTGTCTTGGTCTACATTCGTATGGCACTTCCTCGGATTCTGCTAAAAGTTCGCCGTCATTTTCCTGATCTCCTCCGTCCATTCCAATATCAAAAAGCTGAAATCATTTATAATATTAATTGACTTATAGAAATCTGATTGTGCATACCTAATACTTACCTTTATTTTTGCAGTGTACTCTCCGCGACCCCCAAACAAACTATATCCGCCAAGTAGAATATCGGTATCAGGCATGAATCTGATAGCCTCGATAGAATGAGGGGTATAGCCCCACCCACCACCAAGACCTAGAAATGTATAGAAATGCATACTGATGAATATAGCAAAAGAAAATGTGAACTTTTCAATGCTTGGAATACGCACTTTCAAATCTGTTCACCGTAACAAAATCTTCGCGGCTGTATACTTTGCCTTGCGTCGTCTGATTACATTCGTTTTCCTCGATTATACATAAATTTTCATCTTGAGCCTGCGTCAAGGTATCCAAACATCCCAACAAATGCATTGCAGCTTGAGATCGCGTTACGAAACAATTCGATACAACGGGCAGTGCTAAACCTGGGCTCAAAATGGAAACTTCCAAACCAGGAATCCCTCTAGCTTCCGTAGATATGATGTTGTACAAACTGATTTCATTGTTCGTCGGATTGAATGTCCAGATAACGTTATACAAAGGATCTAAACACGTTGCGCAACTACTAAAGTCAACTTGATCTGATCCGCTGTAGCTATTGCAAGTGCCGTCCCTTTTGCTTATGACTAAACATTTGAACGAATTCGCATGATCGTTTTGATGTGGAATTAAAACTGAAACAATTTTTTTGTTATTCGTAAATATACTGGCAAAGTAATGATGGAGCAGCAATTCACAAAAGAAGGACATACTTATGCAGTTTTTATTCGCCATAACAGTACTCCTTGTTAAACTAATAGAATTTATTTCATCAATTTTGACATAAGTCTGATCCCCAGTCGCGCCGACCCATGTTGCTCGTCTGCCCCAACGTGGACCGATATTCGCAACTAAATTTGGGAAGCTATGCCATGGCTGTGTTCTATCGGTTCGATGATTCGCCGGTGAAGTATTTGAAGATTCGTTTTGTCCGTTCCACCAATTCATGCCCAATTGTCCTTTCTGTATGTAACAAAGAAATATATAAAAATATCATAAAGTTTAGTTCAACCAGAGGTTTCCAAGAACCCGAAAATGTCGGGTCAGTACGGGCTGGGAACTTTATTCGGGATCAGGGATGGATTCTCGAATATATTGGGATTCCCGAGCATTTAGGGTGGGATTCTCCAAAATTTTCGGGATTATTCTCAAGAATATTTGGGATTTCCGAGTATATTAGGGTTCTCGAATATTTTCGAGAATGTAGACAGACCTATCATCCAATGTATTTATGCGGCCCACTTTTGTGGGATCACGTAACCGCATTATCATTTTCATTTCGCCTATTTGCATGCAAATGAAGCGACTCAGCGCGCGAAACAACGATTCAGAACAGAAATAGAGTTATTTATTTGTGGCACGAAGGTTCTTGCATAAACTCGTCTAAATCTAAAATTTCACTAAATTTTGTGGCTCCCGAAAAGTGGACCGTAAAGATACATTGGATGATATGTCTATCCTTATACCTAGTCGATGCCGATATATTCGACAATCCCGAAATTTTCGAGAACCCGATTCGTCTCGATCGGATACCACCCGACCCACTCCAACCATGTGGTTCCCGACATTTTCGGGTTCTCGCACACCTCTAAGTTGAACCAGTTGAAACAAATTAAACATTAAGAATAATACAAACTTGATAAGCTCCAAATGTATACACTTCGCCCTTTGATGTAAGTACAACAGTATGATTGCTTCCGGCAGCCACCTGAGTAGCTATCCCTGATATCTTAACTTGAACTGGTCCAGCATGAGCCACCAAATCTCCCACGCCTAACTGGCCGTATACATTGCTTCCAAATGTATAAACTTCTCCATTTTGTAAGAGTATCACTGTATAATCGATTATAAAATCATTCAAACTCTGTGTCGAATTTGTTGAACATTCAGAAATCTATATACATTACCTGTATGATGCAATCCGCATGACACTTGAACCACAGGACTCTCGCTGGGTATGGAAACTCTAGCTGGTGCAATACTAGCGATTCTCGTGGCGTCGCCTCGTTCTACGTCGCTTCCTCCAACACCTTCCTCTGTCATTAAGTTACTACTAAATCCAAGTACGATTTTGCCAAGATTACTTTTCTGTGCTGCGCTTGGTCCTGCTAATTTGTAAAAAAATTATCATTACATTAATTATTACACAGCTTAACTTAGTTTGACACATGCATATATACACCTATTGTACGAAGCATAGATATTAGAGGCGTGCGGGAACCTAAAAATTTCGGGTAGTCGATGTTTAGTAGAGGAATCGGGTTCTTGAGAATTTTGGAAATCCCAATATATTCGAGAAACCGATCCCGATTCTGAATAAAATTCTTGACCCGTCCTGACCCGACATTTTCGGGTTTTAGCACACCTTTAATAAATGTGCATCTAGTCAATCTTTGAATATTCGGACCTTTCATCTTTATTCCATACTTTGCAGTGCTTGGACCTGCCTTTGTCCTCTGTCTTTGCTTGATTTCTCCCAGCCGCTTCTGTAAGTACTCGCGAAAGTTTGAACTTGTTTTACCTGAAAAATAATCATATATTTGTCATTTAAGACTATTCAATCGATAGATAGATTATATACATTATAAAGATATTTAAACTACACGGAGGGCCATTTCATTCCGACGCTTGCAGAATTGGCAATTTTACAATTTAAAAATATACAAAGTGGTTGATCTCTTTAAGGATTGAGTCTTTACCGATATAGCAGCTTTTCCTCGCACAGGTGCGACAACATCCACACTCTGCACAACCACTATCGCCTTCGCCGCATCCACATTCCCTGAAATCAGATAGTTGTAACTTTCTCCGATTCGTGATGCTTCTTACATATATACGAACACTTACTGGCCAGGATTTCGATCGGGACGTATGCTACTCGTACAGGATATGCTGTAGCCGGTACACTCTCGACATACTGTGCAAACCATGCAAACACGATGCCTCCATTGATGCTGTCCTGGCAGACACATACCTTTCGTTTCCTCCCACTCTTCGGTAGGCTCTACAGCATCTATTTACAAATAATATTATTACGCTTTGTATTAGAAAACAGTTCAACATTGACGTATATACAATTACCTTCTTCAGTTGCTAAAATCTCGTCCTCTACTGTCCCCATATCCATAGCGACCACTGTAGTGTTTTTATTAATTGTATGAACTGTCGTGAAACCTCTACCAGATTGTCCTTTATTGTTAATTCCAAATGTGTACAGATGGCCTTTGTTAGTCAATGCCGCAGCATGAGCTTTTCCTAAAGAAACATGCACGACACAGACGTCTTTGAGGTCAGTGACTATTCCGGATACTGGATCACTATGTAAAGTATCTTTGCCAAACATTAGTAAAGATCCCTCCTTTGTAACTAACGCGGTTGATCCATTATTACATGCGGCATCTACAATGAACTGTCCTTCTACTTTTGCTATCTTTTTTGGTTTAACTGGCTTAGGTTGCCGACGAACTTTACCTGAAATATAAAATACGTTTAGAAATATTCTATAACACGCGACCATTTAGTTCAAGCAATTTTATCGCAACAAGTTCATAAACTTTATTGTCGAACCTCTATTTAAACTACTTACTGCTATCACCGTCTTCTCCTCGTCTAGCCGTACCCGCAAACAAAACTGAACCATCTTCCAGGATCATGACAACATGTTGGCCATCATGTCCGGCTGCAAAATTTATAAGTCTCGGTCCTTTGCCAAGAGTAAGTTCTACCCATCTATTAGGCCTTGTGTTGCTTTTCATGCCAAGACTGGTTCCTTTCCCAGTATATAATACCTTTGAAGTATAAAATAAATATCAAATCACCATATTTCTCAATAAAATTTATTTACATGTTTTATTAGTACTTACTTTGCCAGATATAGTTTTTAATAAACCAAACTCCTTCCCTGCTGTAATTGTAGCAATCTCATCGTCGCAACCTGGATTCAATGTATGAACCACCTGCTCTTCGTCGAATGCAGCATAACCGAAAACGTCTACACATTTCCTTGCCAGCTTTAATGGCAATTCCGTCGCAACCGTTACTGGATTACTTAGCATGTTTATTGTCCTAACTACGAAACCATCCTGTTAAAATAAGTAAAATTAAATTTCTATTCTACATAGTCACATTATATACACTACTGTGCAAAAGAAAGAAACACACGGCCATATTAAAAAAAGAAAAAGGATTCCGCTGTTTAATTGAATTGTTCTGAGAATATGTGTTTTTGCGGATTATCTAATACTTTAAATGCAATAAATCAATCATTGTACAATACAATTTCTACATAATGATATTGTTTGTCATTATATTTGTAATTATACTGGGTGCTTCTTTCTTTTGCACAGTAGTGTATATCGACAATGCCAACTACTATAAATCACTAACGTCTTTTCCAGCTGTTATCATTCCCACACATTCACCATCAGAGAACATAACAGAAGATGACCAGTCGCGACCCTCTAAAACAGCAATTCCTGTCACTACCAATGTTTCTGCATCAATAATTAATAATTCAGTCTGTTTTCTGGGTGTGCATTTAAAGTATAGAGTATTCTGAAAAATAAATACAATATTAGAAGTTGGGACTTCTACCGAAATGTAAACTACCGGTATGATGTCACACAGCTATATAAAAATACCGGCATATTTACCAGTATTTATCGCTTTCCCTATTTTATCATAATTTCCAAAATATTTTTAAGCACAGATTTAGTAGCAGTACTATTTTATTATCGACATTACGAAACTGTTATATAGACAGCGGATCTCTATGCAAAATAAAAATTTTCTAGCTGAATTGCAACGAACTGGAGTGAAATATAAATTTATTTTCTTTCTTAATATTTTCAATATAATTGAAAATAGTATAATAGTATATTCTAATTTTTCCAATGAATGTACTCTTTCAAATTACACCTATTCATTTTTCCCATAAATGCATAAAATCCGCCGTCTACTGATATGCAGTACCACAATTGCTATGACACCGAAATCGGAGTACTATGCTTTCGAGTGAAATAAAATACGATATTACAATTGACAATAGTTGACATATACACACACAATGTTGATATTCAGTTTCGGTAATCGTACATTTCGATACTGTAACGAATTCGATATTATATCGGTTTCAGTGCAGCCTTATTAGTGCAATACCGGTGTGAAAATTATACCAGTTTTAAGTCTCTGATTAGAAGTACATTCCTTCATATAATTGAAGGATGAACTTACGTTTGCGTAACCAAGCCAACCCGTTTCAGTTGGATGAAAATCTTTTCTCTGAAGATACAGATGACCCCATATAGTTCCGCCGTGGCCACTGCCAATTTTTAATAAACCTCTACTTGTATGCAAATACAGGTACTTTCCGTCACTGACAAAGCTTCTTCCATTCAATACTATATTATTTATTTCATTTGGTAACTTAAGCATAGAAGTATAAATCTTAGAACATTTAGGAACTCCATATGTAATCCAGTCTGGTCGTGCGAGTTTCCCTAGTAAAACAGCTTGTACACTTCTTTGTAAGGACGTTAATACACATGGCATCTGCAATGTACACAATATAGTCAGGAATATTAGAGTTACATATCAAAACAAGTCATTATTAGACTGCGGATTTTTATGCAAAATAAAATTTTTCTAAGTCGATTGCAAGAAATGGAAGCTAGATAACAATGTATTTCATTTTTCAATAATCTTGAAAAGTCGAAAATAATGTAACAATATCCTTAAATTCATCTAATGTATTTACAATTTTGTTTTTCATTTATTCATTTTTACTATGAACGCATGAAAACCGCAGTATAGTTATTATTAGTTGAAAAAGAAATGTACTTGGATATTTTGGACTGCTAATGCTCTAGGACACATGAGTAAAGCAGCTATTGCTGCCAATAAACGACCAGTATCACCTCTAACAACGACAAGACTTAATAAACAGGCACAAGCAACTGCCGTTAAATGACTTCCATCATTAGCAGCAGCTGATTCAGGGCCATGCGAAGTTGCAAGATCTAATAATAAATCAAAAAGGGGATCTGTAAAAGAAAAAGGCAGGTTTGTAATATAAGACACTGTTAAAAGATATGTATTGGGTTGGAACAAAAGTTTGTAGCGTTTGTAAATTAAAATTGAAAGCTAAAATTCATATATTTATTCATAGATTTATTCAATAACATATTTTCCATTCTGTTCTATCACTGTAACTTCTCGTGTTATTGAATAAATACCTTAATTTTATCTTCGATCCCTAATTTGAAAATACTACGAACTTTCTTTCCAACCCAATATATAGCAATTATAATCATGGATGTTTACCAATAACATCATCTGGTTCAGATTTGAGGCCTTCAGGAAGTTGTCCTTGCAATATATCCAATAAAGCAGACAATGCTTTTGTACATAAAAGAGGTTCGATTGTTCTACTCTCTCGCATCAATGTGAAAACACTTCTTAAACCAATACCTACAATCTTCAGATAAATGGGTTAAACTGAGACTTCTTTCTTTATATTCACTGTGTACTATCAGTATTACCTTTGGTAAGTTTTGTATAGTTGATATCCTATCTTCGTCATCACTTTCTGTATCAATAGTCTCGCTAAGCTCCGGTGGTGTTGGAAAATTACAATTTAACGCCCTATAAACTTCACTTGTTGTCCTAGCATGTCTTTCCAAAATAGCACTTCTAACACTAGTAAACACAGCGAATGCAGAAGCATTGCAAGATAGTTCAATTTCCGGTGGGTGATTATAATTCAAATCTCCGCTTAGATCGATCTAAAAATATTGAGGATATGTATTGAAACATGTATAAACGTATGCACATATAAAAACAATCAAAGATACCTTTTTTTTGTCTCTTTTTCTTATAGATTTACTCTTCTTACATTTTCTCCATTCTTCTTTTTGTCTGAAAATCAAACATAATCTAATCAATAATATAGTTATAATATGATAAACAAATATTTTCAAAAATGTTGTTCAACTTATCGAACAGATTTAAAACTATTGCGATAAAACTATTGCATATGCTAGTACGATAAAAATATAATATTATAATGGAATTAAATATCTACAACAAAACATTTTTATTCATGTTTATACTTAATAATTCTAAAAGAATTGAAATATTTAATAAATACTGTAAGGACAGCGGTTGTTCTATTTACATTATAAACAAATTTTTTCAAAAATGTTATTCAACTTATCGAACAGATTTAAAACTATTGTAAATGCTAGTACAATAAAAATACAATATTCTTGCATTTATAAATAAATATTATTTTACTCCTATTAGCATCTGAATGAAATATCTATAATCAAACATTTTTATTCATCTTTATACTTGACAATCCTAAAAGATTTGAAATATTTAACAAACACTGTAAGGACAGTGGTTGTTCTATTTACGTCAGTGCTGTCAAACTGACAGCCCTGTGGCATAGATTAATTACAATAAACAAACTAAGCATTTTAGGTTACTTTAAAAACTTAGGTCGCCTAGCAAGTGTTTGTGGAATTTTACGATGCTGGTCAACGTATTGTATAATAATGAGTAAAAGAAATATGATTTTTTCTTATCATAATCATTGAGTTTGATAAATGACAAGTGATGTCACCGCCGAAAGCATCAAGTAAACAAAGCATGAGGGAGGTTATACGGGTTTTGCACCTTTGTGCTTCGGCGATGCTTTTGAAGAGATCATAAAAGCATTTCGCAAAGTTCTTCGGCTCGGGCAGCAACCTTTCGTGGTCCCCAGACACCATGTTGTACACAAAATTTTAACGTACGAATCACCAATTCATTTTCGTAATACTATTGATCGTTGACATTCTCCTGCCTTCCCCATGTGATTCCATCGCACGGGTTAGAAAAAGGGCCATTCCGCGAATTCTATCAAGGTATTTATTTGTTTGACCTGCGATTTCAAATTTAGTGGCAACATACAACGTAACAACGTATTAGTTTTACAACATTCGAAAACATCGAAAGATCCGCCTCCGATGTATGTTAAGAAATTCGTCTTGAAAGTACACCGGCGGTCAAAATAGTTATGCACCCCACTCCGACGTTTCAAACACACTAGCCGAAACGAGAGTTCTTTCTTATGCCATAATATTCGATGGCCGATTCGCAGCGCCCTTATTCAGATGTGAAATGGGATTGTTGAGAAAATTCCTGTTACACCAACGCATACCTCTATTATTCATAGAAAATAATAACTCTATTATTTTCATAGAGAATTCATAATTTATAAGATAGTTTTTTAGCACTCTCGAGATCTTCTTGATCCTCAATTAATGTCAACGTCGGCATGACGTTTGAATTCGTTTGCGAGTCACATTGTATACCTGCAGTTGATAAGTTAAATTTTACCATTATCTGATAAAGGTACATCAACATTTTCCGAAAACCGGTCAAACCGAATTGGATTGAAATTTTTGCAAAAGATTTTATTTTGGCGATTTGGAACAAAATATTTTCTTATTCTAATGTTATTTCTTATCATACCGACACAACGTAGTATAATTGGGGAATCATTTTAAACAAATAACCACAGATTCACAGTTTGGAATTGGAAGTCTACTTTCTTCAACTGAAACAAGTCCACATGGTTGAAAATTGTCGAAAATTTTCAAAAATCTCGAAAATTGAACTTTGTATTAAGAGAACATGATATCGAAGGAGGTATCCGGATTTCAGTAGTATAACTCAACGATAAGTCAGTCGATCGAAAATTTCCGAAATTCAATAGTACAGGTCAACGTCAAGCCAGACGTTCGAAAATTGTCGAAAATCTCGAAAATTGAACTTTGTATTAGGTATAACTCAACGTCAAGCCAGACGCTTGAAAAATTTTCGAAAATTCAGTGGTACAACGCAACGGGCAAGTCGGAAGTTCGGGAAAAGGTAGGTGTTTTAATTAATGTATGCGCAGATAAGTTTTTTTTCTATATTCTTTTTATTTATTCATTTTACGTTCATACATGTGTGAAATGATTGTTTTGTACATGTACATAACTTACATTCTAAACGTTTCTAATAATAAAGTTGACTCTGTCAGTGAGACTCGGCACACCGTCAGATTTCTACTGCTATCGGTAACATAGGCCGCGACATCGAAATGGTACGGGGGATAAGATGCATTGTCTGTACTGAGGGTAAGTCTGTGGAAAAATGCATTGCATGCAATGTTTGTACGGTAAAATATATAACGAAAGTATAATATATTTTATTTGTTATGAAACATTTCCATTATATTTCTTTTCCAGATAGAATATAAAATTTTTAATTAATATCGTTACCACCAAAAATTCAATTATATATTGACGTCATTACTATATTATATAATTATATTTATATACACCTTTTGAATGATAGAAAACATTAAGAAATAGGTGTTTCAAAAGCAATTTCAAAGAAATCCTACATAATCTAATCATTGTGTAAAAAAATGATAAAGTCGAGTCTCTGTAATAATTATCAATAAATAAATACACGTTTGATTCAGCCATATATTTTTGTAACTGTACATTTAATACTATTTACACTATTATAATATTGTTACAAACAATGTATACTCATAAAAACAAAATGACTTCAATATCTTGCATTCATATCTATTTTGTATTTATTTCTTTTTTAAATATTTCAGTATCTTAATGATACTCTATTCAGATTCGCTACAAGCATGAACTTTTCTGTACGAGTACTATACATAGAATATCGAACAAATGATTAACAGTAGACTCAGTAAGGTATTTAGTCTATCTTTCCTGTAACGACTTCTACATGCGGATATACAATAACATATACAGATACAACGTTTCTAAAACTAAGTAATAGTACATAGTACGCATAACATGCTAATCGCTTGTAGAAGGAAATCTTTTAATCTTGTGCGGTAACTGTGTTGCTACCGGAAGTGAACTCCATATTTTGATCCTCCACGGTTTTTTGTGGTGTTTCGATGTTAGGGCTCTTATCGATGTCGCTATCAGACGATGACGAGTCTTGAGGTATCTCGATACCATGAGTTAAAAGGTTGGTTATCCCCTCGACGTCCACCGTACTGTCCTGCTCATGTATTTTCTTCAGAGCGTTCGAAACGATACAAAGATCGCCCCTAAGTTCGCTGACTACAGCGGTGATCTTTTGAGCGTCAGTGAGAACCTCCACTGATTGTGTATAAGGATTGTACCTTAATCCGAATGAACGTTTTATTTGATTTGCGAACGTCCTGAAACAAACAATTATATGATTCTAACGTTTAATTTATAGCCGTTGACTTAAAGGGGTAGACTCGTTTCCAGGATTGCGAGGGTGCGGCACGCGCCTTTTCATTTTTCGATAATGCAAAGAAGGGATTTTTCAGTGATCAAAAGCGCTAGATAGAAGATTAGTCCAGGACGCAGATGCCCTCAAAAATCCTATTTTCACGTCGCAGCTTTATGAAAATAGCTACATGCGCAGCTTTACGCTTCCGAATAATACAAATTACGCTGCATACCATGCAGTACCATTTATTTAAAAGATTGTTTACAATATTAAATATATGGGTATCTAATCAATCACTAAACATTTAGCTATTGTACGAGATATTATACCAATTTGAAAGAATTGCAATTTCAGCTTCGTTTTTTACTTATTAACATTTATGGACACAATGGATAAATGCAACTATTTAATCGAGATCATGAGTAAATTATTGCCGCAATTTAGGCGGATTTTTAATTGTTAATACGAAAAAGTGAAGCTGAAATCGCAATTTTTCTATTCTTTATTTTTATCTTATACCGTCATGGAGAACCACCCCTTAAATTTTCTCCCACCAGTTTGTCGAACACCGTGTATATTAAAAAAAATATATACCGCATTTTCTCTTTCGCCTCTTCGAAGCTGTCCGTGTAATAATATTCGTTTTGGAAAGCTGTAATGATGCACTCGCTTTTGCAGGTGACTTCCGGGTCAAAACGGAACGTTTTCTCGGGTGCGGAAACCGCGTGCTTCAGTTCCGCGACGGAAGATAGCAAGCCAGCCCCGTACACACGAAGTACGCCATCCTGTTTGCATAGTCCGAACTCCACCGTGAAGAAGTACAGCTGCGCAGAAACAATGGAAAAAAGCGTACAATGTATAGAGCGCAGAAAGAGGCACGTTGCCCTCGTCTCGGTGCGAAATAAATTTTCGTGAAGTTTTAATGAAACAGAGAAACTGCCTCGAGCACGATGCACTCACCGTTGCCAATTTATTGATGTCGTCGTCTGTAGTACCAAGAGAAGCGAGTCCAAGTTCCTGGGAAAATTGAGCGAAACTTGGATTCGCTAGGAGCGGCATGTGTCCCAACAATTCGTGGCAACAATCTCTGTAAATGAGAGGAGAAAATTCGCTGAAGCAATCGATGACAATGGCGTTCGTAATGAATTGAAATCGAATCTACGACGAAACAATTCTAAATATACAGTGTTCAGAGTAATTCCATAAGTACAGGCCAGAAAATAAATGAAAATTATAAAATTACATTTTAGATCTACGTTAAAAAAAACCATTTTACATTATTTTGTAAAACTAACTTAGATTTTCAGCGATTTCCTGTCACAATATTATGTGCCAGCCATAATAACTTCGTTATTTATACATATACAGGAGGACCTCGATTAACCGGCTTGATCGGAAGACAACCGGTATAAATTAAGGCCCGATGGATAATAGACACCCGAGGGAAATCATTAAAATGTACATTCCAAAATAAATTTTTTAATTTGAGAATTTATTTCCCTTCGTAATATAATCATATTTAAACGCATATTTGGTTATAATCGGGATATGGTTAATCGAGGTCTTACTGTACAAACAAATGTTTGCAGAGAAGTGTGGGTGTAGGTCATCTCAAGATCTTATTTTCCGAGATCTTATGAAAAAATGACCTTCACCCACGACAATTTTTAATAACGTTTAATAACTGGTTAACACCAGTATACCAATTAAGAAAAATAAATTAAGCAAAAGCATTGTCTATAAAAAGAATCTTTTTATTTCTATTTATTGTGTATAGATAATATGTATAATAAATACTGTGTACGCTCCAATTTTTATAACCTTCAACACATGCACAAACATGTAACATCTAATAACTTGTTAAGGATTCTTAAGATAGGAATTGATAAAATAATTGGTAGTAAGTTACGATAATAATGAAATGCTTATTTTAATTTAATATTTATAATTTTAATTATGTCTTTCTTTGATATTTGTACTTCCGATTAAATAGTATACTTACGGCTCAGGTGTGTAAAATGGATCAGATGAGTGTCGAATATATTGTGTGCAGTGAAACACGCGGAAAGCAAGTCCTGCAAGAAAGTCCCTTGGAGAAAGGTAGCCAGCCACAGGTCGAAGTTGAAATCCAGTCGTTCCTTTATTCATTGTTAATTTGGAATTTTTTAATAAATCAATTTCATGTAAGTAATGTTAGTAAACGCTAATTCGTTAACAGAACTTCTCACGTACGTTTTAGGAAAGTATTTACATCTTGTAGTTGTGGTATATTATCTTCTCTGTCGGGAGAAATTTAATGTTAAAAATCGTAATTAATAAAATTGTGACGATCAATCATTTAATTGATGTTGTTACCTGTAGCCACAATATTTAACCAGCTTTGGCCAATTCTCCAGATATTCCTTGCACGCATGTTTTTGGTACAGATCGTGCAATTCGCGGAGGACAGTTCCCCTAAGGAATAAATTTAAAATCATTATACATAGTAGTGCTCGCAATAAGCAGTGCTTACATTCTTAGGCATTCTTACGATCAGTGATCAATACACTGCGGATCTTTATGTAAAATAAACATTGTCTGCACATCGATTGCAAGAAACATAAACTGAATTGACTTATTTGTTAAAGCAATCATTAATTTGATTGAACCATGAAGACTGTCTTTTCGAGATCTCTCATTCACTGAATGAATAGAAGAGAATAAATAGTTGAATGCAACAAATTCTAATTTCACGATACTTATTTTTGATTGCTGGTTGATTTGTTTTTCCAAGCGTACTATCTGTAATATCATCTCGTTTGCCAACGCGTTTTGTAGATTATTCAGGGATAAATCGTTTATCCGTCCTCGCGTTGTATGCATCCAGTAGAAATGGGATTAGTATAGTCGCTAGTCGCTTCAAGATCGCGAGGATAAATCGAATCAGGGCAATTAAGGAGCGCATTCAGCACGAGGGAGTCTTAGTTTGTTCACACGTCGCGAAGAAGGAAGAAGGAGAACAAACTCTCCCTCTTGTATTGCCAAGGTTCAGAGACGAAGTATCTAGAAACTTACGGGCGGAAGCGTATCGAACGAAATGATCGTTTCTTCGTTACAGATTGCCTTTACGCTCCTCGATGCACGTACGATGATTTTAATATAACGAGCGATGGCTTCATAAATACTTCAGCAGTTTCTCATTTTGTGAAATAAACATAAAATAAAATGTTTCTTACTTCTCAATAACTTTTAATTGATATAAGACGGATATCGCGAATGATGTTCAACAGATTGGTTCTCTTTTAACACGGCACGTTTCTAATTAATTTTCACACTGGTTCCGAACGCGTCTCATTTCTTCTTACAGGATTTCTCGAGTATGTTTTAATGATCTCCATGCCAATTTTTAAGCACGTTTTATGTATCTTTACGTGGCTTTTGTAACACGTTCCACATTATTTAGCACTAACCGTACGGAGCACGAACTGGTACAAGTTGTTTTATAAAAATGACAAGACTGAATTTATTTAGAATTCTCGCAATTTTTATAACTGTATGTGCTTGAACGAGTAAATTTATTGAAAGAGTAATTTGAAGAAATACGCATTCCTTGATAAAAGAAAAATAATACAAAATGTAAAATATGCTCGTAAGTTTTTCGACAAGTCACTCTTTCTTGGTTGTTCTAAAGGCATTCAGTTCTTCTTATAAACCTCCCGTTTCTCTGAATTTGCGCCGTGATTCCAAATTTTTGGCCGGTAGCGTAGGTGTATATGATTTTGTTGGAGTTAGAAGCTAATACATACCATGTTCTGATTTCCTCCGTCGTGTACTGAATACGAGGAATCTGCTGGCCGCTGAAACGAAACAATAAGATAAAAATCGTTTGGTAAAACGACCTAAAATTCTTCTTTTTAAACTGTTATAATTTTTTCACATACTATCTATAATTGTTCGCAATATCAGCGAACTGTTCACGTCGTTTGCGATACACCGGATCTTTGAAGCCCTGAAACACCAGGTTTGATTTACTTAGTGATTTCGATTTAGTGGAAACAATTGATTTTTGATGAAAATGGAAAACGTACAGGGTGATCCGCGTCTAACTCAGACCCGTACATGAGAACCTTTTGTGCTTGATCTAAATCCGATATTTTTCGTGGGAACCAAGGCATGTCTACTTCACTGAAATCTGTAATATATCAATTCTTTATTACTTTGGACAAATTAATTTTCTTAAAATTATACAGCATGGCATTTGGGAAACTTTTTCTTCTGTGACAATAGTTTTATTTTCATGTTTGATACGAGGATACACTATACTGTGCAAAATAGAGAAGCACCCGGCCATATTTAATAGAAAATCGTAATAAATCAAATAAGAACACAGTAAGTTTTGAAAAAGGATTACGTTGTTTAATTGCATAGTCTGAGAATATGTGTTATTGCGGATTATCTAATACTTTAAATGCAATAAATCAATCATTGCACAATACAATTTCTACATAAAGATATTGTTTGTCATTATATCTTATAATTATACTGAGTGCTTCTTTCTTTTGCACAGTAGTGTATACTGTATTCGAGAGAATGTTATAACTAGACCGTGGATCTTTATGCACAATCGAAATTTTCAAAGCCAATCGTAAGGAATTCAAATAAAACAGAAATGTATTTGTTCTCTTAATAATTTTGTTAAGTCAGAAATAACAAAAAATATTTTTAAATTCGTGCAATATTTTGTATTTCATTTATTTATTTTTGCCACATAAATGGATAAAATCCATAGTCCAGTTATAGTTATTGAAACCACTACTACAACAAATACTAGTAGCGAACGTGTTAAACATTCGCTATGAACCTTTCAATCGAGTGACTCTTTAATCATGAATAACAAAAATGTTGCCGCATTCAATGTAAATACGATATAGTTTACAATAATGTGGATAGCACGATACAATAAAGTGAAAGAATTTTTTGCTGAATTTAGAAGAAAATGACAAATCTTGGGTGATAGTAAACAAGAATGACGAGTAATCTCGTCATCCTCGGTTAAAAAATAAAAAAATAGATGAATGTGGAATTATGTGGATACTTGCATATATCCTTAAACAACTAAATGTTTATTAATTAAATACGATCGTGCTGCTGTGAGCTCTCAGAATCGCCCGATGAGTGGATGAAGCACGAATTGACGAGATGAAGCACGATTTGAAGGGACGAAGTACGATTTGAAGGGACGAAGCACGATTTGAGGGGACGAAGCACGATTTGAGGGGACGAAGCACGATTTGACGGGATGA